>JAJHJA010000795.1:600000-1135000 GCA_021202915.1 Heliconius himera | reverse complement strand
AACCTAACCTAACCTAACCTAACCTAACCTAACCTAACCTAACCTAACCTAACCTAACCTAACCTAACCTAACCTAACCTAACCTAACCTAACCTAACCTAACCTAACCTAACCTAACCTAACCTAACCTAACCTAACCTAACCTAACCTAACCTAACCTAACCTAACCTAACCTAACCTAACCTAACCTAACCTAACCTAACCTAACCTAACCTAACCTAACCTAACCTAACCTAACCTAACCTAACCTAACCTAACCTAACCTAACCTAACCTAACCTAACCTAACCTAACCTAACCTAACCTAACCTAACCTAACCTAACCTAACCTAACCTAACCTAACCTAACCTAACCTAACCTAACCTAACCTAACCTAACCTAACCTAACCTAACCTAACCTAACCTAACCTAACCTAACCTAACCTAACCTAACCTAACCTAACCTAACCTAACCTAACCTAACCTAACCTAACCTAACCTAACCTAACCTAACCTAACCTAACCTAACCTAACCTAACCTAACCTAACCTAACCTAACCTAACCTAACCTAACCTAACCTAACCTAACCTAACCTAACCTAACCTAACCTACCTAACCTAACCTAACCTAACCTAACCTAACCTAACCTAACCTAACCTAACCTAACCTAACCTAACCTAACCTAACCTAACCTAACCTAACCTAACCTAACCTAACCTAACCTAACCTAACCTAACCTAACCTAACCTAACCTAACCTAACCTAACCTAACCTAACCTAACCTAACCTAACCTAACCTAACCTAACCTAACCTAACCTAACCTAACCTAACCTAACCTAACCTAACCTAACCTAACCTAACCTAACCTAACCTAACCTAACCTAACCTAACCTAACCTAACCTAACCTAACCTAACCTAACCTAACCTAACCTAACCTAACCTAACCTAACCTAACCTAACCTAACCTAACCTAACCTAACCTAACCTAACCTAACCTAACCTAACCTAACCTAACCTAACCTAACCTAACCTAACCTAACCTAACCTAACCTAACCTAACCTAACCTAACCTAACCTAACCTAACCTAACCTAACCTAACCTAACCTAACCTAACCTAACCTAACCTAACCTAACCTAACCTAACCTAACCTAACCTAACCTAACCTAACTAACCTAACCTAACCTAACCTAACCTAACCTAACCTAACCTAACCTAACCTAACCTAACCTAACCTAACCTAACCTAACCTAACCTAACCTAACCTAACCTAACCTAACCTAACTAACCTAACCTAACCTAACCTAACCTAACCTAACCTAACCTAACCTAACCTAACCTAACCTAACCTAACCTAACCTAACCTAACCTAACCTAACCTAACCTAACCTAACCTAACCTAACCTAACCTAACCTAACCTAACCTAACCTAACCTAACCTAACCTAACCTAACCTAACCTAACCTAACCTAACCTAACCTAACCTAACCTAACCTAACCTAACCTAACCTAACCTAACCTAACCTAACCTAACCTAACCTAACCTAACCTAACCTAACCTAACCTAACCTAACCTAACCTAACCTAACCTAACCTAACCTAACCTAACCTAACCTAACCTAACCTAACCTAACCTAACCTAACCTAACCTAACCTAACCTAACCTAACCTAACCTAACCTAACCTAACCTAACCTAACCTAACCTAACCTAACCTAACCTAACCTAACCTAACCTAACCTAACCTAACCTAACCTAACCTAACCTAACCTAACCTAACTAACCTAACCTAACCTAACCTAACCTAACCTAACCTAACCTAACCTAACCTAACCTAACCTAACCTAACCTAACCTAACCTAACCTAACCTAACCTAACCTAACCTAACCTAACCTAACCTAACCTAACCTAACCTAACCTAACCTAACCTAACTAACCTAACCTAACCTAACCTAACCTAACCTAACCTAACCTAACCTAACCTAACCTAACCTAACCTAACCTAACCTAACCTAACTAACCTAACCTAACCTAACCTAACCTAACCTAACTAACCTAACCTAACCTAACCTAACCTAACCTAACCTAACCTAACCTAACCTAACCTAACCTAACCTAACCTAACCTAACCTAACCTAACCTAACCTAACCTAACCTAACCTAACCTAACCTAACCTAACCTAACCTAACCTAACCTAACCTAACCTAACCTAACCTAACCTAACCTAACCTAACCTAACCTAACCTAACCTAACCTAACCTAACCTAACCAACCTAACCTAACCTAACCTAACCTAACCTAACCTAACCTAACCTAACCTAACCTAACCTAACCTAACCTAACCTAACCTAACCTAACCTAACCTAACCTAACCTAACCTAACCTAACCTAACCTAACCTAACCTAACCTAACCTAACCTAACCTAACCTAACCTAACCTAACCTAACCTAACCTAACCTAACCTAACCTAACCTAACCTAACCTAACCTAACCTAACCTAACCTAACCTAACCTAACCTAACCTAACCTAACCTAACCTAACCTAACCTAACCTAACCTAACCTAACCTAACCTAACCTAACCTAACCTAACCTAACCTAACCTAACCTAACCTAACCTAACCTAACCTAACCTAACCTAACCTAACCTAACCTA
Source organism: Heliconius himera (assembly GCA_021202915.1). Classification (NCBI taxonomy): domain Eukaryota; kingdom Metazoa; phylum Arthropoda; class Insecta; order Lepidoptera; family Nymphalidae; genus Heliconius; species Heliconius himera. Next base: position 1,132,362 of record JAJHJA010000795.1, on the reverse strand, counting down.
ACCTAACTAACCTAACCTAACCTAACCTAACCTAACCTAACCTAACCTAACCTAACCTAACCTAACCTAACTAACCTAACCTAACCTAACCTAACCTAACCTAACCTAACCTAACCTAACCTAACCTAACCTAACCTAACCTAACCTAACCTAACCTAACCTAACCTAACCTAACCTAACCTAACCTAACCTAACCTAACCTAACCTAACCTAACCTAACCTAACCTAACCTAACCTAACCTAACCTAACCTAACCTAACCTAACCTAACCTAACCTAACCTAACCTAACCTAACCTAACCTAACCTAACCTAACCTAACCTAACCTAACCTAACCTAACCTAACCTAACCTAACCTAACCTAACCTAACCTAACCTAACCTAACCTAACCTAACCTAACCTAACCTAACCTAACCTAACCTAACCTAACCTAACCTAACCTAACCTAACCTAACCTAACCTAACCTAACCTAACCTAACCTAACCTAACCTAACCTAACCTAACCTAACCTAACCTAACCTAACCTAACCTAACCTAACCTAACCTAACCTAACCTAACCTAACCTAACCTAACCTAACCTAACCTAACCTAACCTAACCTAACCTAACCTAACCTAACCTAACCTAACCTAACTAACCTAACCTAACCTAACCTAACCTAACCTAACCTAACCTAACCTAACCTAACCTAACCTAACCTAACCTAACCTAACCTAACCTAACCTAACCTAACCTAACCTAACCTAACCTAACCTAACCTAACCTAACCTAACCTAACCTAACCTAACCTAACCTAACCTAACCTAACTAACCTAACCTAACCTAACCTAACCTAACCTAACCTAACCTAACCTAACCTAACCTAACCTAACCTAACCTAACCTAACCTAACTAACCTAACCTAACCTAACCTAACCTAACCTAACCTAACCTAACCTAACCTAACCTAACCTAACCTAACCTAACCTAACCTAACCTAACCTAACCTAACCTAACCTAACCTAACCTAACCTAACCTAACCTAACCTAACCTAACCTAACCTAACCTAACCTAACCTAACCTAACCTAACCTAACCTAACCTAACCTAACCTAACCTAACCTAACCTAACCTAACCTAACCTAACCTAACCTAACCTAACCTAACCTAACCTAACCTAACCTAACCTAACCTAACCTAACCTAACCTAACCTAACCTAACCTAACCTAACCTAACCTAACCTAACCTAACCTAACCTAACCTAACCTAACCTAACCTAACCTAACCTAACCTAACCTAACCTAACCTAACCTAACCTAACCTAACCTAACCTAACCTAACCTAACCTAACCTAACCTAACCTAACCTAACTAACCTAACCTAACCTAACCTAACCTAACCTAACCTAACCTAACCTAACCTAACCTAACCTAACCTAACCTAACCTAACCTAACCTAACCTAACCTAACCTAACCTAACCTAACCTAACCTAACCTAACCTAACCTAACCTAACCTAACCTAACCTAACCTAACCTAACCTAACCTAACCTAACCTAACCTAACCTAACCTAACCTAACCTAACCTAACCTAACCTAACCTAACCTAACCTAACCTAACCTAACCTAACCTAACCTAACCTAACCTAACCTAACCTAACCTAACCTAACCTAACCTAACCTAACCTAACCTAACCTAACCTAACCTAACCTAACCTAACCTAACCTAACCTAACCTAACCTAACCTAACCTAACCTAACCTAACCTAACCTAACCTAACCTAACCTAACCTAACCTAACCTAACCTAACCTAACCTAACCTAACCTAACCTAACCTAACCTAACCTAACCTAACCTAACCTAACCTAACCTAACCTAACCTAACCTAACCTAACCTAACCTAACCTAACCTAACCTAACCTAACCTAACCTAACCTAACCTAACCTAACCTAACCTAACCTAACCTAACCTAACCTAACCTAACCTAACCTAACCTAACCTAACCTAACCTAACCTAACCTAACCTAACCTAACCTAACCTAACCTAACCTAACCTAACCTAACCTAACCTAACCTAACCTAACCTAACCTAACCTAACCTAACCTAACCTAACCTAACCTAACCTAACCTAACCTAACCTAACCTAACCTAACCTAACCTAACCTAACCTAACCTAACCTAACCTAACCTAACCTAACCTAACCTAACCTAACCTAACCTAACCTAACCTAACCTAACCTAACCTAACCTAACCTAACCTAACCTAACCTAACCTAACCTAACCTAACCTAACCTAACCTAACCTAACCTAACCTAACCTAACCTAACCTAACCTAACCTAACCTAACCTAACCTAACCTAACCTAACCTAACCTAACCTAACCTAACCTAACCTAACCTAACCTAACCTAACCTAACCTAACCTAACCTAACCTAACCTAACCTAACCTAACCTAACCTAACCTAACCTAACCTAACCTAACCTAACCTAACCTAACCTAACCTAACCTAACCTAACCTAACCTAACCTAACCTAACCTAACCTAACCTAACCTAACCTAACCTAACCTAACCTAACCTAACCTAACCTAACCTAACCTAACCTAACCTAACCTAACCTAACCTAACCTAACCTAACCTAACCTAACCTAACCTAACCTAACCTAACCTAACCTAACCTAACCTAACCTAACCTAACCTAACCTAACCTAACCTAACCTAACCTAACCTAACCTAACCTAACCTAACCTAACCTAACCTAACCTAACCTAACCTAACCTAACCTAACCTAACCTAACCTAACCTAACCTAACCTAACCTAACCTAACCTAACCTAACCTAACCTAACCTAACCTAACCTAACCTAACCTAACCTAACCTAACCTAACCTAACCTAACCTAACCTAACCTAACCTAACCTAACCTAACCTAACCTAACCTAACCTAACCTAACCTAACCTAACCTAACCTAACCTAACCTAACCTAACCTAACCTAACCTAACCTAACCTAACCTAACCTAACCTAACCTAACCTAACCTAACCTAACCTAACCTAACCTAACCTAACCTAACCTAACCTAACCTAACCTAACCTAACCTAACCTAACCTAACCTAACCTAACCTAACCTAACCTAACCTAACCTAACCTAACCTAACCTAACCTAACCTAACCTAACCTAACCTAACCTAACCTAACCTAACCTAACCTAACCTAACCTAACCTAACCTAACCTAACCTAACCTAACCTAACCTAACCTAACCTAACCTAACCTAACCTAACCTAACCTAACCTAACCTAACCTAACCTAACCTAACCTAACCTAACCTAACCTAACCTAACCTAACCTAACCTAACCTAACCTAACCTAACCTAACCTAACCTAACCTAACCTAACCTAACCTAACCTAACCTAACCTAACCTAACCTAACCTAACCTAACCTAACCTAACCTAACCTAACCTAACCTAACCTAACCTAACCTAACCTAACCTAACCTAACCTAACCTAACCTAACCTAACCTAACCTAACCTAACCTAACCTAACCTAACCTAACCTAACCTAACCTAACCTAACCTAACCTAACCTAACCTAACCTAACCTAACCTAACCTAACCTAACCTAACCTAACCTAACCTAACCTAACCTAACCTAACCTAACCTAACCTAACCTAACCTAACCTAACCTAACCTAACCTAACCTAACCTAACCTAACCTAACCTAACCTAACCTAACCTAACCTAACCTAACCTAACCTAACCTAACCTAACCTAACCTAACCTAACCTAACCTAACCTAACCTAACCTAACCTAACCTAACCTAACCTAACCTAACCTAACCTAACCTAACCTAACCTAACCTAACCTAACCTAACCTAACCTAACCTAACCTAACCTAACCTAACCTAACCTAACCTAACCTAACCTAACCTAACCTAACCTAACCTAACCTAACCTAACCTAACCTAACCTAACCTAACCTAACCTAACCTAACCTAACCTAACCTAACCTAACCTAACCTAACCTAACCTAACCTAACCTAACCTAACCTAACCTAACCTAACCTAACCTAACCTAACCTAACCTAACCTAACCTAACCTAACCTAACCTAACCTAACCTAACCTAACCTAACCTAACCCAAACCTAACCCAAACCTAACCCAAACCTAACCCAAACCTAACCCAAACCTAACCCAAACCTAACCCAAACCTAACCCAAACCTAACCCAAACCTAACCCAAACCTAACCCAAACCTAACCCAAACCTAACCCAAACCTAACCCAAACCTAACCCAAACCTAACCCAAACCTAACCCAAACCTAACCCAAACCTAACCCAAACCTAACCCAAACCTAACCCAAACCTAACCCAAACCTAACCCAAACCTAACCCAAACCTAACCCAAACCTAACCCAAACCTAACCCAAACCTAACCCAAACCTAACCCAAACCTAACCCAAACCTAACCCAAACCTAACCCAAACCTAACCCAAACCTAACCCAAACCTAACCCAAACCTAACCCAAACCTAACCCAAACCTAACCCAAACCTAACCCAAACCTAACCCAAACCTAACCCAAACCTAACCCAAACCTAACCCAAACCTAACCCAAACCTAACCCAAACCCTTACTTAACCTTTACTTTTTTTATTTTTTAAACCGACTTCCACCTGGTTTCATAATTAGAACCCTTAAAAGTATATCCTTTAATATAGAAATTATCGAAATCGGTTTGCGTGATATTGAATTATACGTGCATTTGTCGCTCACATACAAATTGAAAATTACGTATTTTTTCAAGGAATAGTCAGACAAAGACAAAATTAAAATAGGAATAGCACCAGATATCAAATAAAAAATCATCAAAATATTCTGATATATATTTTTTTGTTGCATTGAAAAAAAAAAATTTTTTTTTGTTTTTCTGTAAGACGCGTTATATTTATTACGTTCATTTGTTTTTTAGTTTTAATAAAATATTAAATTATATTCTTATTTTTAAGAAAATATTAATTTTCATTTAAGTTTACATGTATCTTATAATTTATTTTATTAAATAAAAATATATTTATTATATTTTTTTCACTGCCATCTAGTTCCAGAATATGGTAGTTGTTAGTAGGAATTCGAGATGTTCTTTGCTAAAACGATTCTTCGTATTACCCTTTGGGTATATGTGTTCTGTGGTATTACCGACAAGGACAAGATGGCGTGACGTAGTTATTATTAAGTGTCATACTACGCAATAATAAGAGTTGACATAAATAAAAGTTTTTGTTTATTTTGTATTTACCAGTGATATAAACATTGATCACTAGTTAATAATTAATAATTTTACTTGAAAATGATAAAATAGGTTGTTGTAAATATATTATTATACCGGAACAACAAAGTGACAACTTTAATTACGAATATAACTGAAAATCCTATATAAACAAGTTCAAGTTATGTAAAAACAGTGAAAATAATGTTGTGTTTTGTAAATATTGAATATTACAACTGCTAATTATCTTACTTTCGTAATGTAATGGCTACAGAACCACACATAATACATGTAGAAATTTTTCGAATATTTTTATTGAAATTATTAATATATAAATGTAAATAATAATAATGAATATATAGAATGATGGTAAGTATTCTTAAAATTCTATTTTTCAGTGATAATATAAATTAAATTTTTTCTCTTATAATATAAACTATAAAGCCAGAAATTATACTATATTGGCACACTCGAAACGCCATAATCAAAGAACCATACCATATCAACAATATAAATCCTTTGGCTATTGTTTTCATATTTTATATCTCGAAATAAACGTTCAAACTATCGGTCTTTTATTTACCTACAACAATCAAATGACAAACAACTAGCGACATCTGTAGAACTCTTTAGTCTTTGGAAATTGTCTCTATTGAGATAGGTTATAGAGTGATTAAATAAATATTCTTCTATATTGGTGAGGACTTACGCACATTTTTGTAACACATCTCATATTAAAATGCCCAGTACTTTTGCTGAAGAAGAGCACATTATGAGAGAATTTAGTGCAATACGAGGTTTTCCAACTGCTATTGATTGTATTGGCTGCACTCACATCAAAATCTGCAAGTGTGGAGGCGATGCAGCTCAATATTATACAAATAGAAAAGGATATTATTCACTCGATGTTTTTTTTTAATTATAATTTTAACTAAGCACTACAGACACGTACGGACCACGTGTTGACTTTTTTTTAACTTTTTCATTATTATTAGCTAATCATCAATTTTAGATTTATCTGCTGCTTAAATAAGGCTTATAACTAGAGATAATAATATCTAAATATGTAATTCCTAAGAAAGTCCAGGTATTTTTAGATTGCCTTTTTTTTGTAAATATTTCACTTATTATCTATATTATCACTCAATGTTCAAATACACTACTTATACTAGTGATGATACAAGATCTAAACTACACATTTCTTCAGAGTTAAAATATCATTTTGTTTAACACCGGTAACCTGTGATGTGCATCTCCGCATCCGTGATATTGTTGCCAGATAGAGAGGCAGCACTCATGATGCCAGAATATTCAATGAATCTTCATTAAAAGAGCGTTTTGAAAGAGGATCATTTAGAGGGCGTCTTTTAGGTGATTCTGGGTATAAATTACAAACATATCTCTTCACTCCTATTTTAAACCCTCAAAGCCCAAGTGAGAAAAAATATAACGAAGCACATATTGCAACTAGGAACACAGTGGAATGATGCTTTGGAGTGTGGGAGCAACCCTTCAATGTCTTTTATTTGGACATTTTTATATACCTGCAAGTTAGAAAATGTGAAGACAACAATAGTTGCTTTAGCTGTGCTTCACAACATTGCTATTGATCTTGGTGACATGCAGTTAGACAGTAGCATTGAAATTAACAGAAATGAAGAATCCAGTGAAGTTTTTATGAGTAGTGTAAATGCAAATGCTGTTTTACAAACATTTATTAGGAGAAATTTTAGTTTTTTATAAAATCAAATAAATCTCCTTCATGTTGTATCCTGCACATAGCAGAGTAGGCAGAGGAAACCTAGTGTTAAGACACTACACACTCACTTTCACACATTCCACCGGATTGTGGAAGTACTGTGTGTTTAGTGGAACTCAATGCTGGGCTTTCCATCAACACCAGAGAGAAGAAATTAAAATATAAATTTAAGTAAATATTTTATTTCCTTGAGTGATGTCACACTTTGTGCTCTGCACCACGACTGGCCCCAACTAATTAGTTTTTAGTTAATAAAATAAAAGTTCATTTCTATAAATTTTATTCTTTAGTTGTGTAATACAATAATTTACGTTTAAGTACTTCTTCCTTTAAAAGTGTATTATTTAATTTGTGTTGTAAAATTTTTAATTTTTGCCTTTCTACGGCCATCTGAATCTCATGAAGCTCCTTTCTGCAGGCAATTTCATTTGCTGCTATTTCTTCAGCAGGAATGTTCTTATTGTCATGCTGTAACCGAAAATGTTATTCTTTATAATTTTAGTTTTCCAAACAAGTATGTATTATAAATTAATAAAACTTATTCTGTTGAAAACTTGAAACACATTTTATTTAGAACAGTTTTAGAACACTAATTATAATATAGCTTGCAGGTAATATTGGGTGATTTCAGTGAATTTAACTTATTAATAAATTCATTCAACATACATATTTCTTTAATCTACCAAGTTTGTTTGCTGGTGTGTTGCATGCAGGTTGTGTGCTTGTACTTGGAGGCATCATCTAAAAAGAATATAATCAGAATTACCTGCTGAGCAATGCTTAGGTAGTGTAAGTTATTTAATCTATTATAATGGAAAATAAATTTTGTCTTATTTACCATCAAATTATTTGATGAGTTATTATGTAATTGTGAAGAAGGACTCAGCTGCGAAATTAATAAAATTGAAATTACTTTCTGGGTATTTTGGTATTAACACTCATATATTAAATCACGCTGCACAATTAATTATGTTTAACATGTCTTATTTACTTATGAATAACACAAAATAGGATAGGTAGCAGGAAAGAATGTGTGTGCTGCTGTTTATTAAATAATATTAATATATTACACATACCATCTCTTTTTCTGGTCTGGCTTGGTCTGGTATTTTTTTCGTATTGTCTTCTGCTATATGCTAAAACGAGAATTAATAATAATTACATAAATATTTCTTTACTCAAAATGAAGCACTTTAAAAAATTTATTCAAATAAATGACTGTTTAACATGTCTTATTTACTTATGAATAACATAAAATAAAATAGGTGGCAGGGAAGAATTTGTGTGTTGCTGTTTATTTCATAGTATCATTAATATATTACACATACCATCTCTTTTTCTGGTCTGGCCTGCTCTGTTAGTTTTTCTTTTGTTTTTTCTTCTGTTATATACTAAAACGAAAATTAATAATAATTACATAAATATTTCTTTAGTCGAAATGAAATACTAATTGACCAAATATTTGTATTTTTATATGTACCTGGTTATCCAATTCAAATTCGTTCGAATCTACTGTGAACTCATGAGGAAGCCACACAGTAATATCGTCACAAGTTGCTGGTGTTATAGTAGGTGGTGGGCCACCACTTGTTTTTAAAGTTTGCTTTTTTTCTATAATTTTTTTCTTCTTTGCAGCCATTTTTATAATACCACCATTCCATTGGGTCTTAATTTGTGGTACACGGGTGTTTGCCATATTGTTAAAACTAAAACATTAAGTGATATATTAAAATAACTGCATATACGGTAAAAACGTTCAAATAAAATACTTAATTTTATTATTCAAATGCATTATAGAATTAAGGACCTATTGAGTAAATTATGCCAAGCAGCTACCTTTTTTGCATTCACGTTCGCGTCGGTATTTTCGTTTTCTATAATTAATACTCTCTCCCTCACCAATTCTTTTAAGATCATCTATGGAATAGAAGCATAAGCATTGAAGCATAACATGCGTATGAATGTTTCCAAAATAAGACTTCGTCCAATTAACTATATCGGTAAAACCAACCTTATCCTCCTCCAACCAATTCTCCCTTCTCTGCCTTTTCTTGCCCCCTACATTTTTTATTTCTGATGCCATTTTATTAGTAAGAGTAATATTTGAAATAAACGTACTAGCAGGCTCTACAATCTTAGTACAACGAAGCTGGAAACTTTTGACGTATAATATTATTAAATTAAGAAGTATGTAGAGTATCCAGGCTTTAGACCATTATAGACAACTTTTTATTTTGTAGCATTATATTTGTATTAGTTGAAACTACAAACTCCAGAGGTCGCTTTAGAATTGAATATTTCAATTTACGTCAACAGGTGTCACTGCAAATTGAATACGAACAATAACAATAATTTATTTTAGTAACTTTGTATATTTATAATTATTAATATAAAATTATATCTACCTTAAATAATTTCTTGTATATCTCATTAAATAATTATATATTTTTCGTAATCCGTTCTTCACTATCTGTGGTACTCTGAATAACTCTCTACTCTATGGTACTCTATAGTCTATTTATATAATAAAATAAAAATTAGCTTCATAAATAATTATACATTTTAAATTTTAACATATTTGTTGATGCTAGTGTTGCTCGTCGATTTCTGTATTCAAATAGGATATTTTTGTAATAGTTTATTGATTTGGTGGAGTACGAGTACGAGTTGAGCTCAAGGTCCTCGGGTAAATTAATTTGACTATTACTGTTACAACTTTGTTTGTTGTTGAGTTTGTACTCGTTGCTTGTGCTGTATGATATTGTTTGTTTCGGCAAGATTTTTTAGGGCACAAAATAATATCTTCACACAAACATTGCATAAAGAAAACCCTGGCTACGTTAAGTTTGGAATCAGTCAAATACCATTGTATTTGACTGATTCCAAACTTAACGGAAAGCCATGTGAATCCTGACAAAATTAACAAAATGAAGGTTAAGTTTGCAGATAACAATTACTAGTGCTTTAATACATTTTTTTAGAGTCTTAATTTTTAATATAATATTAATTGTTTGTTAATTTCATTTAACTATAATTCAATAATTAAAAACTATAACAGCTTTAAACACCTGTATCTCTGTACACAGCATGGGAGGTAAAGGGAACCCAGTGTTAAGACAATTCATTTCCCACTGAATTCAATAATTCATTTTTACTATTGAATTTAAGAATACTATTGTTCTATCAATTCGCCGAAGCGAATTTATAGAACAATAGTAAAAATCTTAAAGATTATCTGTTTAAAAAGTTGAAGAACATGTTATAATACTTTTTTTATAATCAAGTTATATGATACTTTGCTAAATAAAAATATAAATATATATATTAAGAACATATCATTTGTGAGCCAACACATAATGACAGAAGTAAAAATCGAATATGGAATATCATAGTTTATCCCATTCTTAATCTTGTGAAGTTTAAATTATTAACATTTTATTAATATCGTTTTCAGATAAAGGAATTCTACCGGCGGAATGTAAGCAAACGGCTGGCCTTATATAATTTTTGGACAATGTTTTTGACTACATAAATGACAACATTTTAATGCGAAACCATTGCTTGGTCCAGCCACACCCAAGTCTGTGCACAATAATATATGGACAGAGGCAAAAATTATATTTAATTCAATGAAATATTTGTCAAGCAGAGGAAAAGTAGAATCTGTTCCCACTGTGTCCAATTGGGTGTGGATCCTAAATGGAATTCAAACATTATAAAAAAAATTAAGGGTTGAGTACAACATAAACTCAGTGTGGTTGCAACACCTAAATCAAGATCCCCATGAAAATTTTTTTAGTGCAGTAAGAAGTCGGAGGTGTCACAACAACAACTATACTTGTGATCAGTTTGAGTCAACATTTGCAACACTTTTATAATAATAATAATATACTTTATTGTACACCACACAACATAAAAAGAAAAACAAAACACAAATGCAAATAATGATGAAATGTACAGCAGGAGGCCTTATCGCTATAAGCGATCTCTGCCAGGCAACCTTAAGGTGTAGGAGTAGTTAAATCGGTAGGGGTGTACTTGCTTTAAATAAATCTAAACTTACATAGCACATAATACATAAATAAATGCATACATACATACTTACATACATACATACTTACATACATACATAAATATATACATAAATACAAAGGACACTACATTATACACATACATATATATACCTATAAAAATAAAAGAGTAATAAAGACAAAAAAAAAAAAAAAGAAGGACACACGCATAACGCTAGTTATAAGAAGAAAGTTTTTTCAAAGTGTTAAGTAGTGCTTCTTAAGGAGTGACTTAAAGCGATTGAGACTCTTAGCACATCTTACTTCAAGGGGAAGGCAATTCCATAAGCGAGCAGCCTTAACTGTAAAGGAGTTAGTGAAGAAGGAAGTGGAGTGAGAAGGAATTTTTAGGGAAAGATTTTCTTGGGATCGGAGGGAACGAACGTGTGTGTTACTTAAAAATTGAAACTGTTCTTTTAGGTAAGGAGGGGTAAAGGGATTAAACAGCAAGCAGTACAGAAGATGTAATATATGAGTATTCCTGCGAAGCCTTATAGGAAGCCACTTGAGCTTTTTGCGAAAATCGGAGACATGGTCATATTTGCGAAGACCAAATATAAACCTTATACAAAGATTTTGAAGCCGTTCAAGCCTATTAAGATGCTCATCACTAACATCGAGATAAAAAGCATCAGCATAATCAAGAATTGGTAGTAACAGAGAATTTGCTAGCACAATTTTAGTAGGTATAGGAAGAAAATTTCGCAGTCTTCGAAGAGAAGCGACTGCTCCAAAAACCTTTCGACTAAGTTCATTAACTTGCGGCTCCCATGACAAATGTCGATCCAATGTAATACCTAAATTTTTTACTTTTTCTAAATAAGGAATTGGCGTGTCATTAAATATTAAATAAGGCAAATTGGACATATTTAATTTGGATAGTAATCTACGGCTACCTATAATAATAGATTGACTTTTAGCTGGGTTAATTATAAGACCGTAAGATTTGCACCATGCAGATATACGAGCAAGGTCTGCATTTATACGGTCAATTGCAGAAGATAAATTTAATAAAGATGTAGTAATATAAATTTGCAGATCATCGGCATATAGATGGTAGAGAGAAAAAATATGAGGACAAATTGTATTAATGAAAATTGAAAACAGAAGTGGAGACAACACGCCACCTTGTGGAACACCAGCATTTACAGTAGACCAATCAGAAGATGACTCTTCGACACGAATACGTTGCCGGCGGTCGCACAAGTAACTACGAAACCAGTCAACTACCTCAGGAGATACATTAAGAGAAATAAGAATGGCTAGCAGGATATCGTAGTCCACTGTATTGAAAGCGTTGCTGAAGTCCAACAACACCATTACAGTGACCATCCGATCATCCATACCTTTTCTAATATCATCTGTTATTTTGACCAGGGCAGTTGTCGTACTGTGACCGACACGGAAACCAGATTGGAATGGATTTAGCAAATTTTGCTTGGCCAGAAATACGCTTAATTGCTGATGGATAAGGCGTTCTAACACTTTAGATAAGAAAGGAAGTATTGCTATTGGACGGTATTCGGAGAAAGAAGAGGGATTGAGTTTTTTTGGTATGGGAACTATGTGAGCATCTTTCCAGGAAGAAGGGAACTTAAAGGAATTAATAGAGGTATTTAAAATGGACGTTATAACAGGAGCTAGGGTCTCAATAATAGGAACAATCATTTTACGACAAATGCAGTCGGATCCAACAGAATTAGATTTTATAGCCATAATATTTCTCTTAACGTCACTTATGGAAAATTGACTAAATTTTAAACTGGAAAAATCAGGGGCAGGGGAAGATAGAAGGTGACTCAATGTATTTACTTTGTTTGTACTATTTATAGTAGCCGAAACGGAGAAGTGCTTGTTGAGCAGATTTAAATCAATATTATGAGGGATAATATTTTGTTTAGACTTCCCCACTCCAAGAGATTTAAGAAAATTCCATACTTTTTCAGAGTCTTCCTCTTCAATAACTGACTTATGGATATGGCGTCGTTGACTATCTCTACACACTCTATTGCAATGATTACGCGCTTTTATATACTTATCTTTATTTGTGTCATTCGGGTTAGCTACAAATTTAGATTTATATAAATGTTTTTTAGCCTGTAGTTTCTTTATATCTGCCGTAAGCCACGGAGCTGGGAGATGCTTCATACGGACGGGTCGAACTGGTGCGTGAGTATCATATAATTGTATTAGCAATGAGGTGAATAGCGACACTTGTTGGTCTACTGTTTGTGCAGTAGTTACTACAGACCAGTCAATATTATTAGCGTCTTCTTTCAAACGCTCAAAATCTATACCACTAAAATTGCGCCGCAGAAGGATTCTTGATTTAGCTTTAGGTGGCTTTAATTTATACGAAATATATAACAGATCGTGATAAGAAAACTCAGGAGCAAAACACTGACCATGTTTTACAACAAGGTCGGTAGAAGATACAATTATAAGGTCAAGAAGCGAGGGACTACAGTTAGGAAATTTATGAGTTGGAGCAAGAGGGAGAATATTTAAATTCGCACCAGTTAGTACAGATTGCAAACGTTGAGCACGGTAGTCATTCTTAATAAGGCAAGTGTTAAAGTCGCCCATCAGTAACGTGTGATCATAAAGAGGCTTGTACGTGTCCAACAGGTTCTCAAATGATGAAAAATAATCAATTGTAAGGCTTGGATTGTAGTATACTCCAAGGAGTATTTTAGTGTGAGAAAAAATCACTTAATAAATAATTTAAACAGTGTTCACATCCTAGGAGAAAACTGTGAAAATTAACATTGCAAGTCATTACATGATCTCATCATCGGTCGAAGTTACATAGTTTCTCTATTGTCATTGATGACAATAGTGAAACTATGTAACTTCTGTAAACTTTGTGTTCGACTTCTGTAAACTATGTCTTCGACCTGCACATTTGATTTTAAATCTATATTTAATTATGCAATGACACCTTTGGAGGTGAAAGAAACCGATACTCGTATTATAGCACCTATAGCACCTCTGTAGTATATGTGTGGATATTTAAAAAAAAAACTAACATTTTTAAATCATGCAGTTAATATACAAGTAATTTATATTCCAAAGATGAAATTGAATATATACAATATAGAGAATATGCAGGTCGATGGTGGGTTTGCACTCCCAGCAAAGAATTTATTTAATTAATTTCAAATATCCAAGATATGTTTAATCAAATAGTTAAACAAAATTTAGAAAAAAGAAAATTAAAAGAAATAATCAAAATTACAATATCTATATTAATTGATTTTCATTGTATTTAATGTGTTTTACATAAAATAAATTAGTTGATTATATATATTGTGATTTGTTGTTTGATGTTTAACTATTGTAAAAATATCAGTAGGATATTGGCTGGGAGAAAGCAAATTGATGATGATAGTGATAAATTCCAAACGAATGCAAAGAAATTCAATAAATGTCTTAATAGACACCTAGTCTGACTTAAGACATCTATACTCTTATGTTATTTGATGATGACAAAATTATAAGTTCAATAATATACTATATAATCAATTGCTTTTTACTAAAGTGTATACTTTAATAAAAAACAATTGATTATGCACATATGGTATTTAATTTTTATAAAATGGCCAATGTCTCGGAAACGGTAAAATTTCAGTGCATACTATATGGGGTTAAAATAATTGGAAATTACCTACTCTATTACCTGTATCAGTTTGTCTATCTATCTATTAATCATGCTATATATATATTGAATCGTAATTATTTAAAATAATTTTATTGAATAAAATGTAAAAAAAAAATTTACATACTGTGATGTAGGCGACGGTCAAATATAATTTTGCCTACGAATAATATTATATTACCCTAAAATCTATTGTATAAATGTGTGATTCAATAAAATCAATAAATTGGAGATGTATTTTATTTTCGTATACTGTTTCTACATCTATACATGTGCAACAAAATATGTACGTAAAAGTATATATATATATATATATATATATATATATATATATATATACGACGGTATATATAGTAGCATACACAGTTATATATATACATATATGTATATAACTTTTTTATATAGTTGATACTAAGACGTATAGATGGCGTTGATCCATGTTACCACTTTTGATGCCGAAGTTTGGTCTCTATTATAGTATATAGAATGTACTCTGTGCGTACTAGTAAGCAAGTGTCAAACGCAGGCTCTACAATCTTAGTACAACCAAGCTGGTAACTTTTGACGTATAATATTATTAAATTAAGAATTATGTAGAGTATCGAGGCTTTAGACCATTATAAACAACTTTTTATTTTGTAGCATTATATTTGCATTAGTTGAGACTAAAAAGTCCAGAGGTTGCTTTAGAATTGAATATTTCGATTACCGTCAACAGATGTCACTGCAAATTGAATACGAACAATAATAGTATTTTTTTTTATTAACTTTGTATATTTATTATGTTACTTCGAAACACACAGCGTTGATTGAAGAAGCAGTCTCCTAATTTCGCCTATTTGCATATATAAATCGTTGACTTACCAAATAATCTTCGAAATACTTTCCTCTTTCACTTCTGCAGTGACGTACGTCATCTATTCTCTGTGGCGACGTGCTGTCATCTGTCACTCATAGCGTCTTATAATTTTGCCGCGATCGGATGCAAAATTTATAAATAACAAAATTTTTCTCGAAAATCAATAATCATTTAGATTAATTTTGTGTAAAATATTTTTATATAAAGGAGTTTATATTTGTGTTGTGTCTCGCAAAATGAGTGTATATATTTCAGAAGTACAGGAAAAGGAAAGTTGCTGTTTTCTGAATTCAAAATGGCCAACGATCCCTTGAAGTTTTTAGCTATTTTTAGCTATTACATAGCTACTGAATTTTATTAGAGATTTTCTATATGATATTTTGACAAAATATTATACATTAAAAATGTCAACACTCAAAGTTATTTTGAAAATGTCTTTTAAAACATTCTATTTAACATGGGCAAGGTTAAGCCTTACACTTATTGACTTTACTGTACATTATATACAGACATAGATCTAAAATGTTTATGATAACTATAAAAAAGTAATAGTAAAGCTTATTATTCTATATATAATTACTTGCATTACAGATTGTAATAATAACATGTACCTATGTAAATAATAGTTTGAAGCATAGCTGCAATTACATTGTTTTAAAATTGTAACTTTCATTGAAAAGAGCTATGTTTTTTTAGTTCTTAGGAAACAGAACTGCTCCTTGGGCCGGTGGTGGCTCTATATTTAGTTGACAATAACTGTCTATTTAATACTGAAATGCAGTATAATTTGAATTTGAATTTTATTTGTAACAACACACAACAACATTTTGTGTTAATTTTATTTCTTATAGGAATTTATTATGATAATCCTGTATTATCTATAACAGAGCTACAGCTTAGTGACATAAAAGAATGTAACTTGTCGCTGAAAATGTGTATGAATAAGAATGGTAGTATTGTGATAAATAGACAAGAGGTTGACTACCGTCAATAAGTGACTACAGACTACAGGAACGGGGAGTCTGTAATGGTTGTGCAAATTTACTCCAGCTTTTAAAGTTAGTAGTTAACAAGGAGTTGTGTAACTTTAATAAAATGAAACTAAATATCATCTACTGAGAGAGATATCAAACATTGAACAAAATTGTTTGCTTGGGCTAAACAATTTGGTAAACTGGCTGACACTGACTATTCCACATTACTTGGATCCAGGTCTTCAGAAGAATTAAATCATTTAATGATAGAATATAAAGTGCGTAATTTTGTATATTTAGTGTAATATGTGAAATTAACAGAGTTTTAATCAAAGTTTAAAATAAATAAATTGACAGTAATACATTGGATCTCATAATATCTTCTTACTTAAAGAGTTTGTAACCTAAATTATTAAATAAAAGTTTAGAAATGTAGTGTATGTGTTTTTTCATACATTAAAAAAAAAAGGTATAATATAGATAAAAGGAAATAGATCATATAAGAAATTAATTTAAATACAAAAATAATAATAAATAAAGAAGATGATAGAACAGAAAAGGAAACTCAATTGGATAGGAATGAATAGAATGAAGAAATAAATATATTTATGAAATGTATTATTATTGCAATTGAAAGAATAACAAGTTCATTTAGTAAAAGTCATACATAGTTACAAATTATATCATCTTGGTTGAAAAAAGGTAGACATAAGCTCTATTATTTCTATGTTTATTGTTATACCACACCCAGAGAATTGTTTTTTGAGGATCATTAAAAACCAGGAGATGCATTAGCATATATTCAACTTCTTTGACTTGCTGGGAGCCTCCCAGACATTTACGATGGTTACCAATTGTAGATTGTGGTAGTAAAGCACAGGCATATCACCTGGCATTTATATGTTGTTGTGTTTCCCAACAGATTTATGATGGCAATTGATCAGGACATATTTGACATTAACAATTCATATTTCAGAAATAGTAAACTAATGCTACATTTTGGCTGCTGAGTTAATCATTAAACATTGAAATATCTTTGATACAGCTACAAATCCGCAGTTGCTTTCAGTAAACACAATTAATATAAAATACATGAGATTATGTATTATTGGTTGTCTAAATGAAGCACTCAAATTAAATTGTGTGTGAAATTATGTTGTGTACCGTCTAAAGAAAAGAGTGAGTGTGAGGGTTGTTATGGAGCACAATTACTTCTGCCATTGCCTTTGATTCTTTAGGCAGATGTTGGAAAAGTGGATCTTTATGCATATTAACCAATTAACCAATACTTATATTAGTCAATAACTGACTTAGTGGAAAGTGAAATTGTCTCAAGTAGACCACAGCACATGTGGGTTGAGTAGTTTACCTGACACAGTTGCCAATAACAGACTTAGTAGGAAGTCAAATCATAAGAAGGGTATCCATAGTCTCTATACAACACCTGTAATTCTATTTCTCAACAAAACCGCGGTGTATGTAGGTTGAGTAGTCCACCTGAATGTGCTTTATCTCAGGAAAGCAGGTTCTGAATTAATCAGATGTGATATATAGCATGCAGATTAATATGTAAGTCTCTTATATTGTGCCCTAGTGCTCAGTGACTAAGTATTTATAGTATAAAGTTTGTCCTCTGGTATATATGGTTTTGATAATTAGCTATGAATTATTAAGGTACCCACAACTTGTGTCACTTTTATAATAAAAGTAATATTAAAGTAGAGTAAGTTGATATAATGCTCTTGTCATGAACTTTTTGTTATTAAAGTAATTGAGAATAAATAATTATGTTGTCCTCCTAGATCTAGAACAATAGATGTTATTATGAGTCCCTTGTGACGTTTAGTCGTGCAACGGCCATTTGGACCAGCCCACTATCTGGACAGAGAATGGTCCACCACATCTTAGATCTCCATATTTTATAAGGCCTCCGGAGCCTGGAGCAACAGATGTTTTTTAGACATGACTTCCCTGAGTAGTGTATCTCAGTCTCTTGCGTCTCACCCATTTTTGGAAATATAAGCTGTAAGTCCTTAGTGACGTTTAGTCGCACAACGGCCGACCATTTGGACAGAGAAAAATCCACGTCTAGGACGCTCCATATTAAATAAGGCCGCCGGAGCCTGGAGCAACAGATGCCATTCCGGCATGTAAATGGTGGTCAGCTTTATATCTCTCGATAGATATACCACCGTCAGAGTGATGATCAGACGATCTGCCAACTTCCAGATATATCATCAAGTTTAATAGTTAATACCTGGGTCTGTTCCTTAATTTTCAAATATTCCATAAAATAAAATTACTTTCACACATTGATATAGTACTATATTCACACTCTGAAAGCTTATTTTCCTTGTGCTTAGTGTTATATAAATATTGAACATTCGAGAATCGGCCATATTAGTCCTAAATCTTGCCAAAATCTATAATAAAATCCTTAATAATGGCGCCACTGAGTTTCCTGCACTAGAATGCTCACAGTCAACTGATTAACGCCGTTGCTGTCAGGGCCTTTGATATTTCCTTCTTCTCTATTTTTAACACTCATCCTTTTTCTTCCATATCTATCTCTTCGCTTCCTAGCCCTGGCTAGTCCTGGGTGGCTAACACTCATCATACCTTGCGGAGGTGTTATTATTGTGATGAATTTTCCCTTCGTTGGTAAACATGATGTATGATGTTGATCTCCGCATTCTCAATGATGGATCATCGATTCATAGGGTTAACTTTAATCGTATCCTTAAGACTGCTATTGACCTTCAAACAACGAACTAAAAAGTAAAAAAATAATTTTACATAAAGTAAAATGTATTTTGATTTTGTTGAACAAAAATAATTAAAAATATATTTTATAATTTTGAAGCTTGAAATCGTTTTTTTTTTGTTGAAAATTAATTTATTTTACGATTTTAAGTGATGGGTAGACCTTAAAAGGATGCTTCTCAAATTAGCGGTTGTTGTTTACACACAACCTAATTAAGTTTTACACAACTTCAAACTTAATTAGGTATTATTGTGCATACTAACATTTTGGCATATAGGTACATATGTTCTTGTGAACATATATAAAAAATATTCGAGCGAATTGAGAACCTCTCCTCTTTTTTAATCGGATCTCATAATCAGAGCTTAACCAAAATTTCATTGAAAATATCCTTGAAGTGTATTCTTTCCAATAAAAAAAAAGAATCATCTAAATCGGTTGGCGTGATATTGAGTTATTCGTCCATTTGTCGCGCACATACCTAATGCAAAGATTTATGTGAATTTCTCATAGATACCATAGTCAGAAATGGACCAATAAAAAAGGGGCCACAGCTTCAAATAAAAAAAATGTAAATCAGTTCACTGTTCAAGTATTACATGAGCAGTTTTTTGCAATTATTGATCCCCTCCCCTATGTCATCAAAAATAAGCAATCCTCTTAAAAATATTTATTTGAACACGTCAAAAATAAGCAAACTCAAGACCCTCCCGCCCCCCTACAGTGCTTACGTAATACTTGAACTGGGGTAATAAATTTAAATAAAATACAGTCGAATTAATAACCTCCTTTTTTATAGAAATCCTTTGAGGCCGATCGTGGCGCGGCGGCACGAGGTGTGACTGCAAAATCGACTGGTTGTGGCTTCGATTCCCACTCGAGGAGATGAAATATTTACTTAAATTTATATTTCCATTTTCTTCGCTCTGGTGTCGAGGTTAAGCGCGGCGTTGAGTTCTGCCACTCAACACGCAATGCCTCCAGAATTCGGCAGTAAGTGGGGAACGGAGTGTCTTAACACAAGGTTCCCTCTGCCTACCCTGCTAATTATATATAATACCCAGCGTGAAGCTAATTTTTTATAGAAGTCGGTAAAAAAGCGTTCGAAAGGGTGATGTTACATTCAATTGTGACATTGCTTCGGACATTGATAATGCTCTTGAAAAGTAAACGAATGTTGTTGAATTTCTTCTAGAATCGTATCTTCAAGGCAACTTAATAGCTAAAGCGAGCGGATTTTCCATAGCTGGTCTCACCACCATCGCTACCAGGCAGGCAGGCATCGCTATCTGACTTCCGAGTAAAAACTATAAAATGGTAAATCGTATATTTATAAAGTGACGTACGAAGAGAGCTGCATTGTATCATATAAAGTGTATTACATAAAGAGGGCCGCTATAGGTAGTGATGCACTCTCGATCTCTGCCACGCGTATGGTACGCGTACACCTGTAGTATCGAATCAAATTAACTGAAAACACTAATACAACGTAAGCAGAAATATTAACATAAAACAATATCAATAACATTTATGCTTTTAGGCGTTTTACTTTGTCCAATTTTTTTTCTTATACCTACAATACTTTTGAGGACAAAATGTTTGAAATAAAAAGTAATACCCGGGGGCCTAAATTTAAATTAAAAATAAATCAGCTTCACGCTGTATCTCACACACATCAGGGTAGGCAGAGGGAACCTAGTGTTAAGACACTCCGTCCCCCACTTTCTGCTGAATTCTGGAGTCATTGCGTGTTGAGTGGTAGAAATCAACGCTACGCGTTGCCTCGACACCAGAGCGAAGAAATGGAAATATAAATTTAAGTAAATATTTCATCTCTTCGAGTGGGGATCGAAACCAAAAACAGTCTCAGTTTGTGCCCCTGCACCACGACTGGTCTCATAGTAAATTTTTGAGTATGTTTTCGCTCTGGTAACAAGGCAAAGCGTGGAGGGACGGGAAATGGAAAACGGAGTGTGTGAACACCAGGTTCCCTTTATTAATTGCAGGATACAGTGTGAAGCTGAAAAAATCTTAAATTATTTTTTCTTTTTGAAGTTTTTTTTATATCATAAACTAGCGACCCGCTCGCGGCTTCGCCCGCTTTAACTACTGAATTATTCATATAATGTACCTATGTTTGCAAAGCACTTAAGATTACTAATGTGAAAATTATTGAAACCTTAATGCAACCCACATTTTCGTAGCTCCAATAAGGATGTTCCAATTGTTTAAAAAAACACACACCTGAACAAATGACACAAACAACAGAAAACTTAAACGAAAGAAATTATAAACAACAGACTACCTACTATTCTCTTACCCAAAAATACTTAAACGAAAGATGTAACCAACAATGCTGCGACGAAATACATTATAATTATTGGATAACTCCAAAATACGTGCAATCGCTTCTAAATTTACTTTGCTATAGAGCCAGGCGCAGAATTGAAGCATTCTCTCGTCCATCTCCGTAGTAGCTCCGAACGACATTTGGGCGTTGGTTCCATGGCCGTGGTCTCAAGCGATAACCTGCTCTAGAGCAGACACAGAGAGAGGCGTGCGGGACGGGATTGGAAAGATTATCAAATGCCATCTAGGCGGTCAACTCAGTCAGGTGAGACCCTCGGTTTCCTGAGGGAGGCCCAGCTTAAACGACCAAGGATCAATGCAAGGCTCATGAGTCGCATTTGGAGGAGGATAGAAAGTCCCTCGGAAGTCATCTGACGTCTGACCTCGGGCGGCCGGATATGCCACGGAGTGCTGCTCCTTAGGTGCAGGTGACCCGATACATTGGCGCAGCGGAATGCGTTGGACGCGAGACGACCAATGTGTACCTCCAGGCTTTCTATTTTTAGGTTGCGGTGATGCGAGATGTTTCTCACGTAGTATAGCGCCTGCGTCACTCGACGGAGGATGAGGTTCTGGACCACCTGCAGGATTTCCCTTTGAGTGATACTCGCTAGGGCGATGTGATGTCATCAGTGTATAGTGCGTAGAGAGCAGGTGATAAAATGCTGCCCTGGGGAACAACGGCAACGATCGAGTCGCTGCTATACCTCGAACTCTTAACTCTCAAGGAAAAATGTCCTGTTACTGAGGCAGGGAGGCAAAGACATGCGCGACGTTTTGGGGGGTGCCGGCTCTGAGCACTTAATGAAGTAGGTCCGGGTGCCAGACGTGGTCGAATACGCGTACTACGTCGAAGAAGACTGCTATTGCTCTCTCCTTTCGGTTGATAGCTTTTACGGCGTAGTGTAACCAGATTAGTATACCCGCTCGCCAAACTGCTCGCTTCATGGGTGGATGTGCGCCTGGAGAAGTGAGAGGAATAACTTCTCGGACAGCTTGGAGACCGCGCAAAGGAGGGTTATAGATCGGTACCCCTCAGGCTGCTATGGGCTCTTCCCAGCCTTGGGCAACATGATGAGCAGGCCCTCCTTCCATGCCCGGGGGAAGCTAGGCGGGTGCGTCGGATCCATTTTTATAAGCAAAATGTCGAGGGCGCGGGGGGAAGCGTGGAAGTCGGCTAGCCGTTACACAGCAAGAATTTTTTAGTATCGTAATTTCAAATCTGTGCTACTAATCAACATTTTGATCTACATTAAATGGCCAAGATAACTAATATACTTATTTATACACTGAGAGTAAGGGATAACATGAGTCGATATAGCTTTTCTCTAAAACTATTTGTAATTTCGAAATATTGTAAAAAGCAAAATTTATCTTTGTTTAACGTAGAAAATTAATAACTTATTTAAAAGGGTAAGAATTAATATCATTATTGACACACATCCCTCTCAATAAGTAAATATATTTAAATTACTATCTAATTTCCGTCTCATATACGCTTTCATTACTAAGATTTAAACGATTTTTATTTGCATTTCTTGTTCTACGACCTATATTTGAACGACTTTGTCGTGGTATAATTAAATTAAAAACATTTCCTATGTTTAAAAGGTAAAGAAAATAATAAAAGAACAGAAGAAGAGTCAACAAAATAAACAACAGGATACTTAAACGAAAAAAATGATAAACAAAAGCCTACATACTGTTCTCTTAAACTAAAATACTTAAACGGAAGAAATTATGAACAAAAGACTACCTACTATTCTATTAATCAAAATAGACGAAACTAAATATATTAAACTCCAATTATCCAATACGTACAATCGCATCTACATCTACTTTTCTACAGTACAGAGGCAGGCGGGCGCGGGGGGCGCGGGGGACGCGCTTCTATAAGCAAAACGTCGCGGGGCGCGGGGGGACGCATGGCGTGTGGCGAGCCGTTTCAAAGCAAGGATTTTTTGATATTGTAACAACTTCTAAAGTACTTATTAAAATGAAAAACAGTAAAAGACAGTTTTGATCTACATTAAATGGCCAACGTAACTAATATACTTATTTATATGCTGAGAGTAAGGTAATAAATAAAACTTGCGCCAAAACTGCGGCTTATAGCCGGCGTGATGTGTCAACAATTAAATGCGTTTTTCTCTAAAACTATTCGTAATTTCAAATTAGTGTAAAGAGCAAATTTTATCTTCGTTTAACGTAGAAAATTAATAAAGTATTTAAAAGGATAAGGATTGATACCATTATGGACAAACATCCGTCACAATAAAAAATATATTCAAATTACTATTTTTAGACAGAAATATGCTCACTGTATGTTATCCTTAGAAGATACGAATATGCTGTCGCTGACTTTTTTGTAAATCTTATTAAGAGGAATAATACTCTAGTACATTGTTTTCATGTAGGACTTACCATTAAAGCAGCGCATGCGTGAAAGTGTCTGAACGGGTAGGACTTTATACACATCATATTTATGTCAAATTACAATAAAATATACATATAATAAACCATATATAATCCTTCCCTGAGAAATACTCTACATAATGGTGAAAACCGCACCAAAATCCGTTGGGTGGTTTAGAAGAAGATAACGTAGAAAGGCCAGACAGAGAAAAAAATCGTTCTTATTTTATAAGATATAAGGTAAGTGTCCATGGTTTCGGCAGTTTAAGGCTCTCATAACTTCAAACTATTTTAAATATATTATTAAAGGTTATATGAGTTTGCAAATTTTTGTGTGATCAAAGTGGGTCTTTTGGCAGTCATTTAATGTGTGAATTATGTGTTTTAACTTAAGTTTAATTTTTATATTAATTTATTTGTGGACCTCTTGTTTGAACCCTAATTCGTGATAAAATTTAGCTCTGTTTCTAAGTTCGTGAAATTGTGGCCCCTGATTCGGGATAAAATTTTTACACTGGAAGTAAGGTTAATTTATAACAAAAAACCATAAATATTTCACAAATTGAATTATAAAAAAATGATAATTAAAAATATTAAGATGAGATCAGTTTACGACATTAAAATTTTATAATTTACAAACTAAAAATTAAAACTAAATTCAAGTCTCATTAATTGAAGCTGTGCTAGTTTGTTTTCTCTTTGATTAATTACACCATAAAATTAAGAACTTATGTAATACAAGTAAACTCAAATAAAATCAATCATAAAAAAAAAGAATAATACTCCAACCAAATATAAAACAATAACATTAATAAAATGATAATTTAATTATCTCAAATCTGAATGATTTGGCCGCATTTTTATTTAATCTAAAAAATTCAAAATGTTCAACTATATATCTACTACAGAGAAAACTCCTCGTTTATTTTACTTTATAATTAATATAGTTAATGTTATAATTAATAATAGTATGTGACAATGTCATCTTTTTCTGGCCAGCGCCAATTTACACGACCAGTAATTGTATCTAAGCCACTCATAGTCATCAAATCATCAAGTCGAAAAAACTTTACTTAGATCACAAGACCAAGGTAACTAATATTAATTAATACAAGGGAGTGAATGTGTGATTTTATGTGTATTTATGTATCACGAATTTAGGGAAAATAATGAAATGCAGAGGATCTTTTTTCGTGTTACTGATTTTGGGAATTTCCGTAATCCAATTTTTTCGGTTATTTTTAAATTATGTAAAGCAACTATTACTTATCCTGTATATTATAAAAAATACACAAATATTAATAAAAAAAGCTGATTAAAAAATAAAATTCCATTGGTAGTACCTATACGAATTTAGCTTAAAAATATGAATTCGGGCTACCTTTATAATAGTATTATAGGAATTTAAATAAACAAAATATACACCGAACTTCGATCACAAGAAACTTAAACAAGTAAATTAACTGTTTTTAAGCTTTAAATTTAAATTATGTAAATTATTATATAAATATAAATTTAATAAAAAGTATCTAAGATTTCCCTAATTCGGTAGTCACACGAACTAGAGGACACACGTTAAATAAAATGACTGCTATTTCGTGAGTCAATTTATTGCAATTTTGAAAGAATTTTATGCTTCCTTCTACTTTTTTTTTCAATTAAATATTTGATTATAGAATACAGAACAGCATATATTTAAAGTTTTATTTGAATAACTTATCTTTGTCTTTCTACGACCTTAAGAAACTCTTACGCTACTCTTACGCTGGCAATTACACAGGCACGTCATACTGCAGTTTGTAGTCAACTATGCGTTTCAAACGTCGCTATACGCTCAATGTTGTCATTAAAATATTATTACTTATATTTTTAGACAGTTGAAATTATAAAGATTTTTTACAAATATATACTTTACGTAAATAATACTTAAAATGCTTATTTTTTTGCCAGAAGCAAAACTAACGAAAAGACGTACTAGCACGAAGTTACCGTCACTTACCTTAGAGATAAAAAACAGTGATTCAACAAATCATTTTCTCGTATGTCACAGAAGATTTATTCTTTGTGACATACAAGACTCTGATCTGATCTACGTGAGGCTCTGATGAGGCAATTTTTCCAAGTTAAATAGTAACGGTTTTTTCGAATTTTAAATTTGTGAGCATGAAATAAAAACACCATTTAAATACCTAAATATTTATTTATCCAAATTGTATCTACTTGTACCTAAAGCTACACCTAAACCTTTCAGTTTATTTTTTAAATATCTATACATTAAAAAATTAAGCCCAGACATGCAATCTAAGCCCTCTGAGAGCTAAGTCTCGAAGTGGGTTACGTGTTCGTAATTACCGTCATAAACGACCAACAAGCGCCTACAAGCGCCGCAAAGCTAAAGCCATTTCTGCGAACTAAGTTCAGCAAGTTCACGCGCAGGCTGTAACGTTTACGTAATTATTCAAATTATATCCATTGACCTGATTACTTCATCATTAAAGTAATAATTTTGGCCTTCAACGAACAAGTTTTAAAAGTATTAGTAACTTTGGCTTAAAAAGTCTCTGCCACCACCGCGGGTAACATTCCTTCCTAGGAACTGAAGAAACAGCAGCTCCTATAGGCATAAAAATAGTAAAACTACTGTTTATAGGGTTCCGCACCTTATAAAGAAAAAGGGGCCTTTATAAGATCACGTTATTGTCCGTCCATCTGTATGTCAAGAGCAAGAGCTTTATCTCAGGAATGCTTGGAGATATCGAGTTGAAAATGAAACCGTATACATCTACGACCCCTTGACTTCCTAAAATAAAAACGTATTTTTACATTTACTTAAGATATAGTAGGGTAGTTTATATAGCAAAACAACGCGTATTTCGACACTATAAAGGGTATCAAAATTAAGAGGGTACTTCGGGTTGATTATATGATTATATAGTTATGAAATTTGGCAGTAAGCAGCTACAGGGATTACTAATTCAGAAAAAAATATGAAAACTATACATTTATGGTTAAATCCTAAAAAATAATAACCTTAAAAGGGGGACAAAATTTGGTATTAATGCCGCTAGATCTAGTGAGGTATCAGATGAAAGAGCTCTGGCTAAAGTAAGCCCCAATTTCAGAAAAAGCTTGAGACTTCTAATTTCTGTACGGAACCCTCGGTGAACGAGCCCGACTCGCGCTTGGCCGGTTTTTTTATAACATTAACAACTAATGTAAAATATGAGTATTAAAGTCAATGAATGACTCATCTTATTCAATATTTTTAAGTTTGCATATTGGAATGGCAAAAAGTTAGGTTTATCTTCTACGATTGATTTCATTGTCAGCGGGTGGTGCGAGCGTCGTGGTCGTGGTGACCCTCGTCGTGGTGGTGCGGCGCGTGGTGGTGGTGGTCGGAGGGTCCAGGCCCTTGATTTCGAAGGGACCGCGGAACAGGGGGCGGAACAATCGTAAGAATGACTGATAGCGTACTGCCGAGTTCTGTAATGAAATGTATTATAAATCAAATATGTTATCGTAGTTAGGGCTCTGATATAAATAAAAAATAAATATGTAATTTTCTTAATTATTGACAAATTTACATTTATGATGAGTATATAAAGATGGGGCCATTCGTGGCGCAAGGGCACGAGCCTGTACTGTATAGTAAATGGGAAAGGTTGTGAGATTCCCACTCAAGTAAATATAATATTTAATATTATCATTTCTTCGCTCCGGTGTCGAGGCAAAGCGCGACGTTGATTTCAGCCACTCAACACGCAATGCCTCCAGAATTCGGTGAAAAATGGTAACGAAAGTGCCTTAATGGAAACGGAGTGTCTTAACACTAGGTTCCCAAATTCGCCTACCCTGCTATATGCGCGATACATGCGTGAGTTTAAAAAGAAAAAGATATAATACCTGAATAACGTCGCCAATAATTTTAGTGGTACGGATGAAGAGCGACACGGATGGCCCGAACAGGCTCCCCGGAAAGTCCAGGCTGACCTTGTTGCGGTCGAACACGGGGATGTCGTCGGTAGGCTTGGTGGTGGCCTGCCGGGCCACCTGCCGCACCCCCCGCGTACTCGATGAGCTCGCCTTGCTGGACGTATCCTGTGCCGGGGGCAGCCGTGTACGCCAGGAACTCTGCCCCGCTGTACCCGGGAGTGGGGGCGCCGCCCGCGCGCCCGTCGACGGTTGTATGGCTGTCGGGCGCCTCCACGTAGCGCCATTCTATGCCACATGGAGCTTGTCAATCGAGTAGGTAGCGCACCACGCTGTAGCGCCTTCAGCATCCCGCCTCGCGGTAATGTTCGTGTGTTGTTTGTATGTAAGTATGTATGTATACAGTACAGTTTAATTTGTTCATTATTATCGAGAATTCTTTAAAAGACGCAAGTTTTGTATGGAATAGATAAATATATAGATAATATACGCTCCTGATACCTACTTTACCCATACTGTATTATCTCTACAAATTTAGAGATATTATCTATAACGCTATCTTTGTACGCGGCCTTCAGTGAAGAAACGTAACGATTAATAAACGATTGAAAACTAACTGTAATGACGGACGTAAATCAACTTTTTTATATATTAATGTTTTGGCAATTTTTATTCTATTCGCATTCTGCTAATACTATTTGAATTAAACAACTTTTTATGTTATAATAATTTATTTTCAGGTACAAAGTGATAAAAATAAATTTTAAAAAATCCAACAATAAGATTTTATTTCAGATAGCGTTAACTACAGGTGGCGACTAACTACACCATTTATTCCTGATAGATGTATTACATAGAATACTCAAAGGAAAATAAACCACGTGCATAACAATCTAACTGATAGTGAAGTCGCAAATAAACAAAGATAATAAAGTGTGTAACGATTACCTTTTGGTTACTTGTGCTCTACTGAATGAGTGTTTCTAAGACCTAACGTTGTTGATCAATTCTGTCTATATGTTCATGCAAATTCAATACCGGACCTAGAGTGTCTACTCGTGCGTGGAGGCGCTACGCATGTCTCGTTGCCGTTCATACCAACCATACCAACGGAAAAAGAAAGTAAAATCGCTTTACACTATTGGTAGTCTCAAAATAAGGAAATGCAAATACTTAGGATGCAAAACATTCAGTTCTATTTACATATAATATATTACATGACTAAGTTATATATACAGTATATAGTAGAAAGAAATATCTGACTGTCAATAAAAAATATCTTGACCAATCAAAGAGGAATGTTACGTTTAATGCGCAAGCAGTTCATTCAGGTTATAATCTCCAAGATTTTTAATTCTATTTTTTCTATATGTCACCCTTAGTTCATAATTTATTCTCGATATTGTAATCTATCGATACATTGTAAACTCTTTAAGCGCTGGACCTGATTGTTCGCTTTTAAATTTAATAATTAAATAATAAAAGAATATAATTTATAATATTTTTTTAGATATTCGAAAATTAAAATATAAACAATTAAGAATCAAGACTATACACTATGACTCTGGCATTTATGTACTAGCGCCTCTGCAGGTACACGGATATTTAAGGGCAGGTTCGGTTGGTTGGTTATTTTTAAACTTAAAAGTTTCTAACCTAACATGCACTTAAAAGTAGCCTAATCTGTAGTTGCGGTAACTTCCACTTAGTACCTAAATGATATTTTTTCCTATTTACATATATTGCACCTACTGTAGTAGTTTTCAGACTCTATGATAAATTTTTGCATTTGGCAATGTCTGTTCACGACGTATCGATTGACTACAATATCGCGGGAGAGATTGTTAATATATTACGAAGTATATAATCTTACGGTGGCATATACAACGCCATTATAAAAATGTTTTTTTATATTAATATATTTAGTATATAGGTGTTATAATAGAATTCATGCCCTTTATCAAATTCGACTATAATATGGCACTATTAGGCAATAATTTTAAGATATTGGCTGTATATATAGGGAGACTAGACAAATACTAGGAGGTTGTTTCGTAATATATTTATGGTGTTTTAAGCTTCTACCGTGATACAAAAGATAGCGAACATTTTTAAATATACTAGAATCGGTTCCAGAGTAGTTCTACTCTAAATGAAAACGCAAAAAACTGACGACTCTCGACGACGATCTTCGACTACAAACATGCACTACACTAACATGCAGCGGCGTATTATACGAGGATATATACTACACTAAGTAATACACTCTACGAATACATCTCGTTTGTTCGATAATCATGTCTATCAAGTACTACTGCAGTGCAGAAGGAGTCATATCAAAGGTACTATATTTTATAAAATTTCTAATAAGCCAATGTATAATAATCGAAACATAAGAGAAGTATTGCGTGCAAACGAAAGGTACTGTGCAGAAAAACAAACTAGTAATAAAAAAAACATATATTATTAATTATTATATATATCACCAGCACTCACCTAAATCTATTTACATATAAATACAACGCGCTGAGAGCGCAAAGAGGGTCAGAAGCGTCAAGAGGGGAACGCCACTGGGACTGTACACTGTGCGCCCGCTTCGGCGATTTGCGGCACTGGCAAGCGTTCACTGGCGGTCGCTACTTAGTACTTAGACATCGGCAAGAACTAGGGATCAACGTGGCGCAAAAAGTCGGAGCGGGAGAGACAAGGGAATTGAAAGCATTTAAGAGTCGTCCTCCTCGGAGGAGTCAACGGTCTCAACGGCAGCGCCCGCCGCAGCTCCTCCGGACGAGGATCCCGACAAGGACGTTACGAGCGATAAGATGGAGCCCAGACCCGAGCCCCCACCTGAACCACCGCCGCCGGACGCGCCACCCAGCAGCCCCGTCACCGCTTGGATCTTGGGGCCCAGGAACTGCAGCTTGGGCCCGATCACCTGCCCCACGATGCCGCTCAGGGAGCTCAGACCTCCTCCTTTCGGCGCTTCGATGCCATACTGTTTATTCAGCTCGATGTTTTGGCGATCCAGCGACTCCACGAGCCTCGTCTTTGAGTCGATCAATGAATTGATTTTCTACAACAGACGGATTTGTTACTTGCCATCTTAAAAGAGACTTCTCTTATGACCTAAATATTTTGGTATACTCACCCCGAATACGAAGCCCAGAACGGCGTTCTTGATACCAAACTTAGCCTGCGTGACGCCCTCGAGCTTTCGCTTCTCCCGGGCCTGGTCGTCGCTCGACGCGTCCTGCACACATACACTAGCGTCACTTCCACTACACTACAGTAAACACTCTCACCACCATAAACCACATCATAAATATATATATTCCACCACCAATACCAAAAACCTGCACTCAGTGAACTGATAGCTGCATTCTTAACGACTATTTATATATATACAAAAGGATAAGTTCCCACTGACTGAGGTGTAGGACGCACGCACAGCTGTAGAGAAAACGCAAAGTAAATGTATTCTATTTTTATGTATTTCATATAAATATGATCACATAATATGTCAAGGTATGTAAGTGACTCGAGTCGTACGGGCGCGGGCGGGCGCGGGCGGGCGCGGGCGGGCGCGGGCGGGCGGCGCTGTTTGGCATGCGAGCCGCGCACGTTACTTTTGAAGGTCATTTATTCGCACCGCGATATGTCTATATTTTAATATACATAAATGTAAAAAGATTCCGAGACTTGTGGAGGTATGAGCTCGTGCTTTCCCGAGGCGCACACAAGGCGACGCGCTTGCGCAAGGCGCGCGGCGTCGCGTGCGCGTGCGCATTTGTGGCGTGTCAATGTCGGACGTCGCCGCGGCCACTCTCAGCAGTCGCCGCCTCACGGACGTCACTTTTAGCTTTACTGTAATATACTGTTTCACAGTAATTCATATTTAACGTTTTGCAACTAACAATTACGCATTAATCTCGTCCTATCGCGGTTGCTGGCGGCTATAGCATGTACCTGTTGAATATTTCATTTTAACCGTAAACTATGGAAACGAATAAGGTTTTTTAAGTATAGGTACACTTAAATAAAAACCACGTTGACTAATTCGTTTAGTCACGTAGTGGCTACTTCTATTTGCAAGTGTCACAGGACGCGCGCGCAGCACTACCGCCGGGTCGAGGCCGCCCGCCTCTCGCGCCCGCCTCTCGCGCCCGGCCCGCTGTAGCCCGGCTCACTACAGGCGTGGGTCGGAGTTATACAAGGGCTACACGATAATGTTAATATTAAAAAGAAAACTTCTTACTTTTATATAAAAATACTATACTTTGTTTTACTTTAATGACGAAATAATCCCTTTTAAGTTTTTAATGTAGAAAGAATTGTATTAAAGAAAACGCCTTAAAATGTATTTCTTATTTCATTTCGTTAACTTGACAATTGTATCGCTTGTAATATTAACTTTGCCCCGTACGACACATACTGAATTTAAAATTAACAATTGACAAGAAATTCACGCAAATTTCACATAATATCAAAAGCAAATTCTCTATATAATAAAAATTGCCTTACAAGTTTCTAATTTTTCCACCATTTTAACGTAATTGTTAAATATCTTGTACCTTTCTGTCCTATCACACAATGTTACATTCTATCCTGTCAATCCTGAGTCGTGAGTAATTCCTAAAAATTATATACAAAAAACCGTTATCGCTATAAAAATGAATGCATGTATCATTAAAATACGCTTCGAGCACTGGTCTATTGCTGTTTTATATGTTTGTGGGTCTCACGCACTCGCATTGTATTCTATTATCTCAATTCACAAATTAATTATCATCTTTAATTGACAGAATCCAATGCAATTAACACAACAGCATTTGAATAAATTAACTCAACGCTTATACAGATCAGATTCTGTCTTATCAATGAGCATGTATAAGATAGGTAGATGTCTATAAACATCATAGCAGATGTTGAGTACTGAATGGTTCAATATAGTGTCTCTACTTATTTAGAAAACGTTTAAAAATTTGAACGTAGCGGGACTCGAACAAGCTACGTCGAAATTTAGAAAACGTTTAAAAATTTGAACGTAGCGGGACTCGAACAAGCTACGTCGAATTTTTTTATACGCTTGTTACAATAAGTTGTTTGTGCAAATTTTTATACGTTTTCTAAATAAATATTTTTCTTTCCTAAGTGTGGAATAACACTTTAAAAATGTTTAAAAATAGTAGTGTCTCTATTCAACATTCTACATCTAAGTATTGCGTTACCCAAAAGTTAGGCAAATTTTTAATATTTTTCCAAATAATATGAAACTACGAACGTAAACCTTACAACGTGCAAGTATTACGTAGGTTGCATAAAATAATTTGAATGTTTCTCTTTGATCGTTTGATCAATTTGCAAGAACATCACCGCAGCGCGACGAGTGCGGCGCAGGAGGGAGGTAATGTGTGCCGTATCGAGTATCTGCTTGCATTGACACTTGCGTAAACACGCGGGAACTGTCACAACAACCTATCAATGCACTTTCATAAGCGCATTATCTACTCCTGGGAGGACCGGCGCGGGCGGGAGGGGGGAGGGGGAGGGTGGGAGGTAGGCCATTATTGTCCCCCCTTCACTTTCGATTGTTTCCTATCGCATGGGCTACCTTGCCTAATAGGTACACCTCGCTACAATATACACCATTGTTCGTCTTTAAAGCTTTTTAAGAAAATTTCTCGTGTGATTGTTTCTAAATGAAGGCACAGGACTACGGCGAATATAGGAAGTGTGGAGCGGCGCGTTTATTTGACGTTCACCTTGAATTGCATAATGTTTTTACTTACCTATATATTAGGTATGTAAAGTTTCGACTCGACATTATTATTTCTGTACTTCCTACTACGATACATACAAAAAAAAACAAGAAAGTATATTACTACAACATTACGGAAAGGGGAAAATCAGTCATTACTTGATTCTGACGACGTCGTCTCTACATATAGAAGTATCATTATGAAGCTTATTAATTTAGTAACATTATATATGTTACAAAATTAATGTTAATCGATTCCGAAAACTAATCACGTATTACCCCAAAACAGTCTATGACGATACTCATAAGGAGCATCTATTAGCTAATGTACGACGCGCGTCGCGGAGAGTGTTTGTTATAAAGTAATATTATGAAAGTCCACAATTGATTTGACCCACATACGTATAGAGCCAGTTCACTCATTGATATATTGCGCTAGAGTTACGACTTATATCATAATTATTCTTAAATGTATCAAAATCGTTTAATATTTTGTATATTTTGAATTAACTGAATAATTGAAAATAAAAATATTTGCAAGTTGCACAGGAAGAGTAGATTTTATTCTTTATTTGTTCATCTTTCACTGTGTTGAAGGTCCATTATGTACCAAAATTGATCATCGTTCAGATTTTGTTTTCTGATTCTTAAATATCTCTGAAGCCGAAAACAACAAAACATTATTTATATCTATCAATGTAATCGGACATTTTATTCTCACATAAAATTCCTAAAACATACGTAAACCTTATTATATGTATGTATAGTATGTGTGTCAACGAGATATTCATACTCGCAGTCGCGTAAGGCCTTGGATTAAATTGAAAAAGTTGAAAGAACGCATGTTGACTACGAGATTGACACAACTAGGAGTTTTGATCTTGTAAGGTTGGCGCGGAAAATGGCAAAAATAAAAAAATGTAAAACCATAAAAATTGTATAAAAATGTTAAATGTGTTCGTTTTTAGTGTCTTATGCTTTTGTTTGTTGTGATTGGTTTTGTTAGTGGCGAGAAATAAGATTAAAGGCGAGACGGGATGCTGCGGCGAAAAGAAAGTGTTTGATCGACCACGGCCTCAGACAGTGACTCTTTTAAGTAACTAAATTATGGTAAAATTAATTCTCTTAGTAATTACAGTAATATCACAACGGTGATCGGTCAAATACTTTTGCAATTGGTGCGAGAGACGCCAGGTATAAGTCCACTGTCTGTGTTGACAGGCTGACTTTCTTATACATTAACATATGTTGCCGGTGGCACTTTGACTCCATTACAACATCCACAATTAAATTATATACACAGAGAAAGAAGCGGGGCGAGTAGCTGTGTCATAATTATATAATATCTTTAGAACAGTGCGATGCGACCGGCGCGGCGCGGCGCGGCGCCTGCAGGCGAGCGGTTCACTTCTATGTACATTATTTACTGTTTGTATATGCTTATAATTAAATATTTATTTAATTATATTTTCATTTCTTGGCTCTGGTGTCGAGGCAGAGCGCGGCGCTAAGTTTCGCCACTCAGCACGCAATGCCTCCAGAATTCAATTCGGAAAGTGGGGAACGGAGTATGTTAATACTAGGTTCTTTCTATACATAGGATACAGCGTGAAGCTGATTTAATTTATATTTTTATACAAATAAACTTTTAATATAATAGAAATAAAATATTTATTGTATACTTTTAGCAAAATATATATATTTTGGCTTGTTATGGCCGGCAATTAGAATTATTACGCGTTCTCTAATAAAAAAAAGCACTAAATTCAAGAATTTTTATGAATACTACACGGAATAATGTAAAAAACAATTTTTATGACAAAGTTTAAACATTCAATATACGAGAAAGAATAAGCAATGTGATACTATGGATTAACAATATAAATTCGTTACAAATTCTTTTAGTAGTATAAAAGCAGGAGCGTTTGTTTGTTTACATACGAGTATATGCACTTACGTCGAGCGGCTGTAGAGTGTTGTCGTCGGCGAGCTGGCGGCGCGGGCGCAGGTGGTGCGCGGCGGCGGGGGCGGGCGCGGCGGCGGCGGCGGCGAGCAGCGCGGCGGACAGCGCGAGGAGCGCGAGGCGTGCGGCGACCATCGTGGAGGGACTGGGACTGTGCTGGCGGCGCGCCACCACCAGCACCGCGCCGCCTGCGCCGGTGGGGGGCGCTGATGTAACCCGCGACCTAGCGCCGCCTCAAGGCGACCGCG
The DNA here is from genome assembly GCA_021202915.1 of Heliconius himera. Classification (NCBI taxonomy): domain Eukaryota; kingdom Metazoa; phylum Arthropoda; class Insecta; order Lepidoptera; family Nymphalidae; genus Heliconius; species Heliconius himera. The sequence continues at coordinate 1,096,361 of JAJHJA010000795.1, read as the reverse complement.
CGGGATGCGCCGCACCCGTGGAAATTAAGTATTTAATGAAAAGTATATTAGATATAATACAGCTTAAAAGGTAATGACATCGAAGACATAGCAAAGCAGTTGGACAACGTCAAAATGCAAATACAATGACTGTGGGTTCGCTCCCGTTCGGGGGATCAATTATTTACATTTCTTCGCTCTCAACAAGCAGTGTCTTAGGTACAAATTCAAATTCAAATTCAAAATATTCTTAATTCAAATAAACTCTTATAAGCACTTTTGAATCGTCGAATGAACATATAACAAAAAAAAAAGCTACCACCGGTTCGGAAGGCAGCTCTGCTGAGAGCCGCCGGCAAGAAACTCAGCAGTTGCTCTTTTCAAAGTCAATGGTATAATATATAATTTTATTACATGAACTAGCAGCTGTCCTGCATCACATTCAATAGACATTAATTCCATACATGTTTATCCTCTAAATATTCTTGAACAGTGTAATAAGCTTTACTTGTTAATATTTTTTTTAAAGCTACTTTAAATTGTGATAGTGGCAAACTTAGAATACATTGCGGAAGTTTATTATATACACGTATACTCAGACACATAAAAGATTTATTTATTTTTGGAGGCGAAAACGTGGCGTAACAAGTTTATCTTTATTTCTCGTTCCTATCGTATGTATATCACTATTTTTACTATGACACTGTACATTTTGCCGACAAACAGAATATTATAATATACAAATTGTGAAGCAACTGTAATAATACCTGCATCTTTAAAAACATCTCGCAGAGAATCTCGAGCTCTTAGATTATAAATATATCTCACGGCTCTTTTTTGAAGAATAAATATTGAATTTATATCTGAAGCACTGCCCCATAGCAACATTCCATAAGATAAAATACTATGAAAATAACTATAGTAGACTAGTCGGGCAGTTTCAACGTCCGTCATTTGTCTTACTTTTTTAATTGCGAACGCGGCAGAGCTGAGTTTATCCGCAAGTGCTTCCAAATAACTGTTCTACTGGAGTTTGGAATCTATCGTCAAACCTAAGAAAATAGCTGAATCCGACACACTGACTGTTTCTCCTTTAATTTCTAGACTAAAATTATGCTTTTTACCGTTTGGTAAAGCAAATTTAATGCATTTAGTTTTTTTAGCATTTAACATTAGATTATTCATATCAAACCAATAAAGAATATGCGATAATGCACAATTGATGATACAAGTGAAAATTCCCTTTTCTCTTCTGTCCTGGCTATAGTGTTTATATAATATCGGGACGAGAGTTTTTAGCGTAGCCTCGACAATCAGAGGGATCGACGAAATCTACTTTAAATTATAGTTGTCTTGTAATTTGTGAAAAAACAAATATACTTATTACCACCGCCTTTGATCTCTTTAAAAAAAAATTAACGGGTAGGCAGAGGGAACCTATGAATCTAGTGTTAAGACACTCCGTTCGTCATTTTCTGTTGAATTCTAGAGGCATTGCGTCTTGAGCATCGGAACGCTTTTTCACTACGCTTTGCCTCGTTACCAGAACAAGGAAAAGAAAATATTTAAATATTTCATTTCCTCGATTGGGAATCGAACCCACATCCTGCAAGTGGCCTCAGCGTGAAGTAATAAATAATTATAATAAAATTAAAACCTGTTTCTGATTCTACATTGGGCTTGAAATTTGAAAATGATATCGACGAAAATCTTTATTTTATTCAATAAGTTGTTTCAGCGCGCCGAACAATCAAACAACCGTTTACCATTTGAACACTCTTCTCGGCACCTGCTGGCTGCTGCCTGCTTTGTTTTTCCAACATCGTAACTGGCTAGGGATACTTTCATGAAAGCTAAACGCTAATTCAAAACAGTTTTGGTTTCTATTAACAGTTTCTCCGTATCGGTGCCGGCGCTCCCGACCGCAAGTCGACCTGAAGTCACCGCCGAGGTACCGAGGAGGTGCAGGCGTCATGTCTCATGGCTCAGCGGAACATATTCTTTATTTTATGTTGTGGTCGAGACAATATTTTATAAACTATTTTTTTTTTTATGAATTATAGGGAATCATCTTAATGTAAAGCTACTTTATAAATAATATTAATTCGTTTATGATCGAACTAAGATCTAACTTTGGTTAATTGCGGTATACATGTTATTTAAAAGTATTGAATTTTTATTTAATAAATTTTAAAGAAACGTAATTCATTTTCTTAATTTTTTTTCTTATGTATATTTCACATAGACCAGTTAGACAAGTTACTATTATAGTATGTATAGATATGGATTTTTATGAATTCATGTATCAACGTGTAAATTCTAATTACACGTTAATGTAAATAAGACACAAGAGGTCATGTTACAAAATATCAAGTAGACGCTATCTCGTCAGCGTCTACTTCATATATTCCATATAAACTTAATTTAAGTGACAGCAGCCAGGACAGAAGACAAGCTCAGCAGGCAGGGCAACCCTACTTGAGCTATACTAATGTAAATCATAATAACTTTTAACCCAGTGTTCATTTTCTCCTTTAATATTACTGTTTGATTCTAGGTACATACCTAGAATTATATACATTTTTTAGTTTCACGCTGTAACCCGCATATAGAAGGTCAGATAGAAGGAACCTGGGCACCTAGTGTTAGAAAACTAAATTCCCATCAAGGCACATGCGTTCCCCAGTATCCTCCGAATTCTAGAGGCATTACATGTTGAATAGCAGAACTCAACCCCTCACTTTGCCGTTACCAGAGCCGGGAATTTAAAATATAAAATATTTCATTCCCCCGAGTAGGAATCGAACCACACAATCGCGCGCTTGTGCCCTTGCGCGCTGCCACTAACGTATACAAGTTGTTATTAAACTAAATTATAATATTTTTGCAGTATGTTCTACATGTCCTTGCGATAACTACAATTTAATTGGGCAACAGCACTTTAGCGTTCTGGCATTGATGGCTACTTACTTCTAATATAATATTTGGCTAAGCGAGCTTAACTAAATGTAATCACAACGAAGCTCTTTATAAATATAACTGGTATTCACTACTCTGTTGCTCAATACGAGGTGTTTTATGACTCTTTTTTTGTATATATTTTTATATGAAACAACATTACATGACTTTCTTTGTGTCAATAGAACTATTTATTATCTTTAAGTAGGAATCACTCAAGTACCTGTCATTAAACAAACATTAACTAATAATAAATATTAAGCGCACATTTGTGTCATCGTGATTTACTTAAAATTATTACAAGTTAAGTTAAACGTTAACTAATCGTTTTTCTAAATACACAGACGTGTTTCGTTGTTGCTACAACTTAACACTGAAAACTAAAAACTATGCGAAGTCTAAACCGTTCTAAAGTTCGAAATTTTGATAAGATTTTAATTTACATTAAAACGACATCACTTTAGTAATAAAGCGTGACCGAACTTATTTGCAATAGAAACGAATCTTATTCCTTATATCCAAATTAATATAACATTTAGCAGTATTTCGTAGTTCACGCATTTGCTTACGAAACACGCGGTTATAAGCATTGATGCTTCAATTAGATAACTAGCAAGTGTAACGCCACTTCCATGTTAAATATTCGTAAACATCATAAGTACATGAAAGTAAGTCAGAAATACAACAACAGCAGCAACCGCTACCGCTCTAATCTCTCTCTCGTCGTACTCTACCCACAATTATTTACTATATTAATTACGGTTCAAAATTATAAATTTAAAAAAGAATAATTTCTGATAATGAAAAATCAGAACGATTTACATGTAATAAAAAAAAATTGAAATATAATATTTTTTCATTTACATGGCTTCACTCTCTGGGTGAAGTATGTTTAAATGTATTCATGATTGATGAAATAGTAATGAAATGTAATAATTTTACATAAAGGTGACCTCTTCTGCTTCTTGAAATTTAAAACAATTTAAAACTGTTAACCTTTACTGTATTTTACACGCTCCGTCGACCTTTGCGCTTCCTGCGCCTGCGCACAGACGCGGTACACGCTGAATCCTCGTGACGCAACCGCGCCCCACTGAGCCACATGTGACTCATTACACTGTTAGTAACAAAAGAGTTACTTCTTGGGAACGGTAACTTACCGTTCCCAAGAGGCACCCTTATGGCTCAGGGTACCTAGACAGAACCTAGAGTCAAGACACTTCGTTGTTCGCTTTCCGCCAGAATTCCAGACGTGCGTGTTCAGTGACGGAACTCAATAACAATTAACAATTTACGTTAAATTAAATATTTGAAAAAAGAACAATGTCCTTCCGGTTTAAAAGTAACTATCTAGTCATTTCTTCAAAGTTTCATAAGACAATACCGCGGTGCGTATGTACTGCGCTCAGTATGCGCTATGCGCAATTACTACGATAACATCATTGAAACACTATCATTGTTTCCGGTCGCGGGTTATTAATTTTTGATAAACAACTTTTATATTGTGTTTAATATCTTCAAAAATAAACACTTAACATAAATTTACGACCTACTTACTTACTTAACTTCACACTTTATCCCTAGCGGGGTAGTCAGAGAGGAGCGCCTAACGCTACGGCCTCTACATACCTCTTTCGCCTCGTTCACTGTCATCTTCCTCTTCATACATACCCTCCGGGGGGTCTTCATGCTTTTTACGTGACCTTCCTCTAGTATCTTAAATATTGTGTTTTCGAACGTCCGCCGAGGTCTCCCCCTATCTCTCTTACCATTATATTTCTATCATAAATCTTTTTTGCCATTCTTTTATCACTCATCCGTTCGACATACCCAAACCAGCTGAGCACGTTCTTCTTCATTCTCACCATAACATCCTCGCTAGTACCTGCCATTCTGTGTATCTCTTCATTGCGGATTCGATCAGCTAAGCTAACTACGCATATCCTACGAAGAGATCGCATTTCCACAGCATTCATCTTTATTTCATTCATCTTCTGTAATACCCACGTTTCGCTGCCGTATAAGAGCGTCGGTACCAACACTGCATTGTATACGGCCAAACGCGCAGCCGTGCTGATGTTTCGCCGTCTCATCAATGCAGCAATACCCCACACACCCATCCATCTCGTATCTTCCATCTCTACTGAACACACTTTCCAAATGTACCACTTCACTTCTTCGAATGACAAAGTAGTGGAATATGACATTTAATAAGATTATAACAATGCGATAATATGTACGTAGGTTACTAATTGCTGTACTAAATCATTAAGAAATAAGTAAAAATAAATGTACTATTATTTTTGTATAAATTGTTCATATTAAAAATATAATCAATATCTACATTGTGGTACATAGTAAAACTTCTGTATTTTTAAAACTGTTTCCTCTTATGTTTTCTCTTAACATTCCACTGTGCGAAATTTAATGCCACGATCATTGCTAGCAGCAGGCACGTCCTGATTATACTACGAGAGTAGCGACCATGCACAGAGATGTAGGGACATATACCCAATACAAGAGAGTAGAAATATCGATGAATAAATATGATATCTTTGCATATTCTTCTAATCATATTTACTAATGTCTAAATTATTATAAGCAGATGTGTTCATGTTCTGTGCGAACTAATGTGGGCCAAGAAAGTAAACCAGCCTTAGCTCAGGAAGAGAGCGCGCGCCGTGATAGCCGCGGTCAGTGACCCCGCGCCGTGGAAGATAACTATTTCGCCACCCCGATGCTCGATGTTACATCGTTTGTTGCGCGGTGATACATGTATCGTAATACGTTGAGAATATTGCAGTACTTTACGCGGATTCACTCATATTTCGTTTTCATTCACGTATATATCATTTTCATAATAAACAAATAATATATAAGAATGTACAATAACTTTATTGTGTTTAATAAACATTTACATTAAACAGGAAGTGCAAAGAATTCTAAAGAAGTTAAGTAAACAACAATACAATGAACATACTAAATGTGCTTTATTCTACTGGTCACCTCTTTCTTTACGAATATTGACGGGGTTATACATATAGAATATGAAATTCACCATTTTGAGATGACCGCCATTTTGAAGTAGCATTTTTCTACAGCGCTTTATAAGAATATGGTGTTTTAAAAGAATATAAATTTTGTAGATTAAAATGAATGAGGCCGGTCGTGGCGCAGCGGCACGAGGTGTGACTGCAAAACCGACTGGTTCTGGGTTCGATTCCCACTCGAGGAGATGAAATATTTACTTAAATTTATATTTCCATTTCTTCGCTCTGGTGTCGAGGTTAAGCGCGCCGTTGAGTTCTGCCCCTCAACACGCAATGCCTCCAAAATTCGGCAGAAAGTGGGGAACGGAGTGTCTTAACACTAGGTTCCCTCTGCCTACCCTGCTGTGTGCGGGATACAGCGTGAAGCTAATTTATTTTTTTTATTTTTTAAATTTTGTAATTTTAATTTGGGCTTATAATAAATAATACGACAGCATAATATATATTATTTATAATATTATATTGTGAACAGAACTAAAGGTATACACAAAATTTCTATTCAATCGATTAACAGAAAGAGGGGGATTTTTTCCAATTATTAGTTACCGACGACGAAGTCAAAGTAAATAAAACCGTTTAAAAATGAAACATTCATGTTTACAATATGTCGTAATTCTAAAATATTTAAGTCATCAACGATCTATTTTCAATCGCACATAGTTGCACGCGTTGATGTCTATTCTACTAAAAATACGAACATTGTCATAGCTGCCAGCTTGTATGGGTACTCGTATGTATATTATATTTAAACAATCCAGTGTTAAGACAATTCGTTCCTCATTTTTCACCGATATCTCGAGTGGTGAGTAGTGGAAGTGTGCCAAGTTACCCGAGCGAGTAAATTAAATGATTAAATAATAATTTTCCTCTCGCGGGAATCCAACCTACAACTGTTGCGTTCATAGTCAAACGCCGCTGTGAAACGACGGCCTCATTTCATTATAATTTTGGCATATATTCGTATTAAAAGTATGAAACATTAATCTTAAAAATAATTTAACTAAACTATAATAGACCGTATGTATAATAAAATATCGACAACATGGTGGCTTAGAAAGGGATTATATAACGTATTTAGCAAGTTAAAGGACAGTGGAACATGATTCAGGCTTTGGAGTCAAAATTATATAAGTCGGTTCACAATATCTGGTTTAGTTGTTATTGAGAAAAATACCGACAACGAATAAAGTAGTATAAATCCGCGAGTTCTATAACATTTTTTTTTTACTTTAAACTCACCCTTTTGTATGTAAAGAAATAAAAGTAACAGCTCTTTTACGTGTAAACATACAGTACAGTTTCTGATGTAAATCAAAAACTGTATATTCTTTAATATACCTTCAAAAATATGCAGTACTTTATGTAAAGAAACTAAAGATATTTCAAATCATATTATATATAAAATATACAGAGTTATTCGTTTTGGTAACCATGATGTTACAATCATTTCAAATTTGACAACTCACACGCAGTGACGTTGTGAGTCGTTGATCAAGTACTCTAGTTCGGCAATACAGAATTGGCAAAAAGACCGGTTGTATGGAACTAAATATGAGTATCTGCCTTATTAGTTGCCAAATTAGGATCTGAGTAACATCTGAGTCTAAGTAACTAGTGCATACTACATTTTCACCATACTACGTTTATTATTAGCTATTTAATAAATAAATGGCCTTCACGCTCGGTAGAGGGTACCTACTATCAAGATACTCCATTCACCACTTTCCGGCAAATTCTGGAGGCAATGCGTGTTCCGCCACTCAGGCGGAAGTAAACGCCGCGCTTTGCCTTGATACCAGAGCGAAGAAATGAAAATATAAATTTAAATAAATATTTCATTTCTTTGAGTGGGAATCGAAGCCACAACCAGTCGCGTTTAGTCACACTTTGTGCCCCTGCGCCACGATTGACCTCAATTATTTACGTTAATTCCTATTAAAATATTAAATGTGACATGGCAACAAATCCGTAAACAAAACTTTTATTATTCAATGTTTAAATAAGTAATGTTATCTTACTAATTTATTTAACATAAAATTAAGATTGACCGACTTAGAAAAGGAAGTGGTTAAACAATAATACATTAATTCATATGGCCTTTGCCTAATTTAGTTACAATTTTCTATAAAAAATTTGCATTTGATGTTGTAGTTTTTAAATATTAATAAATTTAAATATTTTTAAAATATTTTTTAAATATAATAAGTATAACATCACATCTAAAATCCAAAGTTACTACATTAAATATATATATTTTATAATAAATATTTAAATGAAGATGCTGTCGTAAGTACGCAAAGGACGTATCAGTGCTGTGAGACCTTCGCCTCTCGTCCCGGGGCCTCGACACCGTCACCCCTACTCCCTGCCATTATGTACACACAGAGTTACGTTAAAGATTCACATTTTAACAGTTTTTTGCTATTGTAATGTTTATATTCTATTATTTTTTTCACACTGTATCCCGCACATAGCAGGAGCAGAGAACCTAGAAACCAAGTGTTAAGACACTCCGTTCTCATTAAGACATTTGTGTTCGTCACTTTCTATCGAATTGGGAATCGTGAATAGCCCTTGATTTTAATCTCTATCAAATCACATAATATACATTCAAATATACAGAAATTATATTTATAATTAATTGTCACTTAACATTAATCTCTTTCAAATTTAAATTATTAAGTAGAATTCTCGACTTATGTTAATTATACTAAATATATAAAAAATTCTAATAACTCTTATATCACTGTATATTTTGCACCTTCGCTTACCAAACTAAGATTTATTGATTATGTTATATTGTAGAGATCAGCGGCGACTTGCGAGCTCTACGCTGCGGCCATTATGCAAACGCTACCACCTCACTATTGTGTAATACAACCTTTGACTAACTCTGTACATCATATACATTACACGCAGAGAGCTGCATTGTAGATCTGTATCTAACATTACATAAAGAGGGCCGCTATAGTGATGCACTCTCGATCTCCGCGCGTATGCACCTATAGTGTGGAATCAAACAATTAAAAACACTAATACAACGTAAGTTAACATAAAACAATACCAATAATATAGGCTTTTAGGCGTTTTGCTTTATCCAATTTTTTTTGCTTATACTTACACTATTTTTGAGAATTTGACAAAATGATTGAAATAAAAAGTAATACCCAGGAGTCTAAATTTAAATAAAAAAAAAACAGCTTCATGCTATATCCCGCACACAGCAGGGGCGGCAGAGGGAACCTACTGTTAGTCGTGTTTATAGTCACACTTTGTGCCTCTGCGTCACGACTGGCACGACTTAAATTAAAATTGACATATTTGTTAAAAAAATAAACTTATACGGCATTAAAATATGTTTTAGTTAGATACGAATAAAATGCTAAAAAATAAATAAAATACACATATCAAGATCTGGCAAAGCGTGTCGTTAAGTTCTGCCACTCAACACGCAACGACTCCAGAAAATGGGGAAGAGAGGAAACTGCAGAAGTGTTTCAGGTTTTGTAATGAAAACTACTAACTAACAGTGTGTACAATTTTTATTACATCTGATTCCTACATACCGCTAGCTATTCCTGTGTCGTGGGTTTTAATGTAAAATATGATAGTTTATAGTTACTGTCGATATTAGTTCACAAAAGATAATTCAGTTAAAAAAGGTAGGTACATAATCTTAATGATACAAAAGTAATTTTAAAATATGGTTAATTTTTGTAAATTTTAAAAAATATTTTATTATATTATAATAAAACCATAAGATCATTAATTGTTTATAAAGTGAGCATCTTATAATGTAACTGAAGCTGCATGTGAACATTCACACAACTAAGTAACAAATGCAGTCGTAATATCATACAACATTAATCGTACGTACATAATCACGTGCTCACAATACTTAGCTAAGTTTGACTATTGCAAAGTTTATTTCCTTCTCAGATTTTAAGACAAAATAAAAGCAAAAAACCAATTTACGTAATAACATTTCATAATTGGATGTCCGCTTCCATCTACGATCATAAGTAAATAGACTTTTTCCAGATTACACATCCGATGTGATGAAATACAAGTACATGTGTTCACTCAACAAGTAAAAACTATCATAACACTGCTTTATGTTTTAAGTTGAGATTGACTATTAACAACTCTGCAACAAATAACATTTGGTATTCGCAATTTGTAGCTGCGCGAGTGTATCTTGTAGACGTTATATGTATAAAAAAGATTTATAAAATTATTAAATAAAATTTTCGTCATAAAGGACTAAATAAATAAGTATAACATAGAAAACTTATGAATATTTACGAAAAAAATCTGTAACCTTGTGATAGAGAACGGCATTAATACTGGTTTAAATAATTGCAAGCAAATTTACCACGTGGTACGAGTATTGCTAAGGCTACTTACACACTTAAGACAATTTATCGCATTACAACAATTATTATATGATGATGAAACTGTTGTAAAACATGTTAACAATATTCATGGATATTCAGAAATTATCTAAATATTTGGACTTAGTCCATGAGATTACTACCATGTGGGATGTCAATGCGACTGTCATTGTGGCGACAGTGATTTTAAGTAACGGTTTAATAGCGAAAAGCCTCGACCAACATCTTAAAAGGTTATCGCTTTAATTGTTGTTAAAGCAGTTTTACTTGTGACAGCGCGTATTGTAAGGAGGTTGGTCTTTCTGGAACCCTAGCCATCGATGGCTTCAACCGTGGTCCCATCTTTTAAATGTATAGTTTTTTTACAACAATTTATATTTAAAAATGTAAAATTTATTTATGTTATGTAATAAGTATATATTGGATATTCAGAATTCGGCGGAAAGTGGGGAAATGAAGTAGGAACGGAATATCGCAACACCAAGATTCCAGGTTCCTTCTACTTACTCTCCTAAGTGCGGAATACAAAGTGAAGATGAAAAAATATTTATGAAAAAGTACTATGTAATACATTCTATACTATAGAAATATACACAATTTATCTTATATATTATTTTTTTAAAAAACTGTATCATTTTGTATTCAATACAGATTCAATAACGTTATTGTACAGTAAAAACAAGTATTTTTATTTCAATTCTCTTATTTACTATATTGTACATGATTATGAAGGAAAACAATAAACTCAATAAAAAAGTGTTTATTATGATAATCATCTAAAAATATATCATTTATTATTGGACATTAATACTTATATAAACAAAAATATACAATAATGTATAAAAAAATTATAAGCTGGAAAGACCACTGATTTTTCTTCTTATCAGAGGCCAGTCGTGGTACAAGGGCAAAAGGCTGTGACTGTAAACTCAACAGGTTGTGGGGTTCCGTTCCCACTACAGAAAATTAAATATTAAATATTTTAATTTCTTCGCTCTGCTATGATATGTCGTGAAGCTCAAAAAACGATTATTTACATTTTTAATAAATAATAATTTATTGACATTTACAGGAGTAGGTAGGTCAGTAATTAAAAAAAATAACAATGTAGGATTCCGTAAGTATTTAAAACCTTACAAAATCCGTTTACAAAAATAAAGAATCCAAAAATATTAATAAAAATAATTTTAGGCATTTAAAAAAAATACAAGCAAAATATATAAAGTGGATATTTCAATAGGACAAATTCTACGATTTTTATACAGTTAATCTAAAAATAATGGCCGACTTTGTAAAGAAATCGGACAAGCGCGAGTCGAGTTCGTCCACTAAGTTCCGTATAATTAGTGCATCATAAAAAAAAATATAATATGTATGCACACCAAGCCTTTTCACCTGATACCTCACTTTTAATACCAAATTTTGCCCCCTTTTTAAGGCTATTAAAAAGGGGGCAAAATATTTTAAGATTTAACCACAAATGTATAGTTTTCAGATTTTTTTCCTGAACTAGTACTACCTATAGATATTAGCTGCCAAATTTTATAATTCTAGATTAACCCGAAGTACCCAGTAATTTTAACGACAGTATCTTTTTTAAGTAAATGTAAAAATACGAGACCGTAGACTTGAATATATGGTTTGAACTTCAAGTCGATATCTCCAAGCGTTTTAGAGTTAAAGGATCTTGACAGACAGACATACAAATAGACAGACGGACAACAAAGTGATCTTATAAGGGTTCTTTTTTGCTTAAAAGGTACGGAATCTAAAAAAATATTCTTAAATGTCATATGGTAAATTTTACTATCAATATGTTTTCAACGTATCTATGTAAAAAAATACATAAAAAATATACAAAAATTGCACTGCATTAGCGTAAAAAAATACTTTTAAATGGTTACAAAAAATATTGACAACTTAAGACAAAATAGTCGCGTCTTATTTTTATAAAAGACCTATCGTACAAAAACCTAAAGGAAGTCTTAAAGCAAGTTAGTTTCGTGACATTTTTAAAACTTGCTGTTCACATTACCTATAAGTAATGATTTACCGACCAATGTTCGCAAAAAACGACGTAACTAAAGGTTCTTGTTCAAAAGATTCAATTAACTCCTCCCTGCTTGTTATTATTTAGGTTTTTTCCACCAATTTATTAGTATTTGGAACTTAATGCCTAAAAGAACAAGGATTAAAAAGACTATTTAAGATATGAATATAACAAAATTATATTTATAACGAAATATTATTGATTTATTATGCCTTTTTTACAAAGCGTTACATACTCCGTACTACCTGTTGGAGAACAAAGAGACAATTAACGACTTTTTATTACATCGCAAGTGCTCCATAATATTGTTAAGCAATTTTCAATAATAAAATGATTGTTTAGATAAATCACAATTACTTTAAATAACATTTCAATAATCAATTTATCTTTATTGAAATGTTTAATTTTACATATCAATTTATCGTTTAGTTTATCAATTAATCAAAACAATCATTTTATATACGAAACTGTTAAATATAACCATCGAAACAGGCAAAGGCAAAATATAATATTACATTTCGGCATTAGTTGTATCTAGATCAGGGACGACCCATGCTGTTCAGTTTGACTGTATCTTCATAATATTAATTATCGTCGTGGCGCGGGGCACAAACGCGCGCCGTAAACGCGACAGGTTATAGGTTCAATTTCCACTCGAGGATATAAAATATTTAATATTTTCATTTCCCTCGCTCTAGGAACGTTGCAAGGCGCGGCGTTGAGTTCTACCACTTAACATGCAATGCCTCCAGAATTCGGCGGGAAATGGGGAGTAGAGTGTTTTAAAACGACGATCCCTCTGCCTACCCTGCTATATACAGAATACAGCGTGAAATTTAAAAAATATTGTGAAATACAATTTTTGTATTTTTTTTTTTTTTGTAATTGGCTTAATTAATAGTTTTAAATATCTTGTACATAAACAAAATACGAAGTTGTAAGTGCAAATAACAGACTTTGCTGGAACCTTACACAATACACAAACTGTTACACAGAGCGGCTCCATCAAGTCTATGGTGAGTGACGGTTATGACCAAATTAACTCTAACTTTAATTTTTTATATGCACCGTGTCTAGTCTCATATCTATCTATATCTATACTAATATGATAAATTTGAAGAGTTTGTTTGTTGAAATACTTTAATCTCAGGAACTACTATTAGCTTAAAATGAAAAAAAATATGTTAAACAGTTCAATTGCCAAGGGACGCTTTAGGTTTTAGATTGTGTCATGCGTCATTATTTATAGTTGTCATCTGACCACGCTGACCACGCCGGCGGTGCAGCAAGGAAACTTGTTATCTTTATTGTTCAGTGCACAAAATTGAACTCCTTTTACATTTGTATGTAAAAAGGGTCAATTCTGTGTCATCCATCAGCCTTTCGAAGTCCACTGCTAGACATAGGCCTCCCCTAATGCTCGCCACTCCGCCCGCTGTCTTCCTTAAGTCATCGGTCCACCTGGCTGAGACAGACGTGGTCGCCATTCCTTGACCTTTCTTCCCCATCGGTCGTCAGTCCTCCTGACAATATGGCCTGCCCATTGCCACTTCAGCTTGCAGATTCTGTGTATTAAGTAATATTTAAAAAAAAACGTACTTGCCAAATGATAATTTTCATCAATTGTCATTTGTAAAAATCTCTCTACACGAGAACGTGTGGTATAGTTAACAAAGCGATTGGATGGTTTCCAAAGGTGCTTGTTCATATCCATAAATTATTGTTATATCTGTAAGAGAAGCCAAAACATAACAGAATCAAGCCAAATTTCGAAGATTTATCTGCCTCTTTTTTTGTAGATCATCTTTTACGTAAAAGTAGTAGTACTATTTTTGTGATATTTTTGTTAAAGAGCTATTTTTTTGAAGATATGAACACCGCCTTTATAGGCCATATCTTATGATATTACACTCATAACAGAAAAGTCTTTATGTACAATGGATGATAAAAGTACATATAACGACAAGTGTCGAAACCTCGTCGCAAAAAAATTATAGGCGGCAACCGTGTTGTTTGATTTTTACCTCTGTTAGAAATATGCATTAACCAAGTAGGTACTCATTTTATGCAGTTATATTTTATTATGTAAGCGTTTTTATATAAATTATATATAAACTTTTGACGAGAAATAAAGTTACATTCACTAGAGACTGATTTATTATGACGTGAAATTTATAGTAAATCTGTTAGCGTATGTTACGTTAGTTGTTGTGTGTCAGTTAGAAGAGGCGGCGCGATGTCACAACGTGGCCTTTACTGGAATTAATGCTAATTAAGTTTTTAATTTTTTATTAATTATTTATCATTAAACCGTGACAGCGTATTAGCTGATCCTGGTCTGATGTAAGATCTGTAAGCTGCCGTCGAGTGCCGTCGAGACGAGCGTCGACTACTGCACAAAATTACAACACACATAATAACAAAAATACATACCATTAGAGCTAACCGCGTCGCTTGCGGATGACGAAAAGCTTAGACATCGATATAGAGATAGCATTATATAAAGTTTACGTAACGGCGAATATAAATGTAATGTTAATTATTGACCTCATAAAGTTACTCCATTGGACGCTCGGGTCGAGCCGGTGTCGTAGCATGAACTGTTGCACCTCCCCTCTGTGGTCTACAATTACATCTTGCAATTACTGGTGTCACAAAATCACATATTTTAATCTTTAGAGGTATTAAAATAAATGATTATTTAAATGTTTAAAATATAGATTATATGGAATATATAAGAAATTGAACAAAAACAAGCATTCACTTAACTTAGCTTCACGCTCTATCCCTAGCGGGGTAGTCAGAGAGAGTCTCTACATACCTCTTTCGCCTCGTACACTGTCATCAACCTCTTCATACATCTGCCGTCTAAGGGTCTTCATACTTTTTACGTGACCTTCCTCCCGTATCTTTGATACTGTTTGCCTCGGTTGAATAAAGCATTAAGTTTGGATAATTTGACTACTATGATGTGAAATGTGTGCAAAAGATTAAACTTTTTAAGGAGATTTACCTTATCTAAAAAAATGTTGAGCGTCAGATTCAGTGTCATAAAAATTCTTGTAAGTCGGTCATTAGCGCCACAGCTCTAGCACTTCCTATACGACTACTACTTAGTGCGACTACTTGCACTCTATTCTGAACTTTGCTAAAGTTTGAGAAATATCGAAGAGATTTAATAATCCGGTAGTTATTACATGTGTTCATTCCGCCTCGTCCCACCACCTCGCTGAGAACGGCTCTTGGGGAAATTGTTAAGAGGATCGTAACATATAGCGCTTTGGGACCGACACGTGGTGACGACACAACGGGGACTCGCTTTCCTCCTAAAGTCAAATACTCGTACCTTGATATATTAATAATTTATTGTTGCAATTAATTTACATTACTGTTCAATTACACAATTATGAAAGGTTTCTTCAAGGATATTTTTGTTAACTTCAGTAAGGAATTCAATTTTTTAACCTCTTACCTTTTGCTCGACATTGACGCCCGCCGTTTCGTGCGGACGCGCTAAGTGCGTGTGAGACAACGTGTCGTCACTTCACACATTCTGATATATCTCGATAAATGAATAATGATAATTACTTACGACTAAAATAAATACTTTACGTATTTTTAATGTAATCATTTAAGTAACATTTTATTTATATGTATAAAAATATGAATGTGAATGAGTACATATTTTATTGATGCTATTAAATGCTTGGATGAGTTACAGGAATCTATCAGTCGGGCGAGTTCATACTGTAATATTGCAATAATATTAGCTTATGTTAAGTAACTGCAAGTTTACATTCACCGGTAACGGGAAAACCAAACGGACCTGATCAGATACTCTTACAAATCTCCTCATTTCTCATTCTTGGTCATTAATCATATTATTAGAAGTGGGTTAACGCCTACACCTAATTATATGTTCATAGTGTTTGTCTACAAATCCGTATAAGGGCGAGTCAGACGCTAGTCTGTTGTTTTTTAGAAATTACAACTTAAAAAAATGTACTAACTTAAGTTTGCACTCATTTTGTATGACAAACTAAAAATATATGTTTGTCATTTTTTTCTATGAAATACCTACAAAATTTCACTTTTCGGATTTTTCCTTTATTTGTATTGTAAGTTTTCATTTCGCAACTGTAGGTGTTGATCTACAGTTATGAAATGAAAGTACCCTATAAGTTTTGATATCGCGGCGAATTTCATACAAAATGCAGCAAAATAGATGCATAAATGCTTGTATACTTTGATTGCGACTGACAGACGAACCCTAAAAAGCAACAATTTCATAAACATATTATAGTTTAAAAGGTATATTAAGGAATCATACTAAATATATAAAAACGTAAAAATAATTTTAATAGATGTTATTAACTATCCTTAACGATACACGTGTTGCCAGCCACATGCACGCCGCTAAAAAACGAGATAACTTTAACCAACCTTAGTATGTATAATGTTAAATACTTAACAATGCTAAGACTTAGATATGATATAGCTTAGAGACATTTCATATTTTTAAAACAACTCTCGCAGTTAGTAGAGTTAGCCGGAAATCTAATATCGTTCACATGTAAGAGAGGTAGGGGAGACCTCGGTTGACCTTCGAAAACACAGTATCAAAGATATTGGAGGAAGGTCACGTAAAAAGCACGAGGATCCCCCGAAGGGCACGTACGAAGAAGTGGATGACAGTGGAAGTATGCAGAGACCGTAGCGTCTGTAGATCTCCAAATGTATTTCTATAAATGGATTTAACAACCGATCATAATTTCCTTGCAATGGCCCGATGATGGTGCCCCACATACAAGTACTATAATTAAATGTTAAATATTATATAATTGTTATATTGCAGTACAAAAATCGACCGCATTTATGAAACTGCATTACCGAGTATGAGCTCAGACATCAGCCGCTCGAACGAGCTTCGTACTTGGATAGTAACTGATCTGGTATCGAGGCCGGCGCTCGCTTTATTAACCTCTTATTAGTTTATTACGTAAGTTGGTTAATGTACATTTATTATTACAACTACCCTATCAGATATAACTCAGTTTAAATACCATATAAAAAACATTATATACAAATATATTGTCAATAAACTTCTAAAAATGTCTTAACATTTATAAATAAGAATCTGTGATGGGTTTTCTATCGTGTTTTAAGGACTAGAAATATATTTAATTGACCGTATTCGTTCATAAAAACGCTTTTTAGGATTAAATCTCACTTTTGAACATATTTGGTTAGTATCGTGTGCAATTAAAAGTATATTAAATATATAGTTTATATGTTTAACGAATTTTATTTTTATACAATACAATCCAGGGGACCAGTCGCGGCGCAGGGCAAAGGCGTTTGACTTTAAACGCGACATGTTGTGGGTTCAATTCCCACTTGAAGAAATGAAATATTTAATATTTTATAACGAAATATGAAATGAAATATTTAATATATTACGCAGAGCTTTGCCTGGGTGCTAGAGGGTACCAAGGCAAAGCTGAGTTCCGCCACCCAACACTCAAACAGCGTGAAAAATACAATGGATTTTGGAATATTTCTTAACGTTATGTAAAATTTATAGTAATTATGATACTTCTGTGAAATTCCATACTTAAGCAACGTAAGTTACGCACGCGGAGCAGAGAGCGCGGCGTCCGCGACCCGTACTGACTGACGTCTGTATACAAACGAGGTGGTGTCGAGTATATTTTGAAAACTTATTAATACGCAATCACTTGTTCTTTGATGTTGTTGGTGTAATTGACAAAGGAGTACTATTCGGTATTTGTTTAATTTTAAAAACGCTTCTTTATCGAATAACATGAACTGCAGAATATAATTTCCGATTTCCTTTAAGTTTCACGCTGTATTCCGCATATAGCAGGGTAGGCAGAGGAAAACTAATATTAAGACACTCCGTTCCGCACTTTCTGCTGTATTTTCGAGACATTGCGTATTGAGTGGCGGAACACAACGTCGCCGTTTTGCCCTCGTACAAGTGCGAAGAAGTGAAAACATTCACAAATAATAATAATTCATTCCCCTGAGTGGGAATCGAACCAACATACGTAGCGTTACAGTCACACGCTTGTGCCCTTACGCCACTAGCTACTTACTTACCTGACGATATTTACTTATTGAAAGAAAATTTAAATTTTTATTACGAAACTATTATTATATAAATATTTTAGTTAGCTTCGTAACCTATTAGTTAAAAAAAGTGAAATTATAATTCCTATGTTAATACCATATTAATATTACATTCATAGAAAAATATTGAGAAGTATGTTAAACATATAAATGGTTCTTTACGAAAATATCAAATACGAGCGAAGAGAATACGAGTGTCGAATGTGACGTAACTCTGAGCCATAACTGGTCTATTGAAGAGATAGTCACCTATCTCCGATATACCTACGGAGGGAGTGCATCTAGCGACGGCGGTCGGTGGTCGGTGGTCGGTGGTCGGTGGTCGGTGGTCGGTGGTCGGTGGTCGGTGGTCGGTGGTCGGTGGTCGTTGGTCGGTGGTCGGTGGTCGGCGGTCGATGCTGCAACCTCATCTTAATTACGCTGCTATATATAGTAGCAAGACTATGACAAATTTGAATACTACTTTTTACAAGTGAAACGGAGCCAAGGCTCGTGGAGAAACTCGTAAACAATCATAATATTGATTGCCATTAGCGCCGCCTCGACCTTGCACCCCCCGCGACCCCCGCCCCACCGACCCCACGGCGACCCCGCTGCGGCCACACCCCTACCCTTCTTATTCACTTTAACTTTTCCTTAATAATAGCACTTTTCCAAATATAAAAAAAACGTGTCTTTTACACGTAAAAACAACAAATAATCTTTTAAGGATACAAAGAGATATAGAGGCGAATCGTAGCGCCGGGGCGCAAAATGTGATTGTAATAGACGACAGGTTGTGGGTTCGATTCTCACTCGGAGAAGTGAAATATTTTATATTTTTATTACTTCGTCCTGGTATCGAGACAATGAGCGTCGTTGAGTTCCACTACACAATACGCAATTCCTCCAGAATTCGGCGGAAAAAGCGAAACGGTGGGGGATATTTACAAAAGTATACAATCTAATTATTTATTCGTGTAAATTATATGTTACGAATAAAATAAATCAGCTTCACGCTGTATCCCGCACACAGCAGGGTAGGCAGAGGGAACCTAGTGTTAAGACGCTCCGTTGTCCACTTTCTGCCGAATTCTTGAGGCATTGCGTGTTGAGTGGCAGAACTCAACGCCGCGCTTAACCTCGACACCAGAGATAAGAAATGGAAATATAAATTTAAGTAAATATTTTTATATCTCCTCGAGTGGGGATCGAGCCCACAACCAGTCGGTTTTACAGTCACACCTCGTGCCGCTGCGCCACGACCGGCATATATGTTACGAAGTTGATAATAAAGTAGCTACACTACTATACTGTCACTTCACCCCACTGTAAGGTCTTATTTCATGTGTGATTTACATATAAATATAGAAGTGGTAGAATCAAGTTCCATAGCCAATATTTTTTTGTTTACTATACATCTTATATCCTGTCACTAGCGATTTTACAGTGATTCTATAAATAGAAGTGGCTACGATACGATACCACTACACTACAGCGGAGTGCAAAGATCAGGAGGCGTAGTGTGCACTCTGTAGTGTGTACGAGTACACCCTTGACTCGCGCACACTCGCTCGACGCAGACGCCTCACAACGTGTCATATGCTTTTCAGTTGTAAAAAAATTACATTATCCTTCATTCTACAGTATGTGGTAGTTAAATAATAAACCTTGTACATTCAATATAAGCTAAAATATATATTTCTAGGTCTTTATGCAGTGTTGATCTCTCTAGTTTAGCTGGCCGCTAAACGCTTATTAATAATTATTTACCATCATGTTCTGATAACATAAGAAAATTGAACACCTGATGAACCCTCGGGCCTAGAAAAAAATTAAGAATAATAATTTAAGAGGTCACATTGATATTTTTGAATGAATTACGAACAACGGATTGTAGACGGTGAGTTTATATAGTACCTATACATTACATACCGTCGTCAATAATGAAACGAAAATGTATCAAATTATATTATTATATTAGAATTCAGTAAAAAATATATATATACATAATGTTTCCTGTATCGAAAATACTTTTACTTGGTTCCTATAATTTCCTCATTTATAACATACTTTCCTTTCCATTCACAATACGTTTAAAGTTACCGACGCGTACGGACACACTCTCTCGGCAGGTGTTGAGTAATACGAGGACATATTTATATTACATGTGTTATAGATTCACAATTAATCAAACCCGCGTTGCGCAACTCGGCGCACCGCCCGCACTCTCGCGGCAGGCGCAGGCGCCGCCGCAGGATGCCTCGTAGATGAGATAAAACTCAAGTGAAATCTCGTTTCGTTCTGTAATTACCTACTTTGTTCTAACTAGAATATTACCTATAATTCCTAAGATAAGACAATAATGTGTACTTACAAAGATCATTAGGATGCGATAAGATTAGAAACTGGGCCATCTTAGTAATATTATGAAAATTTATAATGATTATAACTTTGTATGTACATAAAATGTGTAATGTAAAATAACAAACTATAAATATGTAATAATTATTATCGCATAATTAAAATAAACATTTAAATGTAATATATCAAATGTGAATATAGAAAAAATTAATAGTTTTAGTACATATGCTAATGGCACTATTACTGCAGCTCGGAAGAAGCAACCTTTAATAACGCCTTCCTAAAGTAAACAAACTAGGCGTAGACCTATTCAACGCGCAATGCCTCCAGCATTTTGGAAGCGGAAGTATCTTAATGAGAACGGAGTATCTTAACACTAATTCCCAAGTTCCCCCTACCTTCTTATTCTCTTATGAAGGATACAGGGTAAGGCTAAATTATATTTTTAACATCCATTTATCACGCACATACTAAATAGTAAATTTAAGATTTATATTATTTTCTCATGGATAACATTGTCAGAAATAAAATGGGCCAAATTAAAATGGGACCACACGGAAAGCATCAGCTTTCAAATAAAGAATCGTCAAAATCAGTTTAACCCAGAACAAAATTCTGAGGTAACAAAGATAAAAAAAAAATATTCGAATTGATACCCTCCTTGTGGTACAGAAGTCGGGTAAAAAACTCTGTTTAGGGTTAATATTTTTAATTGAATAGTTTTACATATGAGAGTCATCTCGGTGCGCGTTTTCAGGCGGCGGTTGGCGGGCGGTGGAGGGCGGTGGAGGGCGGCGGAGGGCGGTGGAGGGGCCGCGAGGGCGCCAGGTGGTGAGGCGGCGGCGCGTGCGCACGCCACTCCGCGCCTCGCGCCCGCTCCGACCGCACGCGCCCGCCGCCGCCCCGCGCCGCCCGGTACGTACCCGCCCGCGCCACTTGCGTAAGCGCCGATGCTCTAACCGATCGACGTTGCTCCACATTACAACGTTTCAACACCAATTTCAATAGTTCTATTTGCCGGCGTTGAGCGGCGAGAGCGTCGACGGAACTTGCGCCAGTGGCTGCACCACTTTTGTGAATATTGCTTGTGATTAACTCAATTTGCGGAGCCGGTGAAGTGTTTCCGAGGAAACGACACTGAAGGTCACCCGAACCGAACCCTTTCACGTGAGCATGGTTGCCTTACAGAGCACATATCAATTTTTTATTTGCAACGGAAATACGCCTTGATTGCACTGATCTATTTTTTTTTGACTGTGTGTGCCTATTTTTTTAAACAAGTAAGCCAGTTTTTTTGACCTAACCTAAATAGATTTAGGCCATGTCTAAATAGACATGGCTTAAAAATATTGACGTCCAAGGTTGACTCCGCGTGACCTATCAGTGTCGAAGGTGATCCTCCTTATACTATTATTTTTTAATTTAAACTTATATCGATAAAATAATATTTAAACTATCGCGTTTGTTGTGGTGTTTTGTATATTTGTCATTTGTAAAAATCTTCAATGTATGTAAATATTCAATATACGTATTACTTTATTTAGTATTTGGTAATGATTAATAATTGTTGTCGCGGTTGACTCGCAAGTAGGTTGTAGCTAGTTGTATCTAAATCAATTGGCTTCTATCGGAGGTGTAACCAATCCGCAACAAATTTATGATCTGAGACGGCGGTCAAGGACGATATGAAATTTGTTGTCGGCGAAATATTCAATTGTTTTAATCCGATTGTTATTGCGAAAGCGTACAAGCCCGGTAGCGGCCCGGTAGCGGCCCGCTCGGCCGCAGTGGACGCCGCCGCCGCCCGCGTTGTTGTCGGTCGCTGTTACGTATCGACACACATTCAGTTTACTTTCCATCGCGTCCGCTTCCAGTGGACGTGACGACAAACAAGGGGGCTTACTTACTAACCGTCCCTTAGTCCGCCCATCGGCTCGACTGATTAACCTTTAGATGAGGCGCACGCGACTTGTCCAAAGCAAAACAAAACAATACGATTCTAGTTCCATTCATTTTCTCGAAAGTGCAGAACTTGTAATATATATACGTGAGTTTAGTATAGGTTAACTATATTTCGATAAACTCATAATAAGATAAAAAAAAATACAAAAAAATATTTGAAATATATCTAATTAATAATTAAAATATACCTAATTCAAAAATATTAACTCTGTATGTTTAACTTCGTGTCGATAGCAACAAGCAACGATGTTAGTAACTAACAACGATTAAAACGAAGTAGGTATTTACTATTTATGTCATATAAAAGGACGAGCGCTACAAAGATGACGCGCGCGTCGGTAATAAGAATACAGTTGCGACATCACTCACAAAGCGAGCAGTTGTTAGTCGTTAGGCGTGTCACGTCGAGAGGAAAAACATGTCGCAGCCGAGAGTGCGCCCCATGCGCTCCTCTGTAATACTGAGATGTAATGATAAAACATATATTGTACTCGTATGTACCTCCAGCGACTAGAGAACACATTTAGTTCCGATTCCATTACATGTGGTTTTTAAGAAATAACAAATGCAACGCTTACGCAACGCAGCGGCTACAGCGCGCGTGCGTGCGCTCAACTACAGCTACCAACATTCATTTAGCCGTCGTGTTTAGTAAAATAAAAACAGTAATGACAGTAAGGAAACGAATTATAATATGTAGAACGCAATCTCTTCTATAATTTTGATAAATAGTTTATCGTAGGGTAGATTAATAATGTAGTTGTAAAGCCGATGTGTAAGCGAGTGGTCTAACATTGGTCGCGGCGGTGCGGTTATGTAAAAGTACGCGGCCGGCGTCGCGAGCACTTGCGACACGCGTCGTCGTAGTTGTTAGTAGTTAGGACGATATTAGCCTTGTTACGTGATCGCAGCATTATCATAATAAACAAATAAACGTGGAAATGTATATATGTGTGTATTTCACGAATAAAAAATGAAAATTACGACATCACATTTTTAGAGTAAAGATTACTGAGAACATGTTGAAACTAAAATGAAGTACCGTGTCGATATACTTTGGACGTGGTTAAAAAGACGTTAGTGATTAAATATCTACGATTTATACTGCATTAGAGTGTTCCTTTCGTTTCGTTTTAGCGGAAATAGCTCTGGTTGTTTATTTTATTTGCGTGACGTAACCGTCTGAACGACGTGTAAACGCTAACAGCTGATTGTTACTTTAAATAACTTAAATGTAGAGCGAGAGAGACCTCTAATAATTACAAACTTTAAAATGATTTGCTAAAAAACTTATGTAATAAATAATAAGCGAATCTTTTAAGCTTATACTCGGATAGTTGTTGATTTCTTAAAGTAGTTTCAACGGGAACTAAGGGTGGGTAGTTCCTCATATTTCTCTAAAAGTCCTTTATTAAAATGTTTGAACAACATAAGTGTTTCTTGTTATAATTGACGACAAACGTCTCTTACATTAAGTCCGGTTCACTCACACTAGTAAGTATGTAAACAATAAAAAGATCTTAAACTCGGAAAATAGCGCGTTGCTTACATTTTGTTTAGCATCGGCTCTTTATATCTATGTTATTAAAGTTGTTTTTAAGTAAGTTGCGTTATGTGCCTGGTGCCAGCGTCTGTTGATATCATAAATCACAATAGTACTAAGGTTCACAGATATACATATATTAAAAACATATACAACTTATAACTCATGTATAATTTCGCACATATCAGGATAGGTAGAGGGAACCTAGTGTTAAGACGTTCTCCATAATAATGTTTGAAATATCTTATTTTAGATGAATTCCATCTATAACATTTCGATTTTAATACAAGATAAATGACTGTATCTATATTTATTTTATTCAAGTAGAAAAAGATCTAAGAGTTATATTTAACTTGAGCACTATACGAATAATACTTTTACACGGATTATGAGTGATTTCTTTTGTCAATATCTTTTATTTCTTTGATCAAATTATTAAATATGTAACTCTGAATGTTATTTTAGCAAACGAATATATATTTTTAATGCTTTAATATCAAAAATATAATATTTATTTGCAAGAATTAATACAGAGTACGTACTCGTAGCTAACATTCTTCACATATCAAATACATTCGTACACGGTGTAACGAAACTGGTAGAGTTCAGAGTAAAGGTCAACAGAGAGATTATGCTTATAATCTCTTAATATGATAAGTAATTAAACGACTCAATCATATAAAATAATTGGCAATTTTATTAGATTGTAAGTAAGACATGCGCGCCGCACATTACACTGTACGAGTATAACTGCGTTAAGTGTGAATATCTGTAAGAAATCGTTATCGGTTTAAGCAATAGTAAATTGTTGTGTTATAGTATTTATTATTAATAATAGTTACTAATAGATTATTATATGAAACTAAATTAGTTACTATTTACTTTCAACACTAAACTGTAATAAATCGATAATCGACAAGATTCGTCGTACTGTATCGGTTATTTTCACGAGCTGCGACTGTTCTGAGCGCGAGGACGCGCTCTTGACCCGCCGGTTCGGGTACTAACTGGGTCTCGAACCTTCGGCGGCGACCCTCGCTCCGCAGAAAAACTGAAAAATTGTATTATATATAAATTATTTTACATTCGTTTCCACTCATTTTTTAATAATTGACCGGAATGAAAGCAGAAATGTGTCCATTCAAATCGTTTAAATTTGGTAATATTGCTGAATGCCCTAAATGTACCTAGTGCACTGTAGCTTAAAATACCCGCTTACTGTTACTTCATTTTATTAATTGTTTTTCAGCGTCGCGTCGGACATGTTACGCACTACACGTTAGCCATATAATAACAGCGTTTTTTCTTTTATTTCATAATTTTACTGAAATAATATGAAAATAAATAAATTTATTACATCCGCAGAGCTAAAAAGTAATACTATATATGGATGACAAATGTTTAAATTGTCTCTCGATGAAAATACTAGAAATTGCAGACAATTAAGTTTATTACAACAATAGCTGATAGCTATGAAGAATATTACAATAACATTTTGTTTAATATGTAATAATTTAAAGTTTGACATTAAAGTTGCAACAAATGTGTCGACATAGGCGGCAGTGAGTGTCGCGGCGCGTCTCGACGCAGGTGCCTCTTTGACCTGTTGCTTATGGAACGTTCAGTAACCTTTGACAGACCTATTATATAATGTTCCATAATAGTTAACCTTTAAAATAACGGAGGCACATTATATCTCTAAGAGTTTCATTTTACCGTATAATGTGTATATTACACATTACTACTATATGAGAACGCAGACCCCGAGTGTGTCATTGTTCATTAGAGGTAGTCTCGTTACTCTTGAACTTGTAAACAATGGAAGAGGAAGTGCCGCCGCTCCTCCGCCGCAGTAGTGCAGTAGTACTCACAGAGAGGCTCGGGGCGCGTGTGACCGAGCGGCCTTGTCCGCGCCGCGACGCGCCGCGACGCGCCGTGGCGTGCGAGACACACTGATGGAGGAAATTATGGAAAATCCGTACAATAGGATGCATTATGTCATTGTTTATATAAATATTAGCAAAAACACGTCGACTTTACATGACTACCGAACACAGTGATATATCGAAGATAAAATAATATCAAATAGATAAAAAAAGACAAATCATTCTAAATTTAAAATAATATATAAAAACATATCATGAGATATCTAATATCAAATTATAGAGCCTCTAATAAATCATCTAAAGCCGGTACTATAACTTTGTCGACGTTTCTAACTAGTTTCACGATCGGTATCAAATACATCTCACAAATGAAGCCAATCCTCTGAGGTGTTCTAGGAAGGCAAATGTTATGGCATCGAGCCGCAGTGCGTTACATTACAATATATGAGCTAGTGTTAGCGAGTCCCGCTCACCGCTCACCGCTCACCGCTCGCCGATCACCGCTCACCGCTCGCCGCTCGCCGCTCACCGCTCCCGCTCACCGCTCACCGCTCGCAGGTCGCAGCTGAGATCATCTGATTGTGACGTAACTGCATAAAACCAACACTAGTTACATAAAGCTGAGCTGCACTCTGCACCTCATTACACGTGGTACACGTACACGTGTTTATTAGTGATACATCTGCCGAAATGAGTACTTTTTTAGATATCACTTAATATATCTATAGAAATATGTTAAAGAAGAAAATTTCCCTTAGCTTGCGAAAAATATGTTCGATAATTTGAATACTATTATACTTAGTTTTAAAAGATCATTTATATGAACTCGACTGATGTCAAATACCTCTAGAAAAAATATGTTTAAGCTAGTGACAGTCATTTTATTAAGTAGTTTTATTTGCCCCTGACTTTAAAACTACAATTTAAATACATTACAAATAAAAAACATAACGTTGTTCAATGTTGCTTGGAACTGTAGTAATTGTATTTTTTTTTGTTATAAATACTTCTCTTTGTAATCACATATTAAATTTTAACATAAAGGAGCAGTAACCGCACCAGTACTAATAGATGTAGTACGTTCCGTTACGTGACGCTTGCATCACGAGCACTTTCGCGCGCTCGCTGCCGACCGCCGACACTCCTGACACTACGACACTCCGACACTACGACACACCGACATACAAACCTGCAAATTAATCATATGAAAATATATTTTACTTATTATTAATAACATCTGTTGCAAATAGTTAACGACACCTTACGTTAAACTATTTGCTCAAAATGACATGTAACATTTAATCCGATACATTATAACTTTGTTGAGTATTTCAATATTGTTATTTTACAAAAGGACACATAAAATGGCTTGAAAATGTTAATTGAAAGATTTTCATTAGATTACGCAAGGCGTTACGCGCGCTTACGTCACAACCAATACCACTAAATATAATGAATAATAAATATGCACTGAGAAGTGTCCTTAAATAGTTTAACTTCCGCATTCCTTAAGTCGTTTTTCTTTATCTGTAGGATTCATTTTTATAATAATTTTAAATCACTATATAGAATTTCAAGTGAATATAATATGTTCGAGTATATATGCATCACATACTATCTGTACACCTCAAAGACGTTACATTAAAAAGTTTCCTTCCTGAATGAGAGTACACAATTAGTGTCGGTACACGACTTATTTATGAATTCTCATAGTATCACATAATCGGAGATCGAGATAGAAGACTAAATATCTGTTCTCTATTGTACTCCATCCAGCTGTAGCGCCAAATCTTTTCCAATATATTTTCTTACATAACATAATTTTACGACCGCTTTTATCGTTCGTTTCATAAACTTGTAATATATATTACTCCCGAGGTCGCTTGTTATTCTTAGAATTCCGCAATAGGCAACGACTCTAGCATATCGAACTGAACATTACACATAAGTAATGAGTCATTTCTATGCATGTAAAATTTTTAACGAATTTTCATTCCATAAAATAATTATATTAGATTTTTTTTATTGGTACTTTCTCTTCTTTGTCGTTTTATTCATTGCTGAAGGCCGTTCCTTCTGGTAGGCCCTGGTAGAGGAGCTGACGAGATGCTTCCATGCCTCCCTATCGTCAATTTGCCTTACCGCGTTAATAATGGGGAGTCCAGTATTGTTTTTGAAGGTGTCAGACCGTCGCTAGGAAATCGGCCTCTAGGTCTTCCACCGTCTACTTTGCCAACAACAATCAAATTTTCGAGACTATCAGATTCTCCCTTTTTAGCACAAGTTGATTTAATCAAATAGCAGTTAAATTATTATAAACCTTAAATTTTGTCCATTTCATTATAAAAACGTGTAACTTATTTTTTTTTGTTTTCGTTCTTTTATTTTACGTAATGTTATAATATTCTCTGAAATCAAGTCACATTTGTGAACAATGCAGTTAATGGCGCTAAAAACAATTTATTTGCAAGTAAACAATAAACTGCTTTCTATATTAATCGACTTAACCTCGAATCTATTTCAATAAGAATAAAAATATCTGTTGCACAACGAAACCCGCTCTCGCTCCCTCCCTCCTCCGTCGTCGTAGTCGCCTTCTAGAAGCTACTAAAAAACCTGTCAATATCTTACAAATATATAATATTTAGCATAAATCACTCAAATCCTTACCAGTACTTTTATAACCGACTACAAGTATCTTTATCACGTCTTGATATATTTGGCAGTCGAACTCATTTTTCGCTCGTTTCAGATATCAGAGACAGTAATGAGTGTCGTAAATATTGTGCTCAATAAGCACTAAGGTTATTATCAAATTAAATATGTAAGCCGCTTTTTATTCTCACTGACATTGACGCCGCGATTGCGAAATCGGCGCGCTGTTAAATTGACAATAATATCGTGATATAAAGTAAAATCGATAATAAGCGTGAAAACATGATTTAAAAAAGTTCTATTATTCAAGGCAGTGAGTGGAGCGATAGATATTCTGCGGCCTTTCTTTAGACTTTGACTACGAGTTGCTCTATATCTCTATATGTATATATAAAATGATGATACAGATTTTTTTTTATCTTTTAATTATTTCTTTTATCTGTAAAGCAGTAAAAATGAAAATTCATAAAAATAACTAATTTTATCTATTGGTCAATCAACAGTTTACAATACTCAAGAACACTGAATGCGCCGAAATCTTCTTTATTTATTTAAATGAAATGTAAAGTAAACCAGTGGATCACCAATCCACAACAATAATGACATAACGTGACATAACGCGCGCCGCGATGTAGGGCGCGTAGCGGCGCGCGACGTCACGCGGCCGCTCTGACCGCCGGCGACGGTTCTTGTATGTGACGCGGCTGTCAGGTGTGTGCGAATGGATGTCATTATAGTATAGTGAGATGCATCCGTCTTATACGGAGATGTACGACGGCTGGAGAAATTGTCATAGACTTCCTTTAATCTAATACATATGTATATGTATAAGAAAATATTTTAATAAAAAAAATATTTATTTCACGTTTAACATACATTCATATACAAACAAAGTAAGGTAATCTTCGTATCTTGTGTATGTAAGCCAAGCTAACCACCTTTCTAAACAGAATCTTTTCGCTGTGCAGCAATGCTCGGTGCTCGGTGCTCGGTGAGTGTGCGGAAGGCGGACTGCACTCTCGGCGAGAGGGAAAGGGGCGTTGGGTAACACGCGGCCGCCCGCACTCCGCGCACGCCGAGCACGCCGCGTACGACCATTACGGTCGACTTTGTATCGAGAACACTCTTGATTTCATTATCTACCTTCTATTTGTTTTTGTTATACATATATTGTTGTATCACGTTTATTTTTTTAATTGATATGTCAATACACACCTTGAAGAAATCTTATAGATAACAATCTTACAAAAGCCATTACTTTTTAATAACATAATATCTTAATAACTTTATATTTTTTTAGATAATGTGCTTAAAGATTAAAATGAAGTAGCCAATTATATGATCAATTATACGTAATTTATGAAGCTCCTCACGTGACGGCGCACAATTTACGAGTATTGTGACACTGACACTATTATTTATGCATGTAAATATAAACAATTACAGTTAACTACCCCCCTACCCTACCCCTTGATATATTTAACCTATATATTGTAATGGAAAAAATTAACTAGTTAAATAAAGCGGGAAAGCAAAATATATTACAAGCAGCAAAATATATACACTCAATAACAAATTATAATACATAATAATATATCAATAAATATCCACATTATAATACCATTTTCATTTCATTATATTAAATAATCAAAAAATGTTGAAATTACGAAAGTAAAAGGTCAGTGTACCGGATTGAGGAAAACAACTTTTTTCAATTTCGTTGTAGCTCAGTTCCACTGTTGCGTAAGGAGTCGTGTAGAATGTGACACATGCGGGGCGCAGTGAGTGGGTCACGGCCATGTCGCGGGAAACTCAAAACTATTACACGGATACTTTACAGTGTGTATTGGCTTCAATTTTCAACCTCTTATTTATATGTGATTTATAAATATATACATATTAACAATCGAATCAAAGTCACGTTACGTATGTATGATGTATATATACTTAGTGCGATATGTATGTATGTTTGTAATTAGTACAAAAGGAAACGTATATTTTATAATAGAAGCGCGGTGCGCGGTGATCCACATTTACGTTTCATATAATAGACATCAACGAGCGCTACGCGTTGATGTCTAATGTATGGAAATTACTCGTAGTATGAATATTAGAATAATACATTTGTTTACTATCTGATATAAATCATTCGGGTATATTGACTAAAATTTATTATTAATATGAATTA
This sequence comes from Heliconius himera, assembly GCA_021202915.1. Lineage (NCBI taxonomy): Eukaryota > Metazoa > Arthropoda > Insecta > Lepidoptera > Nymphalidae > Heliconius > Heliconius himera. The sequence continues at coordinate 1,065,200 of JAJHJA010000795.1, read as the reverse complement.
TTATTTTATAACTTAACTTAACTTAGCTTCACGCTTTATCCCTAGCGGGGTAGTCAGAGAGAACGGAGCGCCAAGCGCTACGGTCTCTACATACCTCTTTCGCCTCGTCCACTGTCATCTCCTCTCTTATACATGCCCACCGGGGGGTCCTCATGCTTTTTACGTGACCTTCCTCCAGTATCTTTGATACTGTGTTTTCGAACATCACCCGAGGTCTCCCCCGACCTCTCTTACCACCCACTATCCCATCATAAATCTTTTTTGCCATTCTTTCATCACTCATCCGTTCGACGTGCCCAAACCAGCTTAGCACGTTCTTCTTCATTCTCACCGTGACATCGCTAGTACCTCCCATTCTGTGTATCTCTTCATTGCGGATTCGATCAGCTAAGCTGATTCCGCATATCCTACGAAGAGATCTTATCTCCACAGCATTCATCTTTCTTTCATTCTTCTTCTGTAATACCCACGTTTCGCTGCCGTATAACAGCATTCATATACAAACTATACTAATATTACTTTATATATTTTTAAATAACATCGTTTAGAACAATTCCATTTTAAAATATTTTTTATACATCACAATTGAAGTTTAGAGATTCTTATTACCAATATAATTTGCATAATAGAGAGGTATTAGTACATTAATATTTCCTAACTATACAATATGAGTTGTGCAAACACTTTATAAAAAAGATGTGGCTAATAAGACAAATGCACTCTCACACAATTCAGTCGTTATATAAATATTTAATGTATGTAATGTTCATAAAGTTAATATATTTACATGTTATCTTTAACTGTTTTATATATAAATTGCAATGTATTTTTAAAAAATTTAATTGTGGCGCAGTGGGTCAGTGTTCACGTTCCGCTCGAGGGAAAGATTCTGTTTAATTAATTTTCATTCCTCGCACTGGAAGACGAACGCAAAATAAAGTTCTGCAATCGCAGTGTTTCGAAAATTAGAACCGAGTGTCTTAACATTAAGTTACCCTGCTGGTTAGAGAAAAGCGTGAAGCTGCTTTCAATTGTACTAAATTTATTGAACCATTTTACAAGATTTAAACGTATTGTTATTAAATAATGATATAAACTAGATTCTCATTTCATTATACTAATATCGGTTCTCATATTTTCTGAATTTGTATCAAGTGGAACAAGGCTGGTCGAAAGCGTCGCGAGGCCGCTGACACCAACCGCAGCGAGCTTACGCTAGCGTCACGACACTACTACATGTTTAGTCACAATTATTACTTTAATGTTATTTATTTGGAAATAACCATATTCCTATGAGATATATTTAGTAATATATTTACAGTTTTATGAAAATAATATATAACATTTTTTTTATTTTTAAGCTTAAGATTTTTTTAAGCTTGACGCATTTAATAATAATATATATGAATATAATCGTAATAGAAATACTTCAATATTGTATTGTAACATATTATAAACAAGGGCAAGATTATAATTTTTGAAATTTCTGAGCATGACTCAATGGCGGTAAAAAAATAGCAAATTTATTATGAATATTTTTTTACTCTCCAGTTGCTTTTAGCATAATTAATTTTAATTTTATTTCAGTGATACAGAAACTTGATAAAAAGATTAGTTCGCATAGGAATTTCGTATAAGTAAAGAAAATAACTTCATTTTATATAATCGATATTTAAAAGAGGGCGAAACAAATTATATTAATGTATGTTTTCAAGTACTTGAGAAATAGTCAGTTACAGCGGGCGTGGTCATTGAAAACGGGTCCTTCACTTCACTCTACTAAGTGATTCATATCGAAGTGAACTGGACGATCTAGTTTATACTGAGGCTGGAAATTATCGCGGCGCAAATATTTATTAAATATATTGGAACTATATTTAAGAAATTTTGAATTTAAATATAGCGTTAACTTTGTTGAGCGAATGCTCGAGTAACAATGTCGTAAACACAATGTCAGCTTGAATATTTAGTCAATTATATTATTCAAGAACTTTTACGTTACATTCAAGAAAAAAATATAGCTAAATTAATCCAAATATAAAAAAATTAAGTACTTGTTGTAGATTTGTATTTAGACTAATATATATTAATGAAGACAATGTGTTGTGAACTTTGTTACCACTACCACACTATAAAGTATTACCTATAATGTATAACTTTAAAAAGTTTTGATTTATGTCCTCAGTGAATGTGTATAATCCCCAAGGGCGAGAGGAGTCGTATGTCGGCGTCATGTTGCACAACGCGGGCTCTTCCTGCTATCATACGTAACACGATGGACACGAGACATACACACACACAAACACACATACACACACATAGACGCACTGCCAACGCGCGAGGTGCAAAGTGGGCCACAGGTCACAGACACATTCACATTTTACAGTCAGTAATTATCTGCATAATTACTTATATGCAACTAAAAAATATTGTAATTCCATGTAAGTAGTCTTCCAGTATATCTGTGATATACTAAATGTGTCATATACAATTGTATACAGATTAATTATCAAAAAAGTCCTAAAGAAAGCACAGGCTTACAAATGAAACGAAAAAAGCAAGCAATATTAGGTAACAACTAAAGAAAGAGACCCGCGAGTAATACAGATAAAATAGATTTTTGGAACAACATTTAAGTATATAAATAAAATTTCATCAGAATTTAAAAACTGAATAGATAAAATCAATCCATCGAAGGCGGAGCTAATACAAGTTCTTTAATTTATTAAAAAACTTGTACACAAAAATAGATTGTTTCTTTTTGCACATTTGCTTTTAAGTTTTCGCTTGTTTTCGTTTTGTACATTAAAGTAATTGAAAAGCGACGCGGCCTTGTACAGATCGGTACGTTTATATCACAGCGGCCAGTTCAGGTAACTACTCATTATTTTAGGCTTTTGAATAATTGACTTTTAACGTAAGTCATTGTGACCTCTAGTTACTGACGGTGTAAAACGTTATTAAAACAACAGTTATGAAATTTAAATGTCACTTAATATTTACATTTCACGATTCTTATACAATTCAAGATGAAAATATGCTTAAGCATTCGATTATACGTAGTCTACCAATAAATCTTAACATTTCAATCATTTTATTGTAATAAGATTATTTAATCTCGATGCGCTATGACGCCAGGTCGCGGGGCTGAGCGCCGACTGACGACGAGAGCAGGCCACGTATGGCTGATGGCGACTACTGACACCGATACAATGTGACATTCCAATCATTCCGCATTTTAATCACTGACTACTTTAAAATAAGGCTACGTAACCGCAGCGGACGTTTTTTTCGAAAATGTAACTTTGAAGACTGGTGTAAAAGTATCTGTTTATGTCCGAGAGCAGCTGGCTCGCTGTAACAGCGCTGTGCGCTGCGCAAGTACACAAATATCTTTTGTGATATCGTACAAATTAAATTTCTCAACCATTTCAATGTCTTAATCACTTCTATTATCTCGTCTATGAAACGACTACGACGAATTGTAACGAAACTGCTTGCAAATACTGCACCACTCAAACTGTAACCAATAATAATTTACACTTTGAAATTTGAATTTTATATTTTATCTTGCTAATGTACGCAAATATGTGCCGTCGTTACTGTAGACGTAAATAAAGTAATATATTAAATACTACACTCGCGTCGTCGTAAACTCTCGGGGAATTACAGCATCTTAATGATTATAGGTTTATATTAAACATTACTTCAGTGGATTTGCAATATTACATTTAGACGATACTTAATTAAATCTGCATGAAAAGACTCTTGAGGCTGACGTGACGCAGGGACACAGATATGCGGCTGTAAGCACGAAGCTTATGGGTTCGATATTTAATGTTTACATTTCCTCGCTTTGGTAAGGACGCAAAAAAATATATATTATTAACTTGTTCAATGAGAGTGACTCCGATATTGCAGATTTTTAACTCCACACCATCTACAACGAAACTCGAGTCGCGTTCTGGATGTTTTGCAATTAAGGTCCTTATGTAATTATTATAAAAATAATATATGTGATCCATAAAGTTAAGCAACCTACTGACGTCGTTGCCTTAATAGCTAATAACCTTAATAAATAGCTGATTAAAAATCCTCTTTAGAAGTATCTTACCGTCATTATTTTCCCCACGACTTGGACGTCAGGTTTATCTTATGAAAATATTGTATTGTCTACAAATTTGAACAGTTATGTCAAAATAGTAAATTACAAAATTTTCTTATTTTGAATAATATATGAGGCCAGTAGTGGCGCAGGGGCACAAAGTGTGACTGTAAAACAGACCGGTTGTGGGTTCGATCCCCACTCGAGTAGATGAAATATTTACTTAAATTTATATTTCCATTTCTTCGCTCTGGTGTCGAGGACAAGCGCGGCGTTGAGTTCTGCCACTCAATACGCAACGCCTCCAGAATTCGGCAGAAAGTGGGGAACGGAGTGTCTTAACACTAGGTTCCTTCTGCCTGCTCTGCAGTGTGCGGAATATAGCGTGAGGCTGATGTATTTGATTTATTTATTTAATATAGCCTAAAACCTTTCTCGATAAATTCACTTCTAATTGAAATCATCATTAGTTCTTGAGATTAGAGCATTCGACCAAATAAACTTTTCAGCTGTGTAATAGATAATAAATATGCATTTTACGCACGTCAAAGGCGCGTTTCGTCACCGCGCCAGCTTTACGAGCCATCACCGCCACCTTGCCATCTAACCTCACTTTAATGGCGTGTTTCTTAAACGCTGTCAATCACTCATATATTACGCACTCAAACGGTCCATTTAGTGATACTTCAATTTTATACCGTATAATTTATATTCACAAATATTCATTAATATAGTTTTTTATATGTAGTATACTTTTTAAAATAAATTAAATGAAATGAAACTAAAATTAAATATTGCTAAAAACGTTACTTTAAAGTATAAAATTGGGAAATTTTGAAACTCGTCGCATTGCATCGGAGCGGCGGCGGTTAATGGCCGTCTTTATTAGATTATCTACAAATGAGTTACAAATCTTGGGATAATGTAGCAAAGAATAACAGCGACATCTAATAAGATAAGGTTTAATTGATTACAAAATCCGATACGCCTTCGCGATCCAGATACCTCGAGATCGCGGGGCCGAGACCGTGTTGTGACACACGGCGCGAGAGGGCGCGAGAGGGCGCTGGAGGACGCGGGAAGACCACGCGCACGCGCGGCCAGAGGACCGACCGTAGTAGTAGTACATGTATGTCGATGATATCATTAAAGTCCCCGTACTTAGTAGTATACGGGATTTCAATTCAAAAAGTAATCAATACTGTGCACGAGCTCGAGCTCCACGGTAATCATTTAGGTATCATTCTGAGTATCTAAATATATTAATTGAATGCTAGAACAAGGTACATTTACGATATAAGTGGTTATAACTGATAACAGGACAAAGTGTTATAAGGAGGCATTGCATGAAAATGTAATATATATATAGTAATTAAGGTCTCAAAACGTTTAAAATAATTTGTCATTCGCATCCGTCTTGAAACTTGAATTGTGACAAAAAATATACGTAAGTACGTAAAAACGACAACGTATGAAGCTTAACCTTTAAAGAATATTATTTATGTATTATAATTATGAAATGAATTTTAAATATTTTGCGAATCTGTGTTGATAATTGGATTTTATGATAATATAAGTGTAACAACAAAGGACTCAATATCTGGCACGCAACTAGAGCGTCGTTCTTATTGAAGCACTCGGCTATAACACACACAATGCTCACAACGCCACTTAAACAACCACGAGCAGGAGTCAGGATGACGCGGATGTACTCGAAGTAATGACGATAATTTTATATAATAAGTTGTAAGTTAAGATCAAACACGGACGGACAGCTCTATGGCACAGCTGGTGCGAGGCGGACGTCGCGCGTCGCTCTAATTAGACCGCCACAGTCAACAATGACGACGCTCCCCATTGTTCGTCGCCCACACAAGTGCACGCACGAAGGATGAATCTCTATCTCGGTACGCCAAATAAAAAAATACGCGACCAAATATATTTAATGAGTAATAATCACATGGAAGAGACTCTACCTTCATATGATGTGACAACATACTCGTTATTATGTTTTTTGTGGTAAGCAGAGACGAATTATTGTAATCACTATGAAAACTGATATTATAAGCTGCGGAGTTTCAAACATAGCTAAATTTGAAGCCACTGTTTAAAAAAGCTATAATTTGCCAGAGCACTGCCAGAAAGTGCACAGCGTCCAAAATCAACATTTAAATTGATATAAATTATGTACAAATTTTATTAGTCAAATTACTGCAAATAAAATTGCATTTAAATTTAGCTACCTACTATAAAATATAATCATGATTACTACTGCAGGACCAACCTGTACAACCTGTATTGATTGATTTTTTATTTCCTTCAATAATTATTAGTAACGGTTTTTTCTATATTGACTATATGACATTAGTTGAATGATAAAGATCTTTAAATTTTATTGTATATTAAATTGAATATGTACTCCTAATATTTCCGATAATAATCGAACTCGTAAAACTTATTAGGGTTCCGTACCTCAGAAGGAAAATGGAACCCTTAGGTACATCATGGATCAGTCGTCCCTTTGGATTAGTTTGCTGTCCGTTTGTCAAGACCATTTATCTCGAGATTGCGTTGAGCTATCAAGCTGAAATTAACATCAAATATTTAAGTCTACGGTTTTAAAGATTACAGAAAAAAATCAAGCTTCTAAGTCAATACAATCAAAAGATACGAGCATTCATATCCTATAAGGTACTTTAGTTATGAAAATTGGCACGAAGTGAGAACTTACAGTACACATAAAAAAGCGAAAAAATGAAAATTTTTAGAAAATTTCATAGAAAAAAGAAAATACGTATGCGGAAAATGGAAATTTGTTTTCAAGCCCTGGACAAAAAATGTTACAAACTTATATTTGTACTTCAATTCACAGCGATAAGCATAAGCTTACGTTTCTCAACTTTTATAAGTTGTACTTCCCGTCAACCTACAATCCCGGAATTACTACGGAACCTTTGGAGGATCCGTCCGACTCGATTTTTTATTAACTAAAGAACAAAATATAAACAAAAAAATACTTACACATAATTATAATTTAATAAATAAGTTTTCGGTTATGAAATAGAACAATGGCAGCACTTCCGCGGCGGATTCACGGCGCGCGCCCGCGACGCCGAGGAATGGCACTCGGAAGACAACACAAAATTCTTTTGTTATTTCGTAGTAATGAAATTAAAATAAAGATGGTAAATTGTACTGTATATTTTTAAAGATGTCCAATTGTCCGACATTAAAACATTTTCTATATTTTGCTCGTCAATTTTTTACGGTCACGTTTTAAAACGCAAAATCAAGAAATGTAAAGTTAAGTGTTCAGCATCTTCCCTCAGTATTTAATATTCTCATCGTTTTTTACGTTCTTACATGTTTAATGAACATACGTTTATTTTATACTCAATAAAAAATTTATTGTTATGAAAGAATATCCAGTTTTATACTTATTTCATACGCACATTTTTTTTACTGATAAATAACTATTTACAATTACTTCAACAAAAAAATCGTCAAAAGAAATTAAATTCTATTATAATAAGTTTAGTATGAGGCATCATGACACTCATACTGTTGACGCCGTGCACGTTTTTGCTTGTAGAACATTTTTTATTATAAATTCGGTTAATAAACACCTGTATTTACTCTATATTGCAAGACTTTCAAGTATAAATGTTAATATAATAATTTTTGATATAATATTACTTTATTTAAAGGGTTTTCGGCTGTCTTGAGCGAGGTCGGTTTCGACATTGTATAGCAGCTTATATTTATATAGGCCGGATTTGTGGAAACTATTAACTTTACTTAATTGTATGATAAAATCAAGGATTTAGGTGGAAGGTTTTAATTAGTTAACAACATCATTACCAAATGTAACTAGAGGCGTCACGGCGGCGTCGTAGCACGCGAGGTGCACCGTGCGGGGGATATCCTGTAATTTTATTATAAAAATAGTTCACCACGAAATTACTTTTTTGTTAAGTCGAAATCAAATATTTCATATATTTTAGAGATTTATAAATTATATTCACTTACATTGTTATATATCTATTTACAAAGTGAGACGCGGCGCGAGGCGGATGCTTGCAGTTCTGCTCAACTATCGACTTCATATTTACAAATATTTACGTAACTTTAACTCAACAAAATGAAGCAGTAGTTTAGTATCTACTGTGTACACTACTTAGCGGCCGTTAAATTAATAATTACCGCGGCATTTACAATCAACTAAAGTTAAAGTTGGTATTTAAAGAGCAGAAAGCGACTCCGTGTGTTGAAATAAAACCAAGTATGAGCATTCACGTTTTAAACGAGAGAGGAGTTACATACAAATAGTATTTAAAGTAATATGTAAAAATTATAAAGGTAGAATTTATTTTGTAAGCAAAATCCTTCGCTCAATTGATGTGGAAACTGTCGCACGACTGACATATAGTTGTACCTCAACATTATATGACATGACATATAACGTGGTGGAACAATGTGACATGTGACATGTGTACTGACTAACTAAGTCAACTGTACTGTAGACCTTATTAGAAAGGAGATAAAGTATAATACGAGCGTCTACAAGAGATGCAAGATGAAAAGATTACATTTCGCGTGTGCCCACAACGGCGCGCGTGCTCTGCTGCTCTGCGATATCGCAATTTAGTGTTACAATGACGGTAGTCACTAGTCACTACTTGTGAGTGGGCCGTAGACACGGAGGCTATAACATTAAATAAATTCTGATTTAAGCATCTTCAACAATAAGAAATATCTATCGACTCATACTAGCTATCGCTCTACATGCGCTTTTTCCATAAAAACTAGAATAAGGATAATTTGAAAGGATTGAGAAAAGAAATCAAAGTGTGTTTTGCAAAATTTGTAACATTTTTCAATTAACTTCTAAGGAATACCAAATATCAATTGTATCAAAACTATGAATTACTAGACTAGACTCTAGACTTCTCTATTCCTCTTCTTATCTCCTTTTCATAATTTACATCCAGTGTAGGCAAGATGAGGGGACCCAAAGTGTAAATAAGTTTGGGTAAAGGCTAGTTATATTATTCAAGACCAAAATGTACAATACGGATATAAAAACACCTATAACATTATAATGGACAACGAAAAATAAAAAAATGTTTAAGTTTACGGAAGCGGTCGGCTCACAACGCTTTACTTAACGCTCAAGGCAAGGTTGCGATATTTCACTTCAACGCAATATTGGTCCTAAACCTATTTTATTGTAAATTATTTAATGAATTATTGAGAAATTATCAAAGAGCTACTAAGTACGTGCCAGAGTGCCAGTAGAGTCACTAATAACTATGTTGATGTGTGAGGCCAGTCGTGGCGCAGAAGCACAAGTGTGGGACTGTAAACGCGACTGGTTGTGGTTGTGGGTTCCATCTCCACTTGTGAAAATTAAATATTTATTTAAATAATAAAAGAAAATGTAATTTTCTTTCTCCTGCTCAGGTGTGAACAACGTTGAGTTCCACCAACCAAAACGCAATGCCTTCGGAAAGTGGGAAATGGAGTGTCTTAACACTAGATTCTCTCTGCTTGCCCTGCTGTGTGCGGTATACAGCGTGACGCTGATTAGATTTGATTTGATTTTGATGTATACGCACGGTATCATGTCCAGCTCGAAGGCAAGACGATCTGACGTCTATCCGCTGTGGCCGCTATCCGTTATCCATCCGCCATCGCGACGCGCATAAATTAGCATATTAAAAGCTTATGTAGTAACTACTTTATTTCGCAACAAGTGACTCCATGTTTAGGTTTATTATTATTTATCCATAATAAATGTTAAGTGCGCTTGAAACTTATATATTAAATTGCAATAAAATAAAATAATAAACAAATAAAACACATTCACGTTGTTTCGGGTTTATTTTTCTTTAAATTATGATTTGAATACCTACCTGTTACTGTTTTATTTCGTTTTTGTTTTTAATGTATAAAGGACAAGGACATCATAAATTATAACTTCGCAATGTTATTTAATTTTTATTTGAAAGCTCAATATCATGTCGGTTTTACATTTGCTCTGCGAGTTTTAGTTTTAACCGTTTCCAGTTTACCAGGAGTATGTAGCGTGTAACCGCCGCTTTGAAATTATTACTTTAACGTAAATATTCCAATTTGTGGTTTAAAAGAATGGAATTGATATTTTTTTTCGACTCACCTAAATTTCAATATAACATATGTAATAGTAAGTATATATTGATATAAATAAAGAATATTGAGTCTAATATTAACCAAACTAAGAACTCCAGTGATGAATCCTCTATGATATTCCACATCTAAGCTCCGTCACGACAGATACGTGTTCTCTACAGTCTACAATCTAGGTACAACTCGTGTAATATATCGTTTCGTTTACGTCACACGTTTTTGGTAAATCTACTTAATGTTATATTCCACATATTGACCTCACTATTTCATAATTAAATATTAAAACGATTATGTGAAACAGTAAATTAAACACTAAATTAATAAAAGCAACACGAAGGCAGCGAAGGTTGTCCGCTTTACTTTCATATTTAACGAGTTCAAAGTCATATCAAAAATAATAATAATATGCTGTAAATATACTTATGAATGTAGACTACATTTTATTTTAAGTAATTTACAAATAGTCATGATTATATATTTTTTATCATAACATTAACTCAACAAATAAAGGAATTTTATTACACAAAATCTTTGTAACTAACATTTTGATTCTAGGAATACCTACGATACGATGTGTCACAAAACAAAATCAATTTGAACTGAAACTAAATAATTATATTTGAAAGCCCAAAAATTGAGTTAAGCGGGCAAGTCATTTAGATAGCAAAAAATAATTATTTTATTTATTTTACAGAAAGCCCAACGTTAACACACAACGTTAAGAAGAAGAAGAAGAGAAGAGACAAAGCTTGACAGCGAACTCTATACCAAATCAAAATGAAGAGTGCAGTGTATCTACTAGCCGTACTGGCGCTGGCGAGGGCGGCGCCCGCCCCCGCGGCGCAGCCCGAGCCCGCGCCCGCCGCGCAGCCCGACCCCGCCGACGACAACAGACCAGAGATCATCGAGATTATCGCCCCCGCCGCCAGCGCCCAGGTTCCGTACTTGTATACTCATATACTCACAACTACGTACTACTGTATGTGATCCTTAAACGTGTTTGTTTTATTATGGTAATTAATTATGACATTAATACTTAATAAAATAACAAGGTAGAGTCTAACAAGGTCGGCCAGTACAGAACAGCTGCCGATTGCCGATGCTCAGTTCAGGCATGCTTTGTGACATATATATGGTAAAGCAGTATCGCCCCCGTTGGTGAGGCGGCTAGGTGATTAGGCCCCGACGCACCCCGACGCGTCTTGTTCACTGCCACGAAACAATTACATTTATTCGAATGTAATTTACCTTTAAAAGAGGTCGTCGTGACGCAGGAGCACAAGAGTGGGACTATTACTTGATGGTTGTGGGTTCGATTCCTACTCTAGGGATTAAATTATTATTTATTAATATTATCATCCCTTCTCTCTGGCACCAAGGCAAAAAGCCCTGTGTTAAGTTCCGCCACTTATCACGTTATGTCTTGAAAAATTCGGTTAAAAGTGGTTGCATCTTATTGCGATGAAATATGATGAAAAATATATATATGATCAAATATCCGGTGTGGTTGGGGTTTCCGGTAACTGATTTCTAGATCGTGAAGCTCTATGAGTAATCAAATATTTCATAATACTACATATTACGACGAAGCCGCGATCGCTTCATTGATAAGTCTTAAAACTTAAAATTACATATCTTATGTAATTTTTGCCGCATTTACAATATAAGGCTCACGACGAAATTTCTGTTATATTTCAATTTGATAGATTATAAGTATTATTCATTTACTGAACGATATTACAGTAATATTTGTAACGAAGCGGAATTGAATTGGTTGAATCGAACGCGCGTCCAAACATCTCTAGTCATTTATCATATTTTAGATACAGAGTGTAGCATAGTATCGCGTCATCGGCGTTAGGAAATTTTAAAGTGACTGTTGGCGTGTCGCGCCTCGCGAGTGGGACGCGCGGGGTCGCCACGGGCCACCGCGTCGCATAAATTATTGTCTCCCATGTACCAGTAATGCAACACCTTCCTATATAAAAATAAATAACAACATAAATGGACGCCAGCCGTGGGAAGATGGCTCATTGTTCGACGCGGTCACGTTGTCTTAGGGACTTATAACTATTGCAATCTACAGGAGACCCTCTCGACGCTGAACCTCGGCGCGCCCGGCTCCGAGCTGAGCGAGCGCAACAAGCGGACCATCGGCATCCTGCGGCAGCTGTTCCCGACCCTCACACAGGTAATACAGACTACGGTGATAAAGTCTTAACAAAAAATTATATACTTAAATAATATCTTATATAATATTTTTTTTATTCCTGTTACTTACGAAAGTTAAAACATAAAGTATACCTGCTGGAGGTTGAGTATATCTGCTGCGCAAGTGGCACCAATCTTTGTACGCTGTATATTGAATGATAGCCAACGAGTAATCTCTAATGTGCTATGCTTTGTAACTAACTCTTTTTTATTTATATTTCCTTATATGCAATGTATATTTATTAAAACTTATAGGAAATATTTTAAAAAGCTTAAACACTAACCCAATAAAATTAAGAACACCCCGTAATATCCGCAAGAGCTACTCGCTTGCACTAGATGCTTCGCACAGTCTCGTAATGTAGTAGGCGATAAAGGTTTGCTAAGGGCGGTGTATGTTCTAGATAATCGAACAGAAGGTACAGGAGATCACGAGCATGGTGCTGAAGGTATTCGGGCCTGTGGTGCTTCGCGCCTTCCTAGGCAACAACAATAGTGGCCGCAGCAACACCGGTGGTGGCACCGTGGAGCTGGACGACGACGACGATGATGAGGATGAGGATGCGCCCTCGAGCACCACGGCGGCGCCCGCGAGGCGGAGGCGGGCGCTGTACTTCCTGCCGGTATGAGCGACGCATATTTGGGCACTATCAGCCTGCCACGGGACGGCAGTGCGGGCGCGCGCAGACCGCACGCCTTCATCGTCATCATCACGTCACGTCACTCCATCTTAACCGCAACCCCCATCCGCAAAACCCATCTCATGGTCATTGCACGCATGCTACGTACACATGTCTCAGTCGCGTCTCATGTTTGCAGAACGCCATCGCGGATGAGAACCAGCTACTGTCTGGAGCGGAGTCCCAACAAGCTGAGGTGCGAGTCGCGTTCGGTGACAACCAGGCGGCCGCCAGCGACGACCAGCAAACTGCCGCGCAAACTAACTCCGCGTCCATCGACGAGATCACATTAGACGATGCTGATGACAGCGAAGAAAATAGAAATAAGAGGTTTATTTTTTTAATAACTAATAGTCTTTGTTACATTAAGCACCTGTTGTAACTGTGTTAATTATATATTGTATAAAATAAATGTGCTCATATTTTTATACTCATATTTGAATGTAACGGTTATTGCTCTTTTGCTGATATTGTAACTGCGACAGTGTATCGAATACAGTTCACCAGTTCTTGTGCACTTTTATATTCACACGAAATTCTTTTTATAGAATCACAATCACACGTAATGCCTATTGTTCATTTGTAGGTCTCTGATTATACACATTATCCAGTCTTAAACATTTTAGTCATCAGAAAAATAAAAAAAATCTAATAAATAAATCACTGGTCACAGGTTCCTTAACTTCGGAGGATCAGCTTCAGCATCAGGAGGCGGCTCTGGCAACTTCTTATTTGACATCGTGCGAGTATGTATACAATAAACCATCAATTTACTATATTTTTGTTCAACCTTAAAATACTTCTACTATTCTTTATCACCTCATCTGATCATATATTTACATCGTATTCATCTCAATAAACATACGTCTATCGGTCTTTACTACACCGTACACGTCACCACCCACCACCACCACCGACTTGCCGTTCAGCGCGAGTAGCGACGTATGAGAGATGTAAGAATGCTTGCGAGTGTGAAGGATTCGTGTTGCAGCGTCCCGCAGAGGCGGTAGCGCGGGCAGCTGGCGGCGCCTTCCGTTTGTTCGCCGGCACCGACTCCCTAAACCTGGGGCTGACCGCCTCCCACTCCGCCACCCTGGACCCTAACGGCGTGCCACAAGTATACTACATACTTTGTACACTGTAGACGTAGACACTTACACGTTACATGTTGGGATAGATGGAGTCGTCGCGACGTCGCCGGACGTTCCGTAGCACACTTAGTTCGTCGTAGAGTATTCTAGTCAGACGCATATTATCATCCTCATATTCGTTCTTTTCATGTATTTTTATATATTTATATATTTTTATTATTGCTTCGATTTCTAACTTCACTCGATATTTTTTTGTAGAACTGCACTATTTGTAATAGCTTAACTTGGTCCTAATAACAAGTATTTAGACAAAATAAATGTAACTGTATATTACTTTATAAAGCAAAGTAAAATGTAGTAATGTATGATAAATTTTGACGTATTGTGCCCGCTAATATAATATACTACATTACATATCTCCGCGATTGCAGCTCGTAGCGGGATCTTCGTCCGGAGGCTCCAGCGACGGCGGCGCGGCTGAGGGAGAGGACAATGGCGCCGCGAAGGGCGACAACCTGACGGAGGGCGTGCCCGGCCCCATCACGCGCCTGTTCATCATCGCCAACCGCGGCATCGCCAACCTCATCCAGGACCTGATCCTGCGCATCGCGCAAACCTCCGAGAGGATAGTCAACTTCAAAGCACGATTGATCACCTCTATCATTTAAATGCGTTCGCGCTTAGAATAATGACGAGAGGCTTCGGTCCTCGCGCCCTCGTATCCCGACTCGGACATTAAACAAATAAAATAAAACGCTCTATTTCAAGCAACATTTCCTCCGAGTCGTGATCCGAGCGGCGCCGAGTACCGCAGAGTGTTACCGCGGCGAGCACTCCCGCTACTTGACTGAACACGAAAATATTGAGTCAGGTGCCTTCAGTCGTTACGGCAGTATCGATTGAAAGAAAAATATCCTTCTATTATTAGAGCCGCAACAAATATTAAAGCCGCGTGGTCCCCTGGTACTCGCGCTGTCAATATCTCACATTTTGTGTTGTGTTCAAAATGTATATTCGTATTTAAGTCATGAATGTTTCACAATTATTTATTTAAGAAGTCTCTCTTTTAATAAACGAATATATTCATAATCATTTTGTTCCCTACTTTTCGTTCACGTACACACAACTCTGTCGTCGCAGAACCTGCAATAGCTATATTTTACTTTTAGAATGTGGTAGAGGGTAGTTTAATTTAGAAGCTTTAGCGAACCACTGCCCGCCCCTGGCGGCACCAGCAGACGCGGCACCAGCTGTATTTATTTATGAGGCCGGCGGTCCTGCGGGCGGGAGTGGGTCGCGTCCCTGCGCTTGCATGTGACTGTTGCGGGTCTGCAGAGTGCAGAGAGCAGAGAGCACCGCTGTGGGCGAGCACTCACAGGGAGATGTTTTTGTGTGCACTTAAGTGGAGAGTGCGCCGCGTCTCGTAGTACTACTAGTAGTGTAGGTCTTTGAGGCGGCAGCGCCGTCTTGCTCAAGCTTTTTATATGTGACAATAATTTCGGTTCGTTTTTACGTTTGTAAATATGTATTATAGCGGAATTTATGTAAAATAAATGATTAGTAAATAGTTATATTTGTTTTTCATATTATTGTTTTCTTAACCCTGTATATAACAACTAACTTTGACCCCGCTTATGGTATTCTTAAAATTGGTTTCATAAAAAATTACAACAATTATAGCATTGAAAATGCTTGATTTATTTATCTCTATATATAATAAGACAGTAAAAATATTTTGTCTGTACAATTAGTAATTTTGACTGAAATGGATAGAGGGACACTTAAAAAGAATAATAGAAAGCAAAAATATATATTTTTAATTTCTTGTCTGTCTGTCGATATGTATGGTCACATTTTTCTCTGAAAGTATATACTATTCTAACTTCACGCTTTATCCCTAGCAGGGTAGTCAGAGAGAACGGAAGCCAAACGCTACGGTCTCTACATACCTCTTTTGCCTCGTCCACTGTCATCAACCTCTTCATACATGCCCTCCGGGGGGTCCTCATGCTTTTTACGTGACCTTCCTTCAGTATCTTTGATACTGTGTTTTCGAAGGTCAACCGAGTCAAATCTTTTTGCCATTTTTTCATCATTCATTCGTTCGACGTGCCCAAACCAGCCGAGCACGTTCTTCTTCATTCTCACCGTGACATCCTCGTTGGTACCTGCCATTCTGTGTATCTCTTCATTGCGGATGCGATCAGCTAAGCTGACTCCACATATCCTACGAAGAGATCGCATCTCCACAGCATTTATCTTTCTTTCATTCTTCTTCTATAATACCCACGTTTCGTTGCCGTATAACAGAGTCGGTACCAAAATTGCATTGTGTACGGTCAAACGCGCAGCTGTGTTGACGTTTCGCCGTCTCATCAATGCAGCTAAGGCTCCGTTAACCTTGTTACCGGCAGCAATACGCCTTTCCACATCCATCTCGTATCTTCCATCTCTACTGAACATGCTTCCCAAGTATACCACTTCATTCACTTGTTCTAATATCTTACCATTTACACTGATCTTGCATTGCGTCATTTCTTCATCTCTTTCAAAAATCAGAACCTTTGTCCTATTCACATTGAGGCTTAGACCATTATATCCACACTCTTCTTTCAGAGTGGTGACCAATGCCTGCAACTCGCATGGCAATAAATTGTAACAAGCGTATAAAAATTTCGACGTAGCTTGATGAGAACGTATGGCTTAGTGGTCAGAGTCCACCTGGTCGGTTTCCAGGAGGCGCGGGTTCGAGTCCCGCTACGTTAAAATTTTTATACGTTTTCTAAATAAGTATTTTTCTAAGTGTGGAATAACACTTTAAAAAATGTTTACAAAATATTTAAAAAATAGTATTCTCTCTTGCCAAACGATAATTCTAAGCAATTATCTTTGGGTAGCGAAAATCTGTAAAAATCTCCCTACAGAGGTACTAACAACATAAATAAGATGTAACAAGCGTATAAAAATTTCGTTAGAGCTTGATGAGAACGTATGGCTTAGTGGTCAGAGCGCCTGGTCGGTTTCCTGGCGGGTTCGAGTCCCGCTACGTTCAAATTTTTATACGTTTTCTAAATAAGTATTTAACTACTAAAGTTTGGTTCATCAAAATCGGTTCATTAAAAAGAAAGTTATCGTCATTTGAATGAACTCAAGGCATTAGTTTGCCTGCGAATGTTATATAGCAATCGCGCTGGTAAGATTCCTGGCTAAAGAATGACATTCGAAACGTCTTGGTTATATGACTGTTGATAAAAATATATATTTTTGAAGCACTATTATACAATATTTTATACAATAAAGTAAACAATTGAATTGAATTGTTAGTAGCGATTCCCTTCATAAATCATAACAGTTAAGTTTAAATCGTAATTAATTCAACACAGAGATAAAGAACGAATTGATCTTCAAAGAGATATCAAGCAAATACATAGATTTTTTGGTTCGTTCGTTCGTTTGAAATAAATCTTTATAAAAATGCCTAAAAACATCCTTTCTACGTGTACTCTGTAATAACTACATATTTACCAATTGTACATTTAGCTAATAATATAAATAACTAATTTAAAAACTGCGCAGGAGTTAATATGCAATCATTAGAGTTATTTTACAAAGAATATTATGAATTCTTACCCAAATCAATAATTTAACATTTAAGGCTGTTTCTGAAGCAGTAAATTAAATTATTCACTGACATCAGCACATTTAATAGAGTTTTAAAAAACACCACATAGGTAAAAAAACGTAATGTTACAAAAATATATACATATAATAAATAATTAGCTTTATGTATATTTTATGAATATCAAATATCAACATTGGTCGTATTTTTTAGTTCGAAACAATCAAAATTCTTATAGAAATTACGATAATGTCGTAAAAAATCATATTAAAATATTACAGATAATAAAAAAAACTTATTAGAAGTCATTATAGTTGTCGGGCGAAGCCGTGGGCGGGCCGCTAGTATTTAATATAATGTTATTTATATTTTCTAAAAAGAAAAAAACATTGAATCATTTAAATCATAAGTGTACTTTTTTGTCTATTGTATAAAATTGTAAACACAAAAAGGTTAATATCATAATTGTTATACAAAAATAGATGCCTACTGTAGCAGCTATAGTATATAAGAAATTTCAGAAACAGAATTTATAAGACAGAAACCTCTATTGTAATAAAATATCTTTTTTAATTATCTAACACATTGCTATTGTCAATGTACATTATAAAGAATATAAAATAATCAAGAATAATTATTAAAGAAGGAATCCACAAGCTTCGCCACACAGCCCACACAGCAGTGTCGCTTCGAAGACTTAGTAGACACTCTGGGAAGACGTGTGCGCGAGTTCTGTCTGATTAAAACACCAATTTCCTCGTTATTCTTCACAGATATTCGTTTTACTTCCCTTGGAGGACGATCTAATTTAGAAACGCGCGCAATTTGGTAAGTGCGCAGGGTAAATTTCATTTCCAAACACAAGACACATATATTCTCGACGTCTAAACAAAATATTTCTAAGTACAAATATATTTCAAAACAAATAATTTATTTTTACATTTTTGAAAGATCGGATCACATTACTATAGTGCTATGTCATTAATTTGTCAGCGTTAAAAAGTTTTTATATTTAAGTTAATCTATGAAACTATTCGGTGCAGTGCGGTCAACGAGTCAAATTTGATTTTACGATTTATCTTACTTCTGATAATTTTCTTACGAGGTGAAATATAGGCAGAGGGGCAGAACCTTAAAGTAGAATTTATAACGTTCTCGTAGTGGTAGAGAGATATAAGCTTGGACAATATAATGCACATTTGTTGAAATGGCATTGCATCATCGTGGCATGAATTACACCTACTTATTTAATAAAATGGAATCAATGAATGAAATGAAAAGTTTTTGTGGATGGTTTAACAACCATTGTTTCTAGGTAATTTCATAATAAAGGGCCAGTTTCACGCTGTATCCCGCACTAAGTAGGGTAGGCAGAGGGAACCTAGTGTTAAGACACGCCGTTTCCCACTTTCCGCCGAGTTCTGGAAGAGTTGAGTGGCGGAACTCAACGCCGCGCTTTGCCTCGACACCAGAGCGAAGAAATGAAAATATAAATGTAAATAAATATTTCACTTCTTCGAGTGGGAATCGAACCCACAACCAGTTGATTTTACAAACACACATTGTGCCTCTGCGCCACGACTGGCCTCAAAATTTAAAAGTATATATAAATTATAAAATTATAATAGGTATTAAGTTAATAGATAATAAGTGAAATATTTACAAAAAGGCAATCTAAAAATACTTGGACTTTCTTAGGAAATATACCTATATCTAGATAATTATCTCCAGTTATAAAACTAGTTTGAGTAGCAAATAAATATAAAACTGTTGATTAGCTGATAATAGTAATAAAGTAAAAAAAAGTACTCATATTGATAACTCTTGACAGACGCACAGACGACCAACAAAGTGGTCCTATAAGGGTCCTTTTGTAGTTCGGTTATGCATTTTAGTAAATCTTAATTTAAGTGTTTTGAGAATTAATTTGATTATCGTATTTAATAGAAAAAATTTGCTGCTTGGCTGCTTGAGAGGGTGTCAATTAACATTGGAGAATCCTAAATCTCGGTCTATTTTACAATCATACAATCTCGAACTTTTTTCTATCATTACATACAAGTAGATAATAATTTACAAACAATATCAAACAGCCAATTCAATAAAACAGTTGTATAAGATAACTATTTTAGGAACTAGCAATTTTGTCAAACAACATACTTTAAATTGATACCTATCACTTTTTTTATGTATGTAAATAGCCTTTATGCTCCACAATCTCCTCTATTTATCAGTGATAGTCCCATAATAATCGCTTTACCTGGTCCGGAGGTGAGCCCGCATAAACAGACAGACAGACAAAAAAGTTAAAATTGTTTAATTGTGTTTTGGTACCGTGTAACTAACTATAAGCACTTGAAGAAAACACATTATATTGATATCAAAGACAGATCATTTTTTTTATGTATAGAAGTATACGAGTAGATATAGGTAGTAGTTTAAGTTTTCCAGCTTTACGCTGTCCCTAATATCCCGTATATGCAGACGGAATCATTACGTGGCATACGAGGTATTGATGGCAGAACGGTAAATTTTGAGAATTAATTTGATTAAGCTCCCTTAAAGTTGTATTTAAAGAAAAAATGTTTAGATATATGATATTTGGTACGGTAGGTACGCGTGCACGGCGAACGCAATTTTTACCGCATAAACTCCAGCCGCACAAGACGATATCCATCAATCAATCAGATTAGTGCTTCCTAAATATTAGACACCTTCGAAACAAGAAATAGGAATGTTGAAGTATGCTCTGTCAATATACTTAAGAATTATGTGAGCTAAACAGCGACAGAATTGTGTGGTGAATGAAAACGAAGTTTTAGCTAAAAAGTCGTCATATGGAGAGATGATGAAGTGAAAGAAGAAAGCATGTTAGGGTCATAAGGCCTCGGATAAATCTTTTTGAAAAAGAAAGTCCTGAGAAAGAAGGGAATAAAATGTTAACGAACAGCTTCCGCGAAAATACAGAGCATTTCTGACGAGATTTTAGTGATTCTGGAGGTTGTTTACTAATTTGCCTTAAATTTAGAGCGGTGAGCAGAGCTCACAAGAAGATATAAGTAGGTATATGATGACGCCTCTGCCGCAAGTGACAGCATGTGTACATTGAGTTGTTAATGTTGCAGATGACTAAATTAACATACCTAAATTTTATGTTCCCTGATAGTACTGACCGGTGATGTATGCGCTGATAAAGTTCCAGATATTATAGCGTATCGAGGGCCTGGCTGCCTTCGGCTGCTGCCTAATATTGTTAGTACTACTCAATTGTAGTGTTGGGCGTTACTGTTATATTTTTATAATGCATTATTCATTATATTATATTTTTTTAACTGTTATTTTAAACTGTTGTAATATATATTATACTAGCGGCCTGCCCGCGGCTTTGCCCGCTTGAATTAGATGATTATTAATTTAAGAAATAGAGATATTACAAACAGCCTTAATTATTAATTTATTTATTTGGATAAGTATTCACTATATTCTTTGTAAAATAACTTATATTAGCTCCTGTACAGTTTTTAAATTAGTCACATATTTTAATATAAAAGTTGCTTAAATTTATTGTGTACTTTTTACGTGATACGTGTTCACATAAACAGACAAACAGACAAACAGAAAAAAAATCCAAAAATGTTGGAAATGGATTCTGTTAATTATCCTTTAACACCCTGTCATTTTTTTTTTTTTTATGTTTTCAATGTACAGAAACGACTTTTTTACAGATTTATTATAAGTATAGATTATTTTCAACGTAAATATAATACAATGACAAAATGTACGAAGTTCAGACTAATATTTTTGTAATTAGTTATTTTCATGTAAGTAATATTTGGCCTTTCTGCCATTGAGTTAAAGCTCATATTTGTGCGAGGTTATACGATGTGAAGTTCGCCATCATTATTTTATTTGACCTTGGCTGGACTCGATGTAGGCCGAACTACTACTAAATATTTCCGATCATTACCGAACCGAGGCGCCACACGCCATTTTATAGCAGTTAATGAATATTTTGACTGTTATTTATATAACAGTCAATGATGAAAATAAATAATGATTAGAACATTAGAAATTTATAATGAATTATATCATCTGTTGTTTGTTATAACGCCCAACTTACTCAATTGGATTCAATTTGTAGATGTCATTGCTGGTCATTTTTTTGCAAAAAATGTACAGACAGGGATCTTTTTATAATAGACCACATCTTGGACTTGGACTTAAAATCATGTAATTGTTACGGGTCCCTCGGTGAGCGAGACCGACTCGCATTTGTTAGCTGTTATTAATATGCATTAAAAATGGCACTATAATTATAAATCTTTCTTTTCTATATTTTAAAGTTAGGTATGTAATGTTACGTGGAATGGATAGTTATTGTGCTGACGTCTGTCAAAACTTATTCGACAATTGACATAAATAGGACTTATACATATAAGTAATACGGCGAATTACAAATTTTATATTTATAATTTATATCACTTACAATAAGTAATATACAAATAATTAAAAACTTATTCCGGATAAAATATTCTAATACGCACACGTTTTGTAGCTTGTAAAAGAAATGTAATTAAGTTTATTTAACAAGCAACAAAATGGCATTATACGAAGGTATTGCTCTAATTCAAGAAAAACAGGCAGTAGTTTTGGATCTTGGCACTGATTACACCAAGTAAGTTCGTATCAATCTTAAATTTCATAAATGTGTAATGCAAAATGTGTGTAAAACAATATTTATATTTGATGATTCACCCACATTTGCATTAAGTTATTCAATGCAAAAAAAAAACTAATTTATCACTGCTACTAAGTAAGGTGTCTATCAGTATTACTTTAAAAATTGCCATAATCAATTTTTTTTTGGTTAACTTAAATTTTATAAACATTTCAGATTTGGTTTCACGGGTGAAGCTGCACCCCGTTGTATTATCCCTTCTCAATACTGGTGCACCACTGAGAAAAAATTTAAAAGGGTTTATGATTATAAAACTGAAGAGGAGCTATATGACAACCTTGTTCATATGTTGCATTTACTATACTTCAGGTTGGTGTTCTAAATAATATGCAGAAAAATATAGATAATATAAAGGTAGATGGATAAGTATAGAGAATAGTTGGCCTTAAATCTCATAATAGTGCTACTCTTGACACAATCTCAATCAATGTATTTATTTAACGTTTTGTTTTTAATGCTTTAGTCCTCTATTATCAATCAATGTGACATTTATTTATTTATTTATATGGATCTCCAACTGTCATACATATTGGTTTACATTACATAAAAATAACAATTAAGAAAAATATTTTTATTATAGACATGTTCTTGTAAATCCAAAGGAGAGGAAAGTAGTAGTTGTGGAGTCTCTTCTCACACCAACATTATTCCGAGAAACACTGGCTAAGGTGCTCTTCTTACATTATGAGGTGAGGTTAATGATTCAAAAACATTTTTTTGCATCATATGGTACGCTGCGTTTAGCAGGATAGGGATTGCCCACTTTTTTACCAATTTGAAGACATCGTGTTTTGAGTGGGGGAACTCAATGCTGGATTTTATCTTCTTAAATTAAGAAAATAAAAACAATTTAGTTTAGTCTGTTTTCCATATTTATTATTACACTTCACAGGAAATAATGACAATATTCCTTCATTTTTAATTCCACATAAAGTGTAGTGTAAACACAGAGGTGTTTTAATGAGAATAGAGTGTCTTAACATAAAGTTCCCAGGTTCCTTCTGCTTACCCTTGTTATTTGCGGGATATAGCATACTTATTGTTTTTGGTAGGTGTCAGGAGTGATGTGGGCAGACAGTCCCCGTATGTGCGCTCTGACACTGGGTGCACCCATAGTTCTCGTTGTCTCCATAGGAGCACTGGAGACTGAGGTTGTTGCTGGTAAGTGCTTCCCATCCCTTTTTTAAAAAAAAAAAAATTAAAAAATTATATTAGTATTAGGTTACATCTATTAGAGTTTAACCTAATAGCATGATAAATGTTAATTAATATAATACTACAATCTAGTCTAGAGCTATTATATATATATTTATTTATAATAATAATAATAATAAAGCCTATTTATTAATTCATGTGCAATTTTACACTATTTGATATTATAAGTTAAATGCTAGTTGGATTTCATTGTCAGTTTGTCCTTTGACAAAGGCCTCTACCATTTCACTCTATTGGATGCCATTCTCCTCCATAGCTTTCCAGCCATTTTCTCAATGTCATCCTCTCAGCATTTGTTTGTATTGGCAACCTCTCTTATGTTTTCCAATTCTTGGGTACCACATTGTGATAGTTTTATTCCATTTTCCTTTTTCTCTAAGCATATGACTGGTCCATCTCCATTTTAGTTTTTTAATTTTACTTGTGATATCCTCCAAATTAGTGTGATCTCGTATGTAGTCATTTCTTTTTCTATCCATTCTTCAAATGCTCAACATGCTTTGTTCCATCAATCTGTGACAGATCTTCAGTTTGTGGGTGTGTGAAGCTGTTAAGCCCCATGTTTGGCCGCTATATGTCAAAACTGGTTGAATACATGTGTCAAATACCTTCTTTTTTGTTGTTATACTAATTTCTTTATTTTTCATGATTACCTTTAATGACCAGTACCTTTTCCAAACATTTGCAACTAGTTTATCAATTTTCTTAGATGTTCAGTCGTCCATGGAGATAATTTGACCCAGGTATATTTTGAGACATAATCTATTTTGTGGCTATTAATTTTAATATCTTATGGGTGACTTTTGGTTATTACTTTAGTTTTATTTGTGTTCATTGTTAACCCAATCTTTACACTCTCTATTGTAAGTTCTTCAAGCATAGTTTGTAAATATTTTGTAGATGTTTGACATTAAGCTTATGGGTCTATAATTATTAATATTGTGGATGTCTCCCTTCTTGTGTAGTAAGATTATGTGCGATTCTACCCATTGTGTCGGTATTGTTTCACACACCATTATTTCATTGAACAAGTGCGTTAAACTTTCGGATAGAATATCGCTTGCGCCAATGTATACTTATTTAGTTTTTCCTAAAAAAGTATATATCGAGAAAAATAACTATAATATTTTATTAATAAAGTTAGTAGAATTTGTTGCTAATTTAAGAGACTGTATTTCCAAACTGGCGGCAGCTTTTTTTTATATGTCCATTTGACGATTCAAAAGTTCTTATAATAATCTATTTAAATGAATAATATTTTGAATTTGAATTTGAGATTTTGTGTAAAATTACAATGATTAATTAAAATTACAGGATATATATGTATCACACATAATTAGTGATTTCTACTCATCCACTAACTTGTCGTTTATAGTTGCTTAATTAATTAATTTATTTTCAAGTAACATAATTATTACTCATTTTGTTAGTAACAATAAAAACAAAAACTTAATGTCTATGTTAGTATTTAAGTTGCTTCTCCATCCCACTCAAAATTATTGTTGCACTACAAACTCGAGTCATAGCTTTATAACAAGCATGCTATGGATGTAACTTCTTCGATTCAACGATATTTTAAAAGAGGATCTTTTAAAACATCGTATTTATTCATATTACTTTTTTTAATTGGATGATCAACTGATTGTGATCAGTCGATGACTATGAACAGATTTGGTGAAAGTAAAAAAAATATTTTTTTTATGGAAAAGAACAAGGCAAACGAACGTTCGGGTCACCTGATGGTAAGTGTCTACGACCCCGTGCAACACCAGAGGAGCTACAGGTGCGCTGCCGGCCTTTAAGGTGGAAATAGACGCGCTTTTTGAAGGTACCCATGTCATGTCAACCTGGAAACACTGCCGCGGGTAGGCCATTCCACAGTTCCGTGGCGCGTGGAAGGAAATTCCTGCGAAACCGCACAGTAGCCGATTGCCACGTATCCAGCAAGGCCAAGTTGGCCTCGAAGAAACTGGGGGTCATCAACAGAGCGAGACGGTACTTCACGCCAAAACACCGTTTGGCCCTATATAGGGCCCAGGTTCGGCCTCATATGGAGTACTGTTCTCAGGTGACCCGAACGCTCGTTTGCCTTGTCCTTTTCCATAAAAAATAAATCCAGGTGGTGTGGATCATATTTTAACTTGTGACGTACTGTGCGTTTAGAAAATTCGGCGACAGGTAACAGGTCAAACAGTTCTTAAGAACACTCCCCATGATAAATACGGTACGCAAACCCAAAGTGTCAAGCATTTCACAGATCATTGGGTCCCCAATGAGGCGAATGGCTCTACGTTGTATGCGATTAAATGGTTCAAGCTGATACTGGGGTGCACCAGCCCAGAGATGAGTACAGTACTGCATATGAGGCCGAACCTGGGCACTATATAGTGCCAATCGGTGTTTTGGTGGGAAGTACCGTCTCGCTCTGTTGATGGCCCACAGTTTTTTCGAGGCCAACTGGACCTTGGTTTCCAGATGATCGCGATACTGGCAGTACTCGAAACATTCAGACCCAATATTATAATATTTCTGCACTGATCAGCGTTTTCCCGAGAAAACTTGCGCGGTCGGAGCGTATGCAGAAGAATCAACGTAGGGGACAGCACGCAGCCTTGGGGAACGCCCGTTTACGGGCATATGATTGGAGCGAAAACCGTCGATAGCGACCTTGATGCTGCGCCCAGTGAGAAAGCTGGCGATCCACTTGCATAAATTCGCGGGAAACCCATAGGATAGAAGTTTAGCGCCCCATGCCACACTCGACATTTAGTTTGGATAAGGCCTTCGCCATATCCAAACTAAATGTCAGGCCCTCTTCCTTGCTTTCGATAGCTGCAGCCCAGCGGTGGGTTAGGTAACCCAGAAGATCACCGATTGAGCGACCGTGGTAGAAGTCAAATTGTCAGTCATTAATCAGTCGGTGATCTTCTAGATAAACCAAGAGGTGGCTATTGATGATATTCTCCTTGACTATTGAGAGTATGGAGGTGATAGCAATAGGCCTGTAGTTAGATGGATCGGAACTATCGCTTTTTTTCGAAATCGGATGGATAAGAACGCTCTTTCATGAGTCTGTGACTACGCCGACTGAGTAAGAGTGCCGAAACAAACGCGTTAACAGCGGTGTCAAATTCAAATAATTTTATTCAAAATAAGAAGTTACATGCTTTACTTTTTGAACGTCAAATAATTTACCACCAGTTCACTAAAGTTAATGCCTCAGACCTGAGAAGAACCGGCGCAAGAAACTCAGCGGGATCTATTTTTTTTTAAATAAATTTATACAAATACATATTTAAATATCTGTGACAATGATACTTTTGAAACAGACTGGAGCGAGCATTTCATTCCCAAGGCGTGTTATCATTTACAAAATCTATAATTTGGTAATAACCTTTGACACACAAACGTCTTTTCACAATTTTTTTAAATCGTGATATAGAAAATTCTCTGACGTTTTCTGGGATCCTATTGTAAAAGCGTACACATTGTCCCATAAAAGAATTACGGATTCGATGCAACCGAGTTACAGGTGCACCAAGATTATGCTTATTTCTAGTGTTAATATTATGAAAATCACCAATTTTGGTAAAATTATTAATGTTTTTCTTAACATACATAACATTTTCAAAAATATATTGCGATGCAACTGTCAATATATTAATTTCTTTAAACTTTTGCCTTAAGGAGTCTTTAGGGCCTAAGTTATAGATTGCACGAATAGCTCGCTTCTGCAGGACAAATATCGGTTGAATACCGGCTGCATTACCCCAAAGTAAAATCCCATTGGACATAATACTATGGAAGTAACTGAAGTAAACAAGTCGAGCCGTTTCTACGTCAGTTAATGATCTAATTTTTTTGACCGCGAAAGCTGCAGAGCTAAGTCTATTCGCCAATCCATCAATATGGGGTCCCCACTGTAATTTGGAGTCTATGGTGATACCGAGAAATACCGTAGAATCGACAGGATCTACGGGTTCACCATTCAAGAGTACATCGGCTTTAACAACTTTCGTGTTAGGTGTTCTAAAAATAATACATTTAGTTTTTTTACTATTCAATAGTAAGTTATTAACACTGAACCAATGTACTACTTTCGAGAGAGCATTGTTTACATCGTCATATACGATTTGTCGTCTTTTTATTTTGAAAATCAATGAGGTGTCATCAGCAAACAATACTATCTCATGGTTCTTTTCAACTAGATATGGTAGATCATTTATATATATTAAAAAGAGAAAAGGACCAAGAATAGACCCTTGTGGGACTCCCATGCTGATTACCGAACCAGGAGATTTCTTGGAGGTCAGAAGATTGAGTGCACGTCCTCTTATGCCGTAGTAGTGTAGCTTCATGACCAATGTTGAATGCTGTACACAATCAAAGGCTTTGGACAAATCGCAAAACATGCCAAGAGCATCCTGCGATCCCTCCCAAGCCTCATATATATTCTTTATAAGGCCTATACCAGCATCCGTAGTTGAACGACCTTTAGTAAAACCATACGTCAGCTCAGAAGATATAAGATATAAGATATGTCAGTTCAGAAGCACAAGAACCGAGCACTAAGTCAAAGTCAAATAATTTTATTCAAAATAAGAAGTTACATGCTTCATTTTTTGAACGTCAAATAATTTACCACCAGTTCACTAAAATTAATGCCTCAGACCTAAGAAGAACCGGCGCAAGAAACTCAGCGGGACTTTTTTTTTAAGATCAATTATACAAAATCACATTTCAACGTTTCTGACAATGATACTTTGAAATAGACTGGAGCGAGCATTTCATTCCCAAGGCGTGTTATCATTTATATAAACATTAATTTGGTAATAATCTTTAACACACAAACGTCTTTTCACAACTCTTTTAAATTGTGATATAGAACATTCTCGGACGTTTTCTGGGATCCTGTTGTAAAAGCGTACACATTGATGTTATGTATATCACCAATTTTGGCAAAATCTTTAATATTATGTTATGATGTTAGGCCGGTCGTGGCGCAGCGGCACGAGGTGTGACTGTGAAACCGACTGGTCGTGGATTCGATCCCCACTCGAGGAGACGAAATATTTACTTAAATTTATATTTCCATTTCTTCGCTCTGGTGTCGAGGTTAAGCGCGGCGTTGAGTTCTGCCACTCAACACGCAACGCCTCCAGAGTTCGGCAGAAAGTGGGGAACGGGAGTGTCTTAACACTAGGTTCCCTCTGCCTACCCTGCTGTGTGCGGGATACAGCGTGAAGCTGATTTTTTTTAATATTTTTCTTAATATACATAACATTTTCAAAAATGTATTGAGATGCAACTGTCAAAATATTTATTTCTTTAAATTTTTGCCTTAACGATTCTTTAGGGCCTAAATTATAGATTGCGCGAATAGCTCGCTTCTGCAAGACAAAAATTGATTTAATACCGGCTGCATTACCCCAAAGTAGAATGCCGTAGGACATAATACTATGAAAGTAGCTAAAGTAAACAAGGCGAGCCGTTTCCACATCAGTTAATCGTCTGATTTTTTAACCGCAAAAGCTGCTGAGCTAAGTCTATTCGCCAATCCATCGATATGAGGTCCCCACTGTAATTTAGAGTCAATGGTGATACCGAGAAACACCGTAGAATCGACAGGATCCACGGCTTCACCATTCAAGAGTACATCAGCTTTAACAATTTTTGTGTTAGGTGTTCTGAAGATTATACATTTAGTTTTTTTACTATTCAATAGTAAGTTATTAACACTAAACCAATGTACTACTTTCGATAGAGCATTACAAGGAAGAGATTCCATCTGACCCGCTCGACTTGTGGTGTCCAAAGAGGACAGAGCTCGCCTAACAGCTGTTTGGTTGAACTTAACCTCAGGCATTGCTCGATCTCTGACACCGCAGGATGGTCGGCGGCTTTGTTCTTTGGTCATCCAAAGTCAAATTGGGCCCATGAGACTTTCTCTTTTGCCGTGTGGACCAAGATGTCATTTCCTGTGCGTAAAGGCGAAAGCGAAGGCTGTCTAAAGGTGCCAATTGCCGCCTTCGAAAGCGCCCAGAACTAATGAGTTCCGGGTAGCTCTCACTCAAGCTTCTCGCCGATTTTGGTGACATGCTCGGACCTTGCTCTGGCAGTTTGCCGCTTAAAGAACCTAGAGGCTCGGTTATACTTCCTTTTGAGGTTTTCACCTCTGGATCCTTAGTAACCAGTGCATCGGCCCAGATTTGATATGCCTCGCGTTTGCTAGAGGCAGCAAGCTTGCAAGACGTATCAAACCGAGGTTGTGACTTACCACCGAGTGGCAGTACAGTACTAGGAATATAAAGTTCCATGCCCTGTAGAACCACGTCGGCAACAGCACGGTACTAGGATCATCAGAAGAGACGCAAACCGGCCCGCAGGGATAAGATGAGTAAAATGTACGCATCCCATCCCAATTTGCTGACTTGTAGTGCCGACGCGACGAGTTGC
Source organism: Heliconius himera (assembly GCA_021202915.1). Taxonomy (NCBI): domain Eukaryota; kingdom Metazoa; phylum Arthropoda; class Insecta; order Lepidoptera; family Nymphalidae; genus Heliconius; species Heliconius himera. The sequence goes on along the minus strand of JAJHJA010000795.1, from coordinate 1,034,917 downwards.
ACTTGGACGGGGCTGTGTAGGTATTGTAATCTTTAATACTGCCTATGATGTTCACAGTGCAGTGTGCCTCTGAGATCAGGACTGCGTCAGGTTTATGAGTATTAATCAGAAGTTCCAGTTATTCCACATTCCACACTTATTTGGAACTAGTCCAGTCTGACCAGAATAGCCACCTGGAACATTAATATATAGATATCAGCTTTACGCTGTATTAGAAGCCAGTCGTGGTGCAGAAGCACAAAGTGTGACTGTAAAACCGACTGGTTGTGGGTTCGATCCCCACTCGAGGAGATGAAATATTTACTTAAATTTTTCGAGTCGTATCTCTTTGGGCACCTTTTTTGATTGTTCTTCCGGTCGGTTTGAAAGTCTTTTTCTTTTGTGGGTGCGAGATTTCTTTGCCAGTCTGTAAGTTTTTAAGAAGAGGCCTTGTCGTTAGTTTCTTTTCTTATAAGATTAAATTCTGGCTTAGGAATATTTCCAAGTGATGAACTTTTTGCTTTATAAATGGGTTGGGATGGAAAGCTTGTTGAACGAGACAATTTTATGACAATCTATTATTGATAGTTTTTTTTATAATATTATAACAGTATTACCTGTTTTCGATATGTAAGCGTCAGGAAAACACGATGAATTCAATGAAAAACCTATTTGAACAAATGTCACTTAGACTCCGCCAATATGCGTCACTTTCTAATCGATTACAGTGGTGCACGGCGCGCCGGTGCTGCAGGCCATGCAGGCGGTGCCTTTGGGTGCGCGCGCCGTGCTGGCTGAGCTGGCGCGCCTGCTGGACGCCGACCACGGCGAGCAGCTGCACCTGCCGCACCACGTGCTGGAGGACATTGCAGGTGATGTACATGTGTCTCAAATTCAATAGTGCTTCTGATGACCTCCTTTAATAAGAAATATTGTAATTTCATTTAACGTCCGCCTTAACTCACTGGCTCACCACTATACCAGATCAGCTGCAGCGCGGGGCCACAGCCGACTTGTCCCGCGTCAGCGACAACACTCCCCTCCTCTCTTGGTGTATATGAGACAATACTACATATCTGTTTAATAGATACAAACACTATATTATATCCCTTCCTTTTATATTTTTTTTGTTTACTTACTACATGAATGGTACTACGCGTGTCGGCGTGAGAACTTTTTAAAGTATAATTCTTCTGTAACAGCTCGGGCGTGCTTCGTGCCGAGCCGCACGCGCGCGCTGGCGCTGGCGTCGGGCGCGCGCGTGGCGGCGGCGCGCGGCGCCTCGTACGCGCGCGCCGACCGCACGCTGGCCGTGAGCGGCGCCGCGCGCGAGCTGGCCGCCGAGCCGCTGTTCGCGCGCGACCTGGAGCTGGCCTCGCTGCCCGACGCCGTGCTGCAGTGCCTGCTGCGCTGCCCGCTGGACGCGCGGCGCGCGCTGGCCGCCAACGTGCTGGTGGCGGGCGGCGGCGCCGCGCTGCCGGGCCTCAAGGCGCGCCTGGCGCACGAGCTGCGCCACCTGGCCGCGGCGCCGCCCTACGCGGAGCGCCTGGGCGCGCTGCAGTTCCGCTTCCACGGCGCGCCGGCGCACGACGGCAGCGTGGCGTGGGCGGGCGGCGCGCTGGCGGGCGCGGCGGACGGCGGCGCGCGCTCGCTGGCGCGGGACGTGTTCGCGCGCGCGCGGCGCCTGCGCGACTGGCCGTGCCTGCTGCACCGCACGCCGCCCGCGCACCCGCACTGGACGCTGGCCGCCGAGTGACCGCTCCCACTGCACGAGAGGAACTTCCCAAAACGCGGGCCAACATGTCGTTATCTATTTGAAACCCAAATGTATGAAGACAATTAAAGTGTGTTTATTTAAATAACTTGAACTTTGGCAACAAGGTTTTGTAAAAAATAAACCACCTAGTTTTTAATGTGGGCCTTCTGCTCTTAATATGGTCCACCGTTATAATTAGATACTTAACAATCATCATGTCTTGTTAGTAACTATTACTTATATAAAGCTATCAAAGTTATCAATCCGCGTAATGATCACAAAATATATACAAAATTAAATTACATACAATATCTTGAGATCCGTAAGAAAAATTCTCTGAAACAGTCTTGCTTAAATTTTAATGACTAATCAACTCCCTCAAAATTTACAAACATAGTTAGTACTAGCACATTCTTCATACTCCCATCGATCACAAGAAGGACGTTAGATCGACTGCTCTTCTCTCATATCTTGAGAAAATACACTCTCTTCACTTCCAGAAGGACTGAACTGACTGAAGAACTTGATGGAACGATTAATTTCTTGATAATTTTTCCCTTTTCTTTAGTTACTCAATATTTTTTCCTTTTCTTGTTTTTTCTCAGATGCTTTTTTTGCCTTTTTTATATTTTTTATTTCGTCTGATATTTAAGTGATATTCTTTTATTCAAGTGTTTCTGCATCGTTTGTTTTCTTAATTAAAGTCTCCAAATTCATATTGAATCTTCATTCATACGAATCACCTGCTGATGATCACGGCCGGCCAAGAAGCCGTACAATACCAGAACCATTCCACAATTGCGTGGTGAGTGGAAGGAAGTTCCTACGAAACCGTACAGTAGTGAAGTGCCACTTATTCAAGTGGTATGGGTGGTATTTTAGTTTGTGACGTACTTACTATGCGAAAATTCGACGGCATGTAACGGGTCAAACAGTTCTTCAGAACAGTCCCCGTTATATGCGTAGAGATAGAGAACGCACAACGAGGAGACGTTTCTACGCAAACATTGATACATATTAATTAAGATTCACACTTTCCTTAGCAACAATAAAAGAGATGAAATATTATATAAAAAAATATCAAAAAGTATTAAATTAAAGATTACTTTATTATTGACGAGCCCGTCGTAACGAATATCTAATACTACATATTCTTTTAAATATTGAAAAAACTAAAAATGCGAATAATTGGACTATTAGTCCAAGGTTAGTTGTAGTTTTCTTCGTTTTGAAGGATAGATATGGGTTTCGAGGGTATCTTTTAATACATGCCTTACATGGGCCAAGTAAGGTACCTGGCTCATGTAAGGCCCACCTTATTTATTTATAAGTACAAAAAACAATCTATGAATGTTGAAATAAAATAAAAGTGATTATTCAATCATTTATTCAATAGTCAATGTATATAACACAGTTTTGTTTCAGACAACAACGGTAACTATGAAATATAAGCTCTTTTTAAAAAGTGACTTCTGGGCCTTATTTAAACCACTATTCCTTAATAAGGCCATACTTGGGCCTTCTTATGATTATGAAAGAATTACTTTATCATATTCAATACTCTAGATGATAAGCACATTATTTTCTTTGGAATCAGATCGTAATAACAAAATAAACTATATGTTAATAATAAAAGTAAAAAAAAATATAGTTAGCGTTATTTATAGGAATAATAAACTCAAAGTCCTTGAGCTACTATAAATAAGTTGTGTTGTCTGTCTTAATTTTCCAATTTTAGAGAGAAACCACAATCATTAGAAAACCTACACTTTAAATAGAAAATAATATAAAATAGGAACTTCTTAGTAACACTAATTAAATATCTACTTAAAGGAATCAATCTTGACATTTACTTAAATATTTAAAATTTTTCACTAATTGCTCTTAAGATCCTAACATTTTTTTTTATTTTTTTTAATTAACTTTTCTTGTAGCAACAAGGCATTCGAAAAACTCATCATCTGAATCAAGGCCAACACACATCTCGTGGTACCAGGCACCACAAAATCTACATTACCGCATGTGCAACATTTTATCTTCTTTGCAAGCATGACAATACCAAGTTTCAGCTAATGACTGCTGCTTCTTTCTAGTCACTCCAGGTTTCTGACCTCTATCTTTGATGGTCTTTGGTTTACCTTTTGGTTGTGTAGAAGGCGTGCTTTCATTTCTTGTTGCCAGATTTTTTATTACTTGTTGCCCCCTTTAATTTAATGCTTTCTTTCGTGGGGCAGCTGGGTTAATATTAATGATTTCTGGTGTCGGAATGAGTATTTAAAAAGGTGACTTGTCCGCTCTTGTATTGCTACCTTGATCTATTGAGGGATCGACAGCACGAGTTCCTTCATGAAAATTCAGCATTGTGTGTATTATTCAACCCTCTAAATCTTCTTCTTGTTCTGGTGTTAAGGTGGCCGATCGACCTAATTTCTTAGGTCTCTCTTAGACCTCATTACTTAATGTTCTTCGTCAAATATCTTCTAGCAGCTTCTCTTTGGGAAAGATTTTTTTATTTTACAACCATTACAGCACAAGTGACCTGGTTCTGCATGTTTCTGCTTTGTTTTAGATGCTAATTCTTTGACTAGTTCCATAATTCGACCAAAATATGAAAATAAACTAAGGCTTTACTAGGTTACTATAGTAACTTTGTACAAAAAAATAATAAAAAAACATAATAATCAATTTTACTGTCAAAATTTTAAAATAACATGAATGAAAAGCTAATAAACCACTATATATAATTAAAACAAAAATTCACTAGGTAATATTGAAAATATTTATGTTTTTGTACGTCGAAATTTAATAAGGACGTATGTGCGAGCGCAAGCGCTGTCTTCTGTCGGCTATAGGTTCCAACAGGTTCGCCACAGCGCGGCCGTTGCTATGGATACGGTGACTAGATACTCGACGACGAGAGCTCAATCCGCTTAACTTTGTAGTTTTGGATATTTAAATTATGGGCTTTATTAGGCACTGGGCCTTACATAGGTCACCTACCTTATATTAATATTGTATCTACTCAACAGTTCACCATGATCGATTTTTCTCTGATCTGATGGTCTCGTTAATAGAATCATCAGTGAGCACATACGGGACTCCATTTGCACTCGTACATTATACAGGTGGGTGGGTTGACGTAAGGATACTTCTGAATGTCCTTGCAGAAACGAACGCAGCCACGTCTTTCCAACAGCTTGTTGTTTGCTTCAAAAATTATATTTATTTCATTTGTTTTATAATATCGCACCATTTCAAACCAAACCCTGAGGCTTCCATTACAAGTGCATATTCCACCAAATCCGTCTCAAATTAGAAGAAAAAATAGCTTTTCGTCCAAGTTTTAAATTTGTAACCTCCTTTAGTGTCTTGTTTTATGTTGAGATATTGAATTTTCTTTCTTGTCGTTTTTGGGACACCAAAAGTTACAGCGTCGAACGCTGTTCATCTATTGGTTGTTCTTTTGTAGCTAGTGTGGCCAGTCATCGACTTTGGCCCATTGCTATCTAGTAGGTAACTCTATTTTTATTTAAACGCCATTATCTATAAAGAAGAAAAACAGTCTACAATAAAGACCCGTGGACCATATTTGGAACTACTAACTAGTCCATATTACAAAAGGGTAACTTTTTAATCATATTTTGAAACTAGCTACAAGCTATATTAGAAATTCATCCTAATACTGTGGTGCTTGAAGTATATATTATAACTAAATAATTTACAACATTCTTAGATAACGTACTATATAAATCTTCATTAAATTTGTAAACAGTCAAAAGTAGAACGTATATATATATCTGTATATATTACTGTACATGTTATATTTTACAAGCTTGAGTTTTTCTGAGATATTTTACTCGTGCTGAATTTTGACTAATAGAGACATCTTTACAAGCGTATCATGTATTTTTATTTGAGTAATAGGTTCAGGGCTAGCTTTATTATTTTTTTATCTCCACTAGATGATATTCAAGAAATAGAATCAGACTTAAAATTTGTCAAAATGTCTAAATAAAAAACTTAATTCATTTATTAAAAAATAATATAAGTTAAAATTGAAAAAGAAACCTAATAAATTTACATTATTTATTTTTATATACTTTACATTATTTATTTTTAATTACTTATGATATACTCACACACTATTCCCACATACACGACATCGTCTCAGGGTATTTGCTGCTTTATTTGCTAGATTTTTAGGGGGAGCAAAATGAACATCTCGTTTCTCTTTCTTAATTCACATGTGTAGATATATTATGACACATGTGAATTGAGTGGCAGCTCACTCAACTCATCGCCACGCTTTGTCTTGTTACCAGAGCTAGGAAATGAACATAAACTCCAATTCAAAAAAATATTTATTCACATAGAGTATTTTAATCACTTTTTAATCATCGGATGGACATATATAAAAAGGTACACCGGTTCGCAAGGCATTTCTGCTGAGAAGAGCCGGTAAGAAACTACACAGTTGCTCTTTTCAATGTTAATCATATCATTTAATCTATACTAATATAATAAAACGGAAGAATTTGTTTGTTTAAACGCTAAGATTTCCAAAACACCAACAACATATATCTATCTCTTATAAATAAGTGACAATAAATATGTATGACAAAAAATAATTGAAAATTATTAGGTGATATTTATTTCACATGTATATTGAAACTTACGAGCGAAAGTTGGTTGATGGACCAACTTTCGCTCGTAAGTTCAAGGAAATTTAATGAAGATAATCTTCGGTTTTTATAGTATTTGGACAAATACTTTTCGAGCAAATGTAAAATTAAAATAATTCCACGCTTTGTTTACGGCCGCTGCCTAGGCCCGAGTCCCGCGGGGGGCACCCTTGTCGCCAATGACATCCTACCATACAGCCAATTAAATGTATCAATATGTTTACAAATGCAGCATAATAAAAATATTACATGTGGGCGACGTCGCGAGTGGGCTGCTAGTTATTGCATAAACTGGCAGCTTCTGGTAAATCCAGCATGACATTCAAGACATTAATTCCAAACATCTTTATCCTTCCTAAGTGTGGAATAACACTTTAAAAATGTAAAAATAAAATCTTTATCCTGTAAATTTTCTTAAACAGTGCAATAAGCGTTATTGTTATATTCTCCCTATTGTTGTAAAAGGAGCGCAGACGCATCCACCCTGTATACCTAAACTTAGCCTTGGATACATTTTAAATATTCTTGAAGAAATTCTAACTTTTTACAAGAAAGCCGGATCCTTATTCCATTGCCTCAAACTATACAATTCATACAGAGTTTGTACCTGCTTCTGTAAATACCAATAGTTGCCCAGTTGCTAAAAGTTAATTTCGATCAAGAGCATGGGCCAGAGAGATTTTAGTGTTTAACGGTAAGACGTTTTTCCATGTTCTCAATTCACCTATGGTACGAAAGACCTTACGACAGCTCTGATACGTCAGACGACCAGGAAAAAAAATATTCTATACAAATATTCTTCAGCTCTATCAACTCTGTACTTGTATTGTGTCCGTTCTCCCCTTAGATATCTCTATTCACCACAAATATTATAAGATTGTGCTTGTAGAAATATTATAGATATTCATAAACTTAAAACATAATGGTATTAACAGATGCATAATACTTATTTATGCTTAAGTACAGGATAATAACATTAGCATTTTGTCACTAAACGCAAGATTACTAATATGAAAAATACAACGACATCCATACATATTTTATTTTACCTTTCCCTAATTTTATGTATATGCAGGTCGTCCAGTATATAATAGTTTTGTCACTTAAATAGACAAGAATAAAATACCTGGTAGAGTTAACAAATCATCATTTTGTATCTATTCACCCCGTGATCTCTATTCACCTTATGCTACACACACCGGTATGTAAAATAGTTTTAAAATAAAATTTGCTCGTGCACCAAGGCAAAACAGGCGTTGAGTTCTTCCAATCAACACTACAACTTATTGTTGTCGCCTCGAAAAAAATGGCGGAAAATGGGGAACGAAGTGTCTTAACACTAATTTCTCTCTGCCTACCCTGTTGTGTGCGGGATACATTGTGAAGCTGATTTATTTATTTAAATTTTTTACAATATATGACTTTGATTTAAATAATTAAAACTGTGTGTAATTTATAATAAATTGTATGGATACACAAATTACTTAGTTTTATTTCACAATACATAAATTTTATAAGCATCTGGCATATCGAAATAGTAGGAACTCTAACATTTTGTCTGTTCACTCACACTTTACTCACGTATGGTGTACCGGTTGACTTCACATTCTGTCTAAATGAAGCAAAGAAATAAAATTAAATAAATATTTAGTTATTTATTTACATTTATATGTTCATTTCTTCGATCTGGTGTCGAGAGGAAAGCGCGGCGATGAGTTCCACCACTCAACACGTCTCCAGAAGTTGGCGGAAAGTGGGGAACGGAGTGTTTTAACACTAGGTTCCGTCTGCCTACCCTGCTGTGTGAGTGATAAAGCGTGAAGCTGAAAAAAAAACATTTTCGCAAGTGGGGATCGAAGCCACACAGCTGTGCCCCTGCGCCACGAGTGGCCTCAATTTTTTAATTATAATTTTTTAACCATTTTTGCCTATTCATTCACCCGGCTTCTATTCACTCCAGTTAATCGGATCACCAAGTTTATAAGTAAAAAATTTTTTAATACCATATATTTTTTACATTTCGATACTCTGTGAACAATGACAAATAATAATTTAAGGTCTGTAAACTTAAATGACTTGTCAAGTTGTCAAATTATCAGGCCGATAGTAAGAAAATATTGAGGCGAATATTATTTTATAACTTTTAGTTGCTAGATTGTTAAAATGGCTGAAATAAAAATAGTCGCAGCAAGTATAGTTAATTTTTTAAAACAACAACTGGAAACGGACACGCTCAGCGTGGACTCCCGGGAGAGTGTCGAGGTTGGTGTACAGTGCATCGAAACCGCCTTCGAGCTGACTCCGGACGAGCTCGCCAAAGGAGTTGACCTCGTGCAGCTCGTGAAGCAGCAGCGCGGCGGCGTCACACCGGCCGACCGCGCCGAAGCGGAGAAGCTGAAGAATGAGGGAAACGACTTCATGAAGGTGAATTCCCACCGCGAGGCGCTGGAGAAGTACACGCGCGCCATCCAGCTGGACCCTCACAACGCCGTGTACTTCTGTAATCGCGCAGCGGCCCACTTCCGCCTGGAGGAGCACGAGGCGGCCGTGGCGGACTGCATGGCGGCGCTGGCGCTGCAGCCCGACTACGGCAAGGCGCACGGCCGCCTCGGCATCGCGCTCACGGCCCTGGAGCGCCACGTGGAGGCCCGCGCCGCCTTCGCGCGCGCCGCGCAGCTGGAGCCCGACAACGACTCCTACCGCCAGAACCTGCGCCTCGCCGAGGAGCGCGTGGCCGCGCGCGGCGAGCGCCCCGGCCGTCAGCTTGACCTGGGCGGCCTGCTGCAGAACCCCGCGCTCCTCAACATGGCCACCGAGATGCTGTCCGACCCTAATATGCAGAACCTGATCTCCGGCTTGATGACCACGGCGGCGCCTAACCCTGCAGCGGCCAACGGCGCCGGAGGCATGAATGTGTTGCTGGAGGCAGGGCAGGCACTAGCACAGCACATGCAAAGCGCTAACCCTGATTTGGTAGAACAGTTACGAAGGCAAATGCGTCCCCCAGGTGGGCCCGCAGGACCAGGCGCGCCGGGCGCCCCGGGAGCTCCCGGAGGCAACCCACCACCCTCATCACAGTAAATTGACAAAAACACTTAACTCATACTGCAAAAGGCAGAGGAGTATGTAAACTTATATTTATATTACGAATATAAAAGATTATCTTTTTAAATTGTATATTGTGCTGTGTAAAATATATTCTTGCTACGACCGGTACTCAGAAACCTTTGTTTCTTCTTTAGTTGACTTATTTTGTTTGCCACAAAATTTTTTGTCCTGTATGTTGTTTATTTTAGGGAAAAAAAATATTTTAATGGGAATTAAGTTAAGATGAATTTTGTTGAAACAATATATTTGTATACTTTTATCACTAGTTAGGTAAAATATAATATGTGGAGGCGGCGGGGCACACTGCCGCGGAGAGGACTGCTCAGAGAATGTCTCTGGTTACCTAAATATACTACTTAGGATTAATGATTGGTAAATAAAAACTTGGAAAATAATAAATGACATTATTTAAACAGTACTATGCTCTGCATTCATATAAATGTATATATTTATATAATTGTCTTCTTAACTTGGTTATTTTTTACAACTAAGTCAACACCTGGTAGGTAACACCTAGTGTATGCTAGTGTAGTACAAAATAAAACACAAACTGCTTGTTTCTTAACTATTTATTACACTTTCGTGTATAATTTACGATAAATACATTTACATATTATTTAATGTTTATGTACACACAGTAGCAAATGTAAAAATATTGTATACACCTGTGCAGTGCAGGTTCAATACATTCCCAAAAAAATAACATCATCAAAAACTTTATATTTACATACACATCTCAGAGTCACACGCAGCTCAACAGCGAAGGCACTGAACAATGAAATCTAAAGTAAATGCTGCCTCGAAATTAACATGAGGGTCCAAGTAAGTACACAGAGCGGTCGACGAGTCGCTACTCCACTTTCCATTCACTTATTATTTGACTTTATTGGAAACTATCTACAATACAAAATTTTGTTACTCATGAAAATCACTAATAGGAACAACTTATTATAAAATTTAAAAATAATATGTCAATTAAGAGAAGCATGCGGTAGGCGTGACTAACATACATTTATATAATTCATGTACTTAACAATATAAAGAAGAAATAATTTGACATCTCACATAATATAGAAAGAACTGAAGCACCGAACGATCGCGTCCAATAAATTAAATCGTAAAGCTAGACTTTAGAAACGTAATAACAATAAAAGATTTAAACTAAACGTGTTGAACATTATATAAAATTATCATTACTGTTTATATTGCCCAATTTATGACGCGCTCACACCGCACCGCCAGTGCGCGCAGTACGCGCGGTGCTCCCGACCGCCGCCATTCTTGTTACTTGCTTAATTAAACTCAATATTAAATAAAATCGCTACTACTATATATGAACATATATATATACCTCTATTATATAAGGGGGCGGAGGTCGAGAGACTTTGTTCGTGTTTGTTCGTCAGCAGACGTCTCCGCCACACAGACCACGTAATGAGTGAAGGGAAAACTGCATTTAAAGCATACGAAAACAAAAATCAGGATGCACCTACAAAATCAATGGTAAATAACTTTCCACACTCATATGCAATATAATAGCTCAACAAATAAAAAGATTGAAAACAGAAGGTTTCAAAAACTTATGGTTAGATACAAAGTTAGCGTCGGTCGTAGCGGCGACGGCGGCTCGCGTCCGACCAACCTGATGAGTGCGCGCGTCGTCTCCATCGGTAGATGTGAACAAATCACGTATAGCTATTACTAGCACTGTCGCCAGTTCATTAAGAAATATTTATAATATTGTCTTTTATTCCGCAACTACCAGACAGTGGCAGGACACGGATGAGCCACATCAAGCTGGTCGGTGCTAGCGTGTGGTTTGCGCGTGTTGGCCCGCAGTGCTGGCGGGGAGGGGTTAGTTCCGCTTGGAGGGAGGCACGAGGTGCGGCGGGAGGTCCGCGGGGAGGTCGTGTCCGTCGATCTTCACCCGTATGAGGTGCATCGCCAGCGCGAACTCCTCCTCGTCGAGGAAGCCGTCCTTGTCGATGTCTGACAGCTTCCAGATCTTGCCGAGCACCGAGTTCGGCAGCTTCGACTTCACCATTTCCGTTTTGGCCGCTGTTGGACAGAAATTGTCTTAACTTTTGTCTACACTATAGTTTTATTTTTCAAAATTTATTACAATTTCGCATAAAATATTCAGAACATCAAAACAAATTATGGCCTATATATTGTTGAGTTTTAGTCAAAATGAAAGAAGTTTCATTAAAAATCGTCCTGGATGCTGAAGTATGTGTTAAAGGCGTTTGCCTATAATTTAATGTCTCTATTTTATTGTATTTATAGTAACATTGCGATCATATCTTTGAAATACTGGCTCCCAATTTTATATCCAGCAAGTAAAAACATTTACACTAGTTGCATCCGATACAGGACCATTAGGAATATATGATATCATATACATAAGTGTATAAAATAATTCGTTACAAATACCTAGCTACATATATTTTTTATATATATATAAAAAATAAAAGCAACAAATAAACTAAACAGTAAATAATATTAATATCAGTAAGTATAAGTTATATGTAAATTTAGTCTACATTGCAATGTCCCGGTCATTATCACACGCCATCGACTCTGCTCACTACACCGATACAAAAGTACGGTTGTATCGTTAAGGTGACAATGACTTATATTTAATAAATAAATAGCTTAGATTATAAAATTAAATAAATAATTATGGTAGAAACACAAATTATAAAGATATAGACATGCCTAATGCTAAAGCCTGTGAACACTTCGACGAGGAGAATAGAATAGATAGGATGATATTTATTGAATAGAATGATTTTTCCGAGATAGAAGATAATATGGGAGTATTAGAGAAAACTAAAATTGAGAACATTTTACCCTCTTAAATATTTTCATCGCTCAAAGAAGCTGCCCAATACTTTATAATATAAACAATGTTGTGACTTTGAAACAACTGGAACACTGATTTAATTTGAACAGTTTCTTCTTCAGCACCAAAAGTTAACTTTTTCGCTTTCTCCACCCACGTGTGCGGAGTCCTCGCTACATTAAACTCAATATAAAAATTTCCAGTAAAAATATACACTAAGCAGATAAACATGCATTCCGTTGCTATCGTAATCGTTATCAAGTTCAATACTAATAAAAATATAAATTTTATGGAAAATAGCATTTTTTGTATAATCCCCCTTTTTTCCTGCGTCTTTTCTGTCACGTTAAAGTGAGGATTTATTTCTGGTAGGGAATCGTCAGAGTTACTGCTGTCATGTCTGTTACTTAAGGAAGTTTTTGATCTACTGTCGTCACGAGCCTCGTCCGAAGTGTCATTGAAGCTGTGTATGGAGACAGCGGTTGATAGACTGCTATCGCCACCGTCCAGAGACGACTCGTTTAGTAAAAACCGGGAAATAGTACCATAATTTTGCGTTGCTATCATCAAAATATCCGCGATTTTATCGAAGCTATTCTCCTCGTCTTTGTGTTCATTGTTTTTAAGGAGCATGCAGAGGTCAGTGAGTTGGGAGCAGTTCTGTGTGGCAGCGAGCAGCGCCTGCACGGCGGAGTCGACCCTGAGTGTGTGTCGCAGGTGTGGGTGTGTGGTCAGCACCCTCGCGAGGGCGACCACGCGCGTGTCCTTACCGGCTCCGGTGACCTTGCCGTCGATAGGATTCAATGACTGGAAGACTTGGTCGTAGTGAGGTTTCTCCTTGCTGCAGATCCACTCGGGGTCCCCGTGGCCGGCGTCGACGCCCTCGCCTCGCCCGTATCCGAACGGCGATATTTGGTCTTCTACGCCTTCGAACGCGCCGCCTGGAATATTGAAAGAATTCATTTTAACAAACAGTAAACAAAACTACTGAATAAATTATAAGTCAATTTTTTTTACAATAATTTTTAATTTTTACAATATAATTTCAATGATTCTGTAACAAGCCATGAAAATATACTGTTCAAGAATATTTCATCGAATCTACATAATAACCTTAAAATTAAGTAAATAACTCAAAAAAGCTTTTGTGAAAACATTTTGTGAACATTTGTGAACTTTATTTACCAAAGACATTTTTCTTTACTATAAAATAAAAGTTGAGCGATAGATACACAAATCTTTAAACATTGCATAAAAACATAGCGTCGTTATTATTATCAGAAGTGACGACAAACGGAAAGCAGAAGTCATCAAGAATACCTCTCGAGTGAACCAAACAATTAGCACTGATTAGCGACCCTCGACGATGACAAGTTCACTTGACTTGGTTGGTTTGTGAACAGTTCAACAGTTGTTAAAGCCAATTCTCGTCGTTTAAAATATATTATTTAAATTTAATAGAAGATATTCAAATTTAATAAACAATAATTCTTCTTGAACTTTATTTGACAACGCAGCCTAGCATAGGTAAATGTAATAGAAAAAACGTACGCATGACCTTTAGGAATTAATAACTTAAGGTCATTGTTAGGTCGCGAAACATTAAACAAACGGTTGTTTTTTACGTTCAGATTTTAAAATCACTTTACCGTGGAAGATAATGGTAAAATAAACAGCAAAAACTGTGGTTATTATTCTACCGATACCGACGGCCACTTATGTTGTACTCTAATTCCGTCTATTTGTTTCCAGTCTATTTAATTTAAAAAATCAACAAAATAAATGAGAATGATTTTGTATAAAACTGACACCGAACCATACTGATAATTCACTCAATTATAACTTAACTAATATTAGTAGTAAATGTCACAAACCAGGTCAAACATGACCTCTAACTGTGCGGTGAGACTGAGAACGGCACAGCGGCGCGTACCAACCTTAACTGATAACGGTTATCAGGGATCAGTGGTAGGTCAGCGCAACTCAGCTCAGCTATGTATTATTTGTATTAACATAATACAGAACGCTTATAATACGCTTAATTATACCTGATGAAGCTTGACTTCTCTTAAAATGATAAGGGCAAGTGGTTTAGAGACATACCAGGATAAGTAACTAGATATTTTCAAAGGGGCGAAGATTAGTAGTTCTTATTAAAAGTTATGCAAAAAGGAAATTAAAATTTAACTACATATGTTAAACAAACACTGACATATGTAGATAGTTGAGGCCAGTCGTGGCGAATCATGCGCGACTGTAAACGCAACCGGCGACGTAGTTGCTTTTATTACTATTCGAAATTAACTGCCTTATAAAATGTCAAAAATTAAATTTTTAATAGAAAAAGAAAACACAAACGAGAGTACGGATCACTTGATGCTAAGTGATCACTTTCGCCCATGACATCATGAGAGGAGCTTCCAGAGGAGCTACAGATGCGTTGTCGGCCTTATTGGTCAAGATTAGAAGAGACGCGTTTTTTGAAGGTATCCAAGTCGAATCGACCTGGAAGCACTACCGCAGATAGGTCATCCTACAGTTGCGTGGTGCGTGGAAGGAAGTACCACACAACAGTGGAATGCCGCATATCCAGATGGTGTGAATAGAACCTAGTTGTGTTTGTGACGTACTGTGTGTTAGGGAATTCGGCGGCGTTAGAAAACGCACAGCGAAGAGACGTCTCCACGCAAAGTCAAAGCGTCAAGCCTTTCACAGATCATTGGGTCCCGAACGATTCAAACGGTATAGCCGTTATATGCCTGAACTAATTCAAATAATATATGCTATAAAAATAATATAGCTAAAAAGCTTGTTTCGTATCAAGATGCACAAAAAAAAATGTTTCTTAAGATTCGTCAACAGATGTAGGCCAGTGAGGCAAAAACAAGGTCGTCACGGTGTTAACCTACAAGAATAAGCAGTTTTTATGGGGTGTTCTAATACTGAGTACTCTTGTACTGTATCGCTAACACTTTATAGTCCACTATGCAAGTTTAATGAGCCAGTGTGCCCTTACTATAGGTGCGTGATTGTAAACGCGACGGTTGTGGGTTAGATTCCCACCCGGGAAATGAATATCTTCCGTTACTCGCTCTGGTAACAAGAAAAAGCACAGCGTTAAGTTGAACCGCTCAATACGTAGGTAATATCTTGAATATTGGGTGGGAAACAGAGTGTCCTAACACTATGTTATAGCATTAGGATACAGTTTGAAGCTATAAAAAAATGGACACAGATGGATAATCAATGATGCCGCTGCAATAAATGACTGGTTTGCTCAACTTCACCTACTACTTGATTGCGGTACCTGCACTGTTTGATGTTGCAGCACGATTGTGACATGTCTGACACACGCTCAAACACTTTTGATATAAAAGTTTGATTTTTTGTTTTAGTTACAATAAGTGGGGCTGTGTCACATAATATCTGTTTATATTAAAAGTAAAACATAGAGATGTGTTACTGGATTCTCTCTGCCAATATTGTAGTTCCTAATTGTGACACGCATCTTCATAACTTAATGAATAATTACAACAAAAGTAGTTGCTGCTTTTATAGAGGTACGTCTAAGGTAGACTTACCTTTTAGTGAGATAAATATTTTAATGTTGTTTTCTTACTTATACTTAGAGCAACAAAGAATATATAATAAAGTTCGGTTATATTTACACCTTCAATAGCATATTATCTCTGTGCTTATATCACCGTTAAAGATAATATAACAGATAGAGTCGATCTTTCAATAGATTAACATCACACTCGCGTACTTAGGAGGTATCTAATAAAAAAAAATAAGAAATTCTGGTTTATAAATGTATCAATCAGGGCATCATAATTTTTTCTATAGAGTATACGCACGCTTCTATTCTTTTAAAAATGATTGAAAGTATTCATGAAATTGAAAGTAAATTAAATTTCAAATTAGATATGTCAAACTTGTGATATAAAATAATAGTTTGACCGTCCAAACAGATACAATAGGTAAGTATTTTTTAAAATTCCTTAAAATTAAAACTCTTCCATTATTCAAGTGACTGTGAGACAACTGAACTTAGCAAGTATGGCATGGAAGTTGATTGGAGATTTTAAGGGAGTGCTCAAGCAAAAGAAAGGGGATTTTTTAAAGTTCTTACAAAATAGGGTAGTCTTAAAGTGCATGCTAACAAAGTTACGGGCGTGGACTAGTATAATTTATGTTGTATAAATAATAGTGTCGGCAAACGGGATTCGATATGTAACAATAAATACGCGCGTCACAAGCACAATAAGCCCGATGGCTGGAGGTCATCGCTGACATGCATACCTACAGGCTGCCATGCGTTACCTCTCCATGATGGATGTATACGAGTATCAACCAATTATCATCATAGTAAGATCTTTGATTTTCACGATTATTGCACATTTTAAACGAAGCTATTTAACGTATTTTTGGTATTATACATTTATGGAAACTTGACGTTTCGAACACATGAACACGTATAATACTAAACATATGCGATTAATCCGGTTAAGCAGTTTCATTTAAAATAATTATCATCAGATGTGTTTACTTTATGCTCTATTTCAAACTCCATTAGCTATATGATTGGGACCGTAATACATAATGCTACTAAGTCATAGTTTTTTGAACTAGTAAAATACTACTTAGATCTTTTTCCATCATTCCCAGACTGCACGAGAGAAACGACTTCTTTTCAACGATAATTATTATTTTTGATTTCACAATTTATCAAAGTTTACTTGTAAGAAGATGTCTACATTTAGGTTATTACACTGTAAACATGGCCAGAAGAAAATGCAAGTAATTAGTTGTCCCATCTGCGCGTGATCTTATTTTGTGCGAAGTAAAAAATCATGCAGCATGATAAAAATAGTACAAGTAGATTTTCCAATTTAGATATATAATGAAGTGGTTGGACTATTTCTGTCAGAAAACCGAACTATGCTTAATTTTATCGTGGCGAAAATCAAGTAGGTAAATAGTTAAATAATAGCGTTTTTTTTAAAGAATAGAATGCAGATTATTTGTTATATAAATATATAAACAAAAAATAAGAAAATCTTATTGGTTTGTTCGTATTATGGAATATATACATTGTCGCCCACTGCTCAGCATTCCGCCGGGCTCGGGATACACGGGATGAATATGCGTTATTAGTTATTACCAATTGTATGACGCGAGGAGTTGAGGACACGCGAAGACTATACACATGCATTTGTTTTAAAAAGTATAGTGTAGGTTGTTGATTTATGATAATTCAAATTTATTTCCATTTGTATTTCGTCCCATATTATTTATCGCCATGACAACAAAAGTAGTAAGGGAGTTTTGATTGGTTTCTGTAACATGATTTATAAATAAATGAATTATTTACTTTACTGTTGGTTTCCCTTGAAAATAAAATTAATTTGTAAACTGAACTAGCACGCAGTATAATACCTGCAACTCCTTAGCAGTGGTGATCGGGCAATCAAGTGGAATATTACGAAAATAAAAGTCGCTAATGAATAAGCGTCCTACATTACATGCAAATTGTTGTAATAGCATCGATTGCGAAGCACTAATTCTGCGTAGTACTCACTATAATCAAAGTAAATATTTCGTTATTTGTGCAAAAAAATATATAATACAAAGCAGTGAATACATTTGAATAGTTCGATTAAAATTTTAAATATGAAAAATCTTACATTATTATGTTTTATCACTATCGTTTGGTTTTTTCAATAGAATTCAATGAGATCAAGATGTAGATACGTCACGTTTGTTATAACCAACATGTCATATCGAAAGATATTAGGATGATTCTTAGAAACACAAATACCTACATTGTAGCAGTCACGTAATCGTAATGAAGAGTGAGTAGATCTAGATCGTACTGATGGTAGTGCCGCAGTGAAAGTGTAGGAGCAGAGCGACGCGCGCCGCACCGCCCGGCGGCGCTACGAGCGGCGAGCGTGCGCCTGCGCCTGCGCCGCCACAGCCGGACCACACTACAGTGCGCCGGTAGATGGATGTATTACTTTCATTTAATAGAATGTTTCTTATGAACGTTTTAGCACTTGTTTAGAAAAAAATAATTAAAATTTAAAAAAATAAATCAGCTTCACGCTGTGTCCCGCACTCTGTAAAGACACTCCGTTCCCCACTTTCCGCCAAGTTCTGGAGGCATTGCGTGATGAGTGGCGGAACTCAACGCCGCGTTTTGCCTCGAAACCAAAGCGAAGAAATGAAAATATAAATGTAAATAAATATTTCATCTCCTCGAGTGGGGATCGAACTCACAACCAGTCGATTTGACAGTCACACTTTGTGCCCCTGTGCCACGACTGGGCGCAGGCGGCGGTAATCACTTACCATCAGGTGACCCGAACGCTCGTTTGCTTTGTCTTTTCCATAAAAAAAAAGTGCCCACGACCCCGTGCAACACCAGAGGAGCTACAGGTGCCATGCCGGCCTTTAAGGTGGGTTGGGCGCCGGAACCCGGCATTACCTGATGCGAAACGCAGTGGCATAAAGCCAGTACTTAACGCCGGTTTTAAATGTCGGGGGTGGAAATGATCCGGTCTAGTCTGCCCATGCGTGTTGCCATTGCTGGCGACGTGACTCTACCACACGTACTTTAGTCGCCTCTTACTACACCATCAGTACCAGGATGATCCTATTCTAGGCCGGGATCACACGGCAAGAAACGTATTTTTCTTTTATAATGTTTTTTAAGTGATTAGTGTTTCTATGTGTTGTACTTGTAGCATAGAATGCGTCTACGGCAAGATACTACCTATAAATATAGTAAGTGAGTTCGTACAGTAGTCAAGTGTGAATAGATATGGAAGTGCAAATAAGTCTCATTAGATAACTGCTACATTATCACAATATTAATCATTGCTGGCGTTGAGGGTCCCGTGTAACGTGTTGTGAATACGAACAAGTGTCGTCACACTGAAGGCAGCTTTAGTGTTTATTAGTTTTAATTAGAATAAACATAGAATGTACTCATAATAAATACATCGTTTTAGATACATTAAAATTGAAAGATAAATAAAACTGATATCGTATTAAGAAAAGCTCATCCCGAAATACCTAAAATAGTACCTAAGGTTTTATAATACAATGTATAATTACCTCTCTAAACAGTTGTTGCTTTTATTCAAATACATCAGTTCACCACTCCAGACGAGAGACAATAACAGAAGTGGTCAAAGTTTCACGTTCCATATAGTCAGTCGGATATCAAAGTAAAGACCAGTGTCCTGAATATCGTCGGAAAACACAAAGGTAATTGGGCGGGTGCAATTTTGTTGGCAGAATTGGGAATGAAGCCAAGATCCGAGCAGGATACGGGTACCTCGCGCTAAGGAGGAAGCGCATCCGTCGCCCACGCGCCCCGCGCCCCGCACCCCGCGCCCCGCACCCGCATACAGACACCACGCTAAACATTACATATACTTGGTGGCCTTCAAGGGCAAGGTTGCAAGGACAACGTAACAACTACCAATTACTAAACTATTTACTTGTCTATACTAATATAATAAAGCGGAAGAGTTTGTTTGTTCGTTTAAACGCTAAGGTCTCTGGATCTACTCGTCCGATTTACTTATTTATGGTTTTGTATAAAAGCTACGTTCTTCAGAAGTGCTATATGCTATATAATATTATGGAGTACGCCATCGAAATGCTTTAAGCGCGTACGCTGCTAATATAGTACAATATATGTCAGTACGTTGTATGGAAGAACGATATCTATCTCTTATAAATAAGACGCAATAAGTTGTAATATTTTGTGACAAGAAATAATTGAAAATTGCAAGGTGATGTTTCAACGTTTTTTATTTGATAAAGATATTGAAACTTACGAACGAAAGTTATTCCATCATCAAGGAAATTTTATGAAGAAATGCTTTGTCTTTTATAGCATGTAATTTGAACCTATACTTTTTGAGAAAACGTAAATTTTAAATAATTCAACGCTCCATTTACGGCCGCAAGCCGATTGCCGCCGATTTCGTCCTTCAAGTAGCCATATATCAGCTTCTTGCACTTTCTTAAAATTATTGAATGTATAAATTATATTAATTATTTAATTTATATTGATTATCTTATGGAAAATACAGCATAATAAAAAAAAATATAAGTGGTATGCGAGTGGACAGCTAGTCTTTTAATATACGGAAAAAAAATATAACAATATAATGGAATTTCCTGTTCAGACACACGCAATATATAAGCTATTTCATGAAAAGCTATCCCAAAACTAAACACAATGGACACGTAACAGCGCGACGACGATAACGATCGTACAACAGATGAGTAGCGTTGTTGCGGACATTTGACCGCATTTATTCTCCAAAACAAAAAGAGGCCAAACAGCTCGTTTAGATTTTGATGATTGATACAATATGAGCGTTTTCATTATTTAGCAACAAAAGTTGGTGTCATCACGTGTGTGCCGAAACAATGGTGAGAAAAAAATGAAATACAACATTTTTACTTATTCAACATATTCATGTTATGTGTCACGTTACTTCTAGTAGCCATAGAATTATATAAAATGAAGAATAGAATATAAATTGAATTTAAATTTCGTTACAGTCGTCGGAATTCGACAACTAAAACTTTCGAAGAGTCGCCAGTGAAATGACTTCGCGGAAGTGCGCCCGAGCAGCAGCCTGCGTCGTTAAAAGGAAAACGATTGGAAAGTTGCCACGTATGAGGGTAGCTCCCGACACTAGCGCGTAACTGCTGATCAGATTACACCACATCTAGCGTTTATGACGAAGTAGAAAATACGTTAATTTAATATTTCATATTATAAATAAAACATAGATTATATTTAATATATAATTATCCACTAATATATTATCACGTATTTAATATGTTTCATCGATAATTTAAAGAAATACGAATTAAGTTTAGAAAGTAAATTAGGTCCAATTGGACTCGACCGGAGTAACGAATGTGACAGACTGACAGCACCGACAACCACCGACCGAAACACTACGCAATTGATTATATTTTTTAATACATATACTTTATAAGTAATATCATTACATTTTTCTGTTATAGATTAAAAATGATCAACCTTATCCTACTAATAATATAAATGTGAAAGTTTGTGAGAATGGATATTAGTTCCACTTTCACGCAAAATGTACTGAACAGATTTAGATAAAACTTTACAATAATCAGAAGATCAGATCAGAATAGTACATAGGTTACAGTTTATGTTAAGATTTTGTATATTTAGCTATTAGGCATAACAACAAGTTTAATAGATTATTTAGTATTACATAAAAATTAAGTCAGTTTAACGCTGTATCCCACACACATCAGGATAGGCAGAGGGAATCTAACGTTAAGACACTCCGTTTCCCATTTTTTGTCGAATTTATTCAGGCATTGCGTGTTGAGTGGGATACTCAAGGCCGAGCTTTTGCTATGGTACCAGAGGGAAATAAAAATATTAATATTTTTTTAACAATTCATGCCCCCGAGTGGGGATCAAACCCACAACCGTCGCGTTACAGTCACACCTTTGTGCCTGTGGGCCGCGACGGTATCAGTTGAACATAAGTAAAAGCTAATATAAAATAAAAAATCTAAATGAAACTAAACGCAATACTCTCACGCTTCTCTACAGTACAACACCCTCAGCAAGATGTCAGTCGTCTTCGGCATCACACCTCACGTGGCGTGTACTGATGCAGAGAACAAAGGCACGCAAGTGTTTTCGTCATCAATTGTCGATCGTTATGCAAGTCGCGCGATGCAATACGAATTCCTCGCACGGAGCACCACATACGCGCCGCGCGGGGCTGTTTGTATTGTGTCTCGTAAAGTGCATTCATTCACGCCGCACCCGCACCCGCACCGGGACTATCTTAAGGACCGATATAATAATACTATCTTTAAATATCAATATGTTGGCATTCCGGATCACATTTTTTATTTTTAAATAAATTGCAATGGAGCGTTACTTACAATACTTGTAAGACGAAAAATGAAAAGTTTTCTCATAATATTTTTAAGAAGAAAGGAACCTAGGAACCTAGTGTAAATACAGTTCGTTACCGTTCCGTTTTCCATTTTCCCCCAAATTCTGAAGCCATTTGTGTTGAGTGGCAGATATCAACGCCACGCTTTGCCTAGTTACCAGAGCGAGGAAATGAAAATATTAAATACTTCGTTTCCTCAAGTGGAAATCAAACCGACAACCTGTCGAATGTACAGTCGCAAGATTATGCCCTAGCGCCCCGATTGACCTCCAGTTTGTAATTCATCATACCATATATTTTTTTTTATTAATTTAATTTAACGAGTTATTAATAGTAAATCGCGATTTCTGCAAAACAGCAATAGATATTATACAGCATTCAAGATTGAAATTATAAGAGGTCAACAGTTTATATGATTACGTATAGCGTATAGCCCGTCTGGTTCCCGTATTTATCTCATCTATAAATGGCTGTGACTCAGACAGTCCCAGTAGCGAGTGTTCGGCGATATTTTTTATTAAGTACATCAAGTTCAACTCATAAATCTTGACTTTCTAAAGCATTTATAAAAGTAAGCAAGAAATTATTTAAATAAAGTTAACGACGTGTAATAAAAAGTTAGATTAGAATATAATTGAGGTTTGTTTGCATAAAATTATGCGTCGCCCGCATTCTTAACGTTCGAGGGCGACATTGGCTCTGCAGTCGGTCGACGATGATAATGGAGGTCTTTGCTCTACCAGCGGTTATTATATTGTTATGCAGGTTGGCCCTAGAACTTGGGAGTGCCTGTTGTACATGTATTGCTTACATTAAGATATATGTGTTTGCTTTATAACTTCAAGCTATAATATTAAGGATATTAGAAGTCTCTTGGGCGTAAACTGTTGTATTAGTCATAGTTGTCATATGCAAAAGCGTATAACGGTAATACATACAAATGTACGCAATATTAATTCAATAATTACAACCTCCAGCGCAGTGGGAGGATAACTGAGCAAGTAGTTAACTAAGGGTCATGTGAATCATTACATTTCTATTTAGTCCGCAACATACTATGGCATTTAAATAACATTACAGTAATAACCGAAGCGTTCAAGGTAAATATTATATTTATTAATAATAAGTAATGACTAAAGACGACGGCGTGGAATCGAGACGACCGTTACAAGTAGGTATCAGTATGCAGCGCGGTGCTAATGTCTTCAAACAACAATCAACAACGCTGTTGAAACCGTAGCACATGACTCTGACTCACCGCACACCGATCCACTCACTACTCACTACTGGAACACAATTAACATTCACTCTGTGATCTTGTATTTTTATGTCAGTATCAGTACATATAAAAATGCATGCGAATCGAAATTATTTTTATTTGACTCACTCAAACTGAAATCAATTTTAAATAAAATGCTTTCTTATATTTGAACCCATGTGAACCCAAAACTAATAAATCGTACAGTACAACATTAAGCCATATATTCAGAGTACTATTTGCATAAAATTTCGATCCAAATTATACACATACGTTCCATCACAAAGGATAATCGCCACCGCAAATGGTCACTCGGCCGGCGTTAGTTGTCATTGTGCGGTATTCAGCCCGCGCGCGCCCCATATCGCACTTCCGACCACCACGGTCTGTGACTACGATACTACTTAGTCATCATTTTTTCTAGGTTCCTGATGGTTTCTGCATCACTGACGGGAAACTGTTCAGCTAACTGTTCATTATCGTATAAAATACTCGTAATCTGAGTGTTATATTTAGTGTAATATTTCTAAATTTAGGTTAAGATTGTATGTCTACTTTTTGGTAATGTAACTTTGTTTGTTAAGCTTTCACACCTACCTACAAAACTACTCAACCGATTATCATGAAATTTTGTATACATATCCTTAGCGGTATAAGAAAGGTATAGGATGGTTTTAAAAAAAATATTATCCTTTGGCTATAATATAAAAATAAATTTAAGCGAGCGAATTCGCGTTTGAATCTCTAGTCAACAATTAAACGCAAATTAAATTTCATTATAGCCTTATAGGACCTTATAGCACTATTACCGTACGTATTTACAAGCTGATCCTAGTAATAAATTGAATGTAAAGGCGAACCAGCTCTAAATAGCTAACAGGCGGAAATGAACAAACAGTTATGAATGAAATAAATAGGTAATCCGGTCACTGTCAATACTAACTTGTTCGAAGGTAGCTCCAGCATCAGTTCGCTGTATCGGTCGTTACAAAGGGATCGCTGAACACAATGCGACTGGTTGAGAGCGAGTGGGTCCACAGAGAGGCCCGCTGTGACGTCACGCGACAGTGTGGGAACAATGCCCTCACCACAATTAAGTGTATATCCTGCGTAAACAATCGCCGCTACGTGGACGACAATCGATCCGGAATTGGGACAAGTCGGTTTTACAATAGTTACGTGTAACTATAAGGGTATCTCTATAACTAGTCCAAATAACTTATTAAAAAAATCTATGAATAAATGATATAACGAATTAAATAAAGATAGCGAGTTATTTGTAAAGATACAATATTTTGTATATTTTTACAATATATTTTACACAACTTTTTCTTCTGGCCAAGTCTTGTAAAGAAACACTTAGATTAGGATAATAAAAAACATTAAAAGGTAAAATGTAATTCCTATTCATTTTATAGAAAATAAACATATATAACAACACATATATATTGATGTAATAAGATTGCATGGCAATAAGCGAGCCAGTTAGTCTGTGAATAAATTAACTGAAGTGCAGTGCTACATTAACATGTAAATACAATACGAAACCTTGACTTGACGATGTATGGACGACATAAAACATCCAATAAAAATAAGTCAACTGTAAAGAAGTTTTCATTTGAAAGAACAATAAAATGAAATTTGAGATCAGTTGGTACAATTAAAACAAAGCGAAATTAAATTATTGTAACAAACACTGTGCATAGAACAATAGTTCAACCGACAGGATGCAGTGCGGTCGCATTTTATAATAAGCAAGCTAGCTATATTTACGTCATATTTTTACTTTCATTTTATATAAATAAAAAGTAAACTTACAAAAAGAGCTTTTGTTTCTTGTAGAATACATCCTTAAAAACATTTCACAGTCATATGGTTCATATTCAACAGATTTTAATAGGAAAAATGATTCCTATATCCGTTGGAAGACTTTTTAATTCCCTTTGTTCTAATCAAACACATCCTACATTAGGAGCGTCAACTCTACACGTTGCGACATCACCGGTACCGGCACCGGCCTAATTTACGTTAGTTACGTAAGCTGGTTAATATGTACAATTTCTTCCGGTTATTAGTACATACAGTGTCGGGCGCTAACAAGAACTGTAATATCCGATATGCGGTACGAATGAAGTAAACACCTTGTACCTACACAGACGCACCTCGTCTGCTTCCTCTTCACTTCACTTTAATATGCAATGAGATTTGTCGTCAAATTAACCTGTATGTGGCTGTGTATATCTAACGGCCGTCTGCGGCTTCACCCGCTTAAACTAAATGATTTTTTATCCAAGAAACTAAACTGTAGTTGAGTTATTTTTATATAGTTTTTAGCGTCACCTAAAAAAACTAATGTAAAGACATGCCGTTACCACTGTTCTAGTGGTACTTTCGCTCCCCACATTCCCTAAAAATATTAAATTTCTCTCGAAAAATATTGAATATTTCATTTCTCTAGAATGGGAATTGCTTGTGAGCCTGTGCTCCGACTGGCCTCTGAGTAAGGTAAGTTTGTGAATTCTAATATAAAGAATAACGCAGTTTTCACAACATTTATTATGTTACTTTTACAATACAAATTATTTTACAATATGAACCAGTAGTTCCTAAAATTAGCGCGTTAAACTAAAAAAAAAATCTTCAACGTTATAATATTATTATACAAATATATTTAGACTTCTATACATTTCGGGCTGGTGTTGTCTAGCATCGATTATATGAACTGCTGATATCGGCGCGGTCGCCCATCGACCTGGCGGCGAAAGTAGCGGTCGCGCTCCTATTGTGAGTACGAGGAGTCGGACCTAGTTGCACCAGTTACTGCACTCTGTGCCACTGTTGTACTAATGTATATTAAAGTACACGTTTCATTGAATATTGCTATAAGCTTATTAAACCCTAAACCATGCACGCAATGGTTATAACATAAATTCGATCCCTACTTGGATTTTTTATTAAAAAAAAACTTCGTTCCCTAGACAGGCAAAGCAGGATCTTACGGACAACAAAGGGACAAAACATACCTAACATGTCTAAAATAACCTGAAAATTAGGAATAGAGCGTCTTAAGTCCCTAAACTATAAATAGTCCTGTGGTATATGTCATATTTTACTGAAACCAATTTGTAGCTATATCTTATATTTTATCAAAATTTTTAATCTATAGAAAGTAAACAGTGAATGAGTTTACATAATGGTAAAAGTTTCAATTGTTTCCTTATCAGTTTGTCAGTAACATATGTATGTATGTATATATGTACTACAGTTACACGTACAGACGTACAACGTACATGCAATACAATACACTAATAAAATATATACACGTGAAGCAACACCGTATCGTAACTTTCACGGTCTGCACTGTGCAGTGTACGAGTCTGCAATAAAACTACTTCGATAGTAAAAAACAATCAAACTACAGTAGGTATTACAACAATTGAACATTGTTCTGTTACTTAATAATATTCTTAAACACAAAATATTTATTTCTAGTCAATAAACATAGACGTCTGTATAATAATCATCTCTAAATAGGATTTCTTAAACATAAACTATGAAAACTCGTGCCAGTAACACCAAATAAAATTGTACCTAAAACTTACAAGTTCTATGATACTTATTTTTCTCATAAATATTGACTTTAACTTTTAAAATTGATGATAAAAAAGCTCAATTTACAGCTTACCGACCTGTGATCTAGATTCTAGATTCTAGACTGTAGGTACAGACTGTGTCGGAGAGGAGGGCGTCGCGACCGACCGCGCCGATAGAAAGATCAGTTGCGACATATTCTTGCCTTCTTTATTATTTATTGAGGTCAACTATGAATCGTATTTATTAGCACTTATTGTAACAATATTTAGGCAGCGACGTGCAAATTCATTTTACAATTAAATTGTCCCTTACAATTGATGAAAACGATCGTAATTTTTTTTTAGCACCACGGATAGCCAGAGGAAATCTGGGAACCCAGTGTTGAGATACTCCCTATTCATTAACACACCTTCCTTAATCACTTTCTGCCGAATTCTGATGCGTTGCATGTTGAATGGCGGAACTCAACGCCGCACTTTGTCTACCAGAGCGCGAAAATAAAAATATTTTTTTTCCGAGGATCGAACCCATAGGCCACAATCATCGTGTTTCAAACGCTCACAGCGCCACTAGGGTCTCTTATTAGTAAACAAATATTATTCTTAATATTAGTTAATTTAATATAAAGTGTATATGTGTATATAAAGTGTTAGCAATAATAAATAAAATACGACACATCGTAGCCAACTAGCCGCGGCAGCATATCGTCCGCCGCCTTAAGACTGACGACCACACCACACCACACCACTACCCTCGCGATGGTGTATTGTTACATTCAAGTTTATTTAGCAAATCGACATTATTCGACTTCAATTTAAATAACAAAATATAAATGATGAGCACAAGTTTCATAATTATTAAAAATATGTTTGATTAAGTAACAATTTAGATAAATAAAAGATACAAATAAAATAAATATCGGTCAAGTGCGAGTCGGAATTGCCCACTGAATGTTCCGTATCGATTTCAGGATTGTAGGTCAACGGGACCGGGTCGAAAGTTCAAGCCAGTTTGCAAAAAAAATGTGATATGTATTTAAACACGCCTTAATTAAAACTTAGAATAATGATCAATGTAGAGTCTGTCGTGGCGATGCGGCACGTGTGACTACAAGCCCAAGGGTTGTGTGTTCGATGCTCTATCGGGGGAGCAAATTGATTTAATTTTTCATTTTGGTAACAAGACAAAACGCAGCATTGAGTTAAACCGCTTAACATGTCTCGTAAATTGGGCGGAAAATGTAGAAAGGAGTGTGTTGACACTGGGTTAACGCTCTGCCTAGCCCGCTATATGCGGGGTACGGTGTAAAACTAAAGCAATACTATCATGTGAAATTATTACAAATATTTATTCAATAGTTTTATTATAGTAGGACTTATCAAAACCCACTTGTAGTTTACGACACGACATACCTACAGATACTAAACAGCGGCGCCATGTTATCGATTTTCATAATTTTCAATGCGACATCACTAAAGTATTCACCATATAAATAGTTAAGTACTCTTGACGATGTTCAAATTGCAACGAGCTATAGCAAGTCAGATACAGCATATAAAGTAAAACAGTTTGACAGTTGATATGTTACTTCGGCAGAGTGTAAGCAGACGTTTGTCCCTAATTACGTTTCCGCGTTAGAGTCCTGTTATACGACAATACAGCTCGTATAGCTCGTATAGCACGTACAGCATGTACAGCTTGTATAGCACTCACTCACAGGCCACACCACAGCAACAGCATGCAGCATGCGCCGGCGCAGGTCGCAACAAACGACCGGCGACGACATGATGATAGCTACGTACTAGTGCAATTATATAGATACTATTTTTGCTTCTAAATATTAAATAAATATTTACTCATTTCCGTTTTCCTGCTTAGTTGAACACTTTTACTTTTTAACTTTCTAGATTCGAATCTAGACCGCAAAATAGGAAAAAGTACCAGTTCGTATAGCAGGATAGTCAGAGAGAACTTAATGTCAAGACACTCCGTTTAATAAATAAATTGTATTATGTACATGAGTTAAGATATCGGTTGTCATACGTCACTATTAACAAAATATAATTTATAATTTGTGTAGTAATGAAAATCCGATCCTAAGGTTACCTAATCGATAAAAAACCATGATAAGTAATACAGTGTTTAAGTGTGATTACTAGGAACCGCGTTGATTGCGCAACTGTACTGTACGCGAGCCACGGACACGCCCGAGTAGAGACCACTGTACCACGAGTACTAGTAAGTACATATAATACAGGTTTGGGGAAAACACAGAAATGCGGAAAATTACATGTCACTGCATACTATGTTATTTATTTACAGCTTCACGCTGTATCTCGCACAGAGCAGGGTAGGCAGAGGAAACCTAGTGATACGACACTCCGTTCCCCATTTTCTGCCGAATTCTGGAGGCATTGTGTATTAAGTGGCAAACTCAACGTCGCGCTTGCCTGAAGACCAGAGCGAAGAAATGGACATATAAATTTAAATAAATGTTTCATCTCCTCGAGTGGGGATCGAACCCACAACCAGTCGGTTTTACAGTCACACTTTGTGCCCCTGCGCCACGACTGGTCTCTAGTTATTTAATTAAGCAAAAATTGTTATTGCTAAAACTCACTTTTTAACTTAAATAAAAATAGATAATTTTTAATAATACATTGAAATTTAAAATGTTGTTTTAGTCATATACGTATACGTAAGCAT
Organism: Heliconius himera; assembly: GCA_021202915.1. Lineage (NCBI taxonomy): Eukaryota > Metazoa > Arthropoda > Insecta > Lepidoptera > Nymphalidae > Heliconius > Heliconius himera. The sequence goes on along the minus strand of JAJHJA010000795.1, from coordinate 1,004,997 downwards.
GCTAAATAATAAGTAAAGTTTCATTGGAAAAATCCCCACAGGATTTTTTATTAAAAGTAATATCTAAATACAATAGTTACTTATATAATAAGTACCTATTTACGATGTAGCGTTAAAAGTCGTAGACGTGAAGGTTAGGTAACACTTTAGTTAAGTTAAATAACAACAGATTTAATTAAGATTAACACGAGACAAATAAGTTACTACACAATCTAATCTATATAATTAAGTAACTAACTTACGAAACAATTTAAACTTTTAGTTAAAGACTACTTAGTAAAAAAAATATGTTAAGTTAACAAATAAATAAAAGTGACTACAACTACTAAATTAAAAAAAAATAAACACAAACAAATAAATAAATACATCATACACTTGTTCCACATATGGTCAATAAATAAATAAATAAATATTTATTTAGAGATGATGATAGTACAATAGTGCACTAATGTCAATTGTTTATGTTTAGTGACAGCGTTTACGGGCGTCGTAAACGATGCGCACGCGTCGAACGTGGCGGGCACATGGACTCTATCATGTGAGGAAATTAACAGGAAATACCTATCTAGCTACACACTTGGCCTATATTGGTAGTTTTAACGTAAAAATTGAAATATTTCCAACATAACGTTATTTAAATGCTCACTACTTTATTATTCTTGCTTATGTATGCTCAGATTAAAAATAACATGTGAAATTTCGAAGGCAGGACAAACAAAGTGTGAAAAGCGAGTTAATTTGTATCTTAAATTTAAGAAAAGCAGCATCACAACCACATACATATACGACATAAGGCGAGTCCTAGGCTAGTCCCCCCACACCCGCACAGTCACCTTACCTGCCAGGAACCCGCGCCTCGCATGAAGGCGGCCGACCTCCTCCGCCACCGCGTCGCCGTGACCGCCTTGAGGAAAGACCAGCTTTACTATGCATGCATTACACCCTATAGCCCTATACGTGCTACTCTACGTTATTGACTCCAAGCGAATGCTATGTTAGGGTGATCTGTGTGATGGGGGCACTTTCAGATAAACCAATCAACACACCAACTCGTTTCATGCAAACAAAAATATAATTAATAAAAAATGGCCTCTAATAAAAATGGAAGATATTTAAAGATACTACTATTTTACATGGTGATATTTTAAGTCGTATTTTAAAGATTTCTATCATCATCAATTTTATAGTTTTTCATGTATATTTGTAATAAAATAAAATTTGAATTATATTACATTTTATCTAGTTACAGTACTCTATTAGTATTTTAATTTTTATATTAGTTTATGGAGAAACGATCGAAATAACATTCCTTATATTTATCAATTGTACAGCGAAAGATAACACTGAGTGCGCCGCGCGTCGCTGCGGGCGCGCCCTGCTCCCATGACATCATTGACATTGGCGAATTTTTACAACAAATACTTACATAAATAAATAAATTAGCTTCACGCTGTATCCCGCACATAGCAGGGTAGGCAGAGGGAACCTAGCGTTAAAACACTCCGTTCCCCACTTTCCGCTGAATTCTGGAGGCACTGCGTGTTGAGTGGCAGAACTCAACGCCACGCTTTGCCTCGACACCAGAGCGAAGAAAGGGGACTAACAGCTAAAATTGGATTACAAGAATTGCTGTCCGGTTTTAGGTTCAACATTAAGCATATTAGAACAACAAAATTCATTCATAAAAAAATCTTTCGGAATAAATTATAATTAGCACTAAGTGCTAAAAATCCAATGAGGAAAAGAAAATTCTTCGTATATTTTTTTGTGAGTCACAATTGAAATCATAGCTGAGTCAGAATTATTCGAGTAATTCGTTTCTTTGAGTGTTATTTACTTTATATACGTGAAACAGATATCGTACATTGTCAGCAATGTTACTCAAATACAAACAAGTATTTCGCAATATTTAGTAAAAATTTGCCTTCAATTATATAATTTTCAAGAACGCGCGTATTTACTGAAACTAGTTTTGTGACGGACGGAAAATGCCGCCAACGCATCTCGACAGAGTGATGTCGCCCGCCGACCGACATATATATATCTTGATAGGCACTTACTACAATTTAGTAGCAAAAATTGTAACGATACAAAATTGTAAAGAAAAAAAAATTAGTAAATATATGCGGTTTTAATTTTTTTTTAACAAGAGAGTACACACTACTCACACACATCACTAATAAATGACGTCAGTGTTACAGTTAAACGTTACTCAAACCGATATATTCATAAATAAATATATTATTAGAAAGACATGAACAAATTAGTAAGACATGACGAGATAAAACGACACGAATGACGTATAAAGGTTACGGCAATGACCTTACGTAGGTCAGGAACGGAGATTTAGTTAGAACGGGACGGCCACAGAGACTATCGCCACGTATTTATATACATATACAATAAATAAACTTTTTTGGTTCTGAGAAAAATCCTTTGGAGTAGCTTATATAGATATTGTTGAAATTCAGTCACGTACATTGACGATACAAGAATAATTTAATACTTAATCGCAGCCATATTCGATTTTTGTTCATTCCTTACTTTATTCTAAGTACAATTATTTCTATTTCTAAATTACTCAGTTAAAAGTGAAATCGTAATTAGTGAAGCAGTAAGAACAATGCCAATTAAGAGGTCGTCGAGCTCGAAGCAGGTCAGGTGTCAACTCTTAATGTCTGGTAAAAATACATTTATGGCAACATTAACACAAGGAAAAGTAAAAAAAAATCAAATTTGTGGCGACGAAACAAAAAATATTATGTTTAAAATTTTATTTTACATAAAATTTGATTACGATTACGATTTTAAACCTATAGTTTATAATGAAAATTAAATAATAGAAAAAAATTCATTGCTGATCGTACAATGTTCATATTACAAAGATTATTAATATTTTATGATATATTAAATAATTTTCTTAACATGAAAAAAAATAAGCAATTTTATTTAAGATGGTTGATTTATTTTTTTACTGTAAGTTTTTAAAGGAAGCGTCAAGTTTCTTAGTGGCATACTTGATTAAAATCAGCATTGCAACAAAACCACACGACATGTTGTCACACGAACGAGCTCACCTATTATTGTCAGTGCTCTCTACAATGCACAATAAAATAATGATGATAAAGTGACGAACGGGAATAGGTAGAAATAGACACAACGGCTAAAATAACCAAGTGGTTAGACTAATATGAGTGAGACTACATTTTAGTGACGGTTGCTTCGGCTCGTAGAACGTAACGCCAGTAATTAAATGCGCAATATGTAGGTGCCAGTACAACGAAATGTTATTGACTTTCTATTTAAATGGAATGACGAAAAAGAAAGAGAAGACGAAATTTTTCTTTACGCATGTAACAGCGACAATCACAAACAGTACTCATTGTCGCCGTAATATAATTACATCAAGAATGTTAGCGAGAGATTTTTTCTATGAGATAAGAAAATCTTATTGGAATTTGTGAGGAGAGTAGAGGAACATTTGAAATGATATTGTTTAAGGAAAATTGCTTATTTTCAACTAGTGTGTTTTTCTTAGCTGTGCTTTTGTACAATTGAATTGTAAAGACAAATAAAAATTAACCATTTAAGTACAACATTGGTCATAAAGCAGTAAAGTATATTATACAATTTTCATCATGACTTATCAGGTTTATTTGAAGATGTTTTATCATCATTAATCTGCCGACTTCAAATATGCAAAAACCTAACAATGACCTAAGCAGGCTTAAATATGTAAACATAAGTGACAAAATGTCTGTAACTAAATTGATAAAAATGGCAGAATGTGTGCTATGGGGTGATGAAATATCAAACACTAAAAACACACTAAAGATACTAAGATAAATAACTGAAAGAATGACATAAAAGAAAAGCAGGATAGGCAGAGGATACCTAATGTTTAGACATCTCTTTGTCCATGCCCCACCCAATTTCCTTGTACACCACTTTATGATGTATAAACAATGTCAAAAACAGAATTTTACTTAATATGTTTCACAAACACAACATGTTGTCGGTTTGATTCCCACTCAAGGAAATGAAACATTTAATATTTTCATTTCTTTGCTCTGGTCTTGAGGCAAAGCGCGGTGTTGAGTTCTACCACTCAACATGCAATGGTTCCAGAATTTGGTGGAAAATGGGGAAATGAGTGTCTTCACATTAGGTTCCTTCTGTCTAGCCTACCATATTTATTTCTTAGTTTTTCTAGTCAAAAAATTGTTATAACAAATGAAATATCTTAAAATAGGTATTAAGTAAGTATTGTAGAAAGAATGACTGTATCCATTGTTTATCTTATGATAACAGCTTATTCAGGTCAATATCTAGTGATAAGAAATACTTTCAGAGGTATGGCGGCAGTTGCTGGGGCACTTTACAAGTACTGCCTTGTAATGTAATAATTATAATAGCAATATATATAGAATGAGAGTTGCTTGCCTTTTGAGGAACTTATTGTAAATTCATAGTATTTTAAAATATGGTGGATATTTTTAAATACAGTGCAGCAGAGCACTGATGGTCTCAACTAATTTGCAAAAATGTGTGTTTGGAAAATAGTTTTTTTTTTTTTGGAATAATTAAAAATTATTAGTTTACCCATACACATTTATCTATAATGGATTGAAAATATTTTAAGATAAATGGGAATTAAGCTTAAAAGAGTAGTGTAGAGTAGAAAAAAAATTCCACATAGGGATACTTAACCTTACGTAATCCAACCACGATTTGGTTGAAAAAATCTTAAATTAATCTATTGGTCTCTTTAGACATTTTCAATTGAGATTTTTATTGACCAACATATTCTATGAAGTATGTTATGGAGTGTGAGGAGCAAGTTGAGACACATGACACAAGAACACTCAGGTTAGGTCATAGTAGTTTGGATATGCAGTTGATTGATGTTTAGATAATGGTGTTCATAGTTTATATAGTACATTTTCTTTAAAATTTATATAGAATATTTTTTTAGTACTACTTTATATATTTCTTCTTATCATGAAGTGTTTATTTAATATCAACTAATATTAAAAACAACGTCAAAGTATCTATATAATATATAAAAATATGTAATTTTTTTATATTATTTTTAAATATTTTTAGCTTTAAATGCTACTCAGACAAGTTATCTTAGTAATGAAATATGAACAATTGCTTTACAGGTGAAACAGGTATATATTGTACTCACCCTTGATAAGAGGCTCCATTACAACATTGACATCTTCCTGTGGGATCATGTCCATTAGCCGAGCAATGTCAGTCGCCAGCATATGGTCTACCACCTCAAGCAACTTGGGCTTCAGTGGATGGAACTTGGTGAAGTCATGATTAGCCAGAGTTTCTTGCATTTTTTTGATATCAGGGAAGTCTCCTGGTGAAATTTGCTGTTCTCTTTGGATTCTATCATACACTTGACCTAAATTTTTTATAAGGTCCTTCTTTTTACCATCTTTTCCGAACATTGAAGGCATTTCTTTTCTTAATTCACTAACTATGTATGCATGAACTTTAGCAAGCCGCGCTCTTTTGATTAAATCATTTAATTTACGTAAGGCAGCATTTCTAGGAAGTGATTGCATATCTCTAAATAAATCTTGCTCTTCATCTTCAAATAGCCGTCTGTTGACGTCATAACGAAGGGGCTGGTCCCAAAATGAACCTATGTACACACGAGCCACCTCTGGTGTCTGCAGCACCTTACCTAGTGACCACATGAGAGCCCCGTAAACACGCATCAGTTGCTGATGGTCGATCATGTCCGCCTTGTTTAACACAATACGAATTTTATCATCGTGACCTCTCAGCGCTTCGATACTTCGTCTGAATTCATCTGAAATATCTAATTTGTGGGCGTCAAACAGCAGGATGATACGATCGACACGCTCCGCGAACCATTCGAGAACGCCGGTAAAATCATATCCTCTGTCCACGCGTTGTTTTTCGCCCGATAATATACCGGGCGTATCAACTATGGAAATCCCACGAAGCACCGGAGAGTTCACTGTAGAGCATTGGAATCTGTTAAGGAAGGCGTTTCCGAATTTGCTCAGCGGGCGGAACTGTTTCTTTGGGTCTACGACAAGTGCGTTTCCGGGGATCATGCCTTCCTTTTCATCGAACATGACCGCGATGAACCTGTCTGTGGTGGGCTCAGGTCCAATACGAATTCCTGGAAAATCTCTTTCTAGCAAATATTTGATGAACGTAGTTTTACCCGTTGAATATTGACCGACCAGCAGTATCATAGGTTTAGCATCAAAGTCAGGGTCTTCCAGCTGTGGGGAATGGAAATCGTGAAACTGATAGTGCAACTCAAGTGGCAACAGTTTCGTCTTATAAATTCTTTTGAGACCCTCCACGACATTCTCGATACTTTCTGTTTTTTCACCTTCTTTCTTGAGCCAGCTAAACATGATTGCAGCTGTAACTTTCTAGAATAACGTGTAAATTATTTGCACTAATTCACTCACTGCACTACTTAATTTAAAAAAATTATAACAAAATCAGCAAGACCACCGCGATCATCCTCTTTCATAAAAATGAAATGACGTGTTTGACATAAACTAGCTCAATGTTGTCAGATTGTATTACACATAGAACGTGATTGAGCAAATGTTGCTATATTAATAAATTACTTTGCTTATAAATTTAATAATTCATACATACAGTTCGTAAACTGTTTTTGATTTACGAAACAAAGTTAGTGAGCTAACTAACTATGAAAAGAATGGTAAGATTATACAACGAATTATACGTTCAAAAATAATACCGTACGATGATATAAGAATGAAAACGTACAATACCGTTGACGAATCGTGGCTCTAAAGTTAGGTAATAAATAGCTGTGCAAATTTGATTTTCGATTTTTCTTACTTTTGATTATTTTCTTTTCGAGCGAATAATTTGCAAATGTAAAAAAAGTTATTCCAATGAAATTATTGTTGTTACTAATCTGTCAATGTTCGTATTATCATTAATGTCAACTGTCAAGTGTCCATACTTCATTGTAATTTGTAAACACGCGAGTAGTGTGGTCGGATCAATTGAAATAAATAAATATTTCTTCTTATATTTTAAAGCAATGACGGTATTCCACGATGAAATAGAAATCGAAGACTTTGAATACGATGAAGACGATGACATGTATTACTATCCATGCCCCTGCGGCGACAGATTTCAAATTAGTAAGGTTAGAAATTTTAAATTTATTTTTTCTAAATAGATACGTAAATATACTTTCTTAAATATTTTTCATATTTCTTTAAGGAAGAACTTATGGCTGGAGAGGAAGTCGCAACATGTCCTAGCTGCTCACTTGTAGTCAAAGTTATATATGATTTGGTGAGCCGATTGCTTTAATTAGGCAAATTAAATTCCTATTAAGTAATTTTTTGTATCAAATTGTCCCTACATTCTAATATGCCAAAAAAAAATATACAGATGTATTTATTATATTTTAGGTATTTTCTTGTCTAAATCTAGGGCCTATAGCATCCAGTTTACATACTTTTTATTTTCTTATATGAAAATATATTTAATATTTACTATAAAAATCAGGCAATCCTATAAATCTTTAAATTAATACATTTCTTATTCTAATTTTCATTGTTATTTAGGATAAATTTAAAGCAGAAGCTGAAGAAGTACAAAGTGATACTAAAGAGAAAGAAGCTGTGAAGGCCTAAGCATAAGAGACAGGATCTTGAGGATCTTTGTTCGGAAGATATATTTCTATAAGGAATGATAAACACAAATCATTTGGAATGAGATTGTGATGGAATGCTGTGATGTAATGTGATACTATCAATAAATACCATTTATATCTGATAGATATTTTATTTTACACTTTATAAATATAATTTACAACACACATTCATTGGACTTACAATATAAGCACTAGATTACACAAAATACAATTATTGTTTGCCAGTGTGCTAAGTACAGTTAGTTGTCTATTATAAATAAATTTAACATAATTATTAAGTAAACAAAGCATAAATAAAATGCAGTTTGACTAGCTATTTGGAAACACTTCTAAGCCTTATACTCTAGGATATTTAAGCTATCTTCAATACAATATATTGTCATCAATTCAAACTCTCATGTATCTGTTTAAATTTATTCCACCTTCAAAGATTTTTTAAACTTCACATTTTATACTGCATACAGCAGTATAAGCAGAAGAAAAGTAGTAATAAGACACTCAATCTCAATTTGTCTTTAACTCCCGAGTGGGAATTGAACCCACAATCATTGTATTTCCACTCGTAGGCTATGCCACAGTACATTAATTGAAATTGTAATAATTTAAGTACATTTAGTAAATGACTGAAAAAGTGTAACAATATAAGTGATGTGATTTACAATTTTCAGTATTTAGGACATTTTTAACATACTCAAAATCTCTTAATTTATGCATAAGTGCTAAAATGTTTACACTGTCCTGACATATTTTGGTGTACAATATCAAGTTTAATAAATATACTATATTATATGATAGTTTTGTGGATTCTAAAATAAAATTATGTATATTCACTATTATTCATAATAAGCATTATATTTGTTTATATTTTAAATTATATACATTTATGTTCAACACAAAATAAGTATACATAATTATTTGTAATTCTAAATGTGTATATTCAAGCAATTAATGTAGAGATAGTGAAATCATTAGCTTGATTTTGTTATTATCAATAGTATTGGTGAAAGTTTGAACAATGACACAACAAGCAAACATGAAGCTATACATATAAAAAGAATTACTACATGAAGTATTAATTAAAATTATATAAATTTTGTAAAGTTACTTATTGGAATAATAATACGTTTTGGCCCAATAATATACATATCGTAATTTTTAGATACAGCAAGAACACATCAGTTACAATTCAAGATATTTCCATATACATACATATATGTATGTATGGCAAGACTGTATAATTTGATGTTTATCATATTAAATCAATCCCTATTAATTTACATTAAACTTGATTAAAAAAGAAAGGGATCATATAAAAAAAACATACTATATGTAATAATTATAAGTTATTAGACTTTCTTTTATGATTTACATTTCATCTAAAAAAAATATTAAAAATGTATAATAAATCAAATAATAATTTCTGTTATCACATTGCACTCAAGGAAATGAGAATCATGTCAAATGATAACCATTATGTTATAATAGAACATATGGTGAACAATAATATTATTTATAGATACATATTTGTCTACATTTGTAAACATAATAGTAAATTAACAATAATTATGGTTTTTAATAAAGCATTAATAAAGTTTAGCTAAATATTTAAGATTGCTTTATTTTTTTATATGTACTTAAATAGTCTATATTTCTTTTATTTATATATTATAATGTTGCTGTATTGTAAAAAATACTTTTTTTATTAATAATTCTATATTTTAAAATTTTACTGATAAACAAAGGGTGCAACATACAAACTTTTTATTAAAATATCCATTAATATATCTTTTAAGCTGACAACACTTTTCATATTATGTTACAAGATTTATAAAATAAAAAAAATAAATAGTAGTAAAGTAGAATATATACGTTTTCATTATACAGGATTTTGTAATTTATTTATTTATTCACTTTAGTGCCATATAGGGTGCGCTATAAGTAAACTATTATATAAATATTTAATTTGACTAGTGGAATGTCCTATGGTCTAAAATGTCCTTACACGTTATGATATAGTAGCTTTATATATTTCTTATATATGTGTCATTTTAATCTTCAAATAATCAATTTAAATGCCTAATTTTTTTGGTATTTATTACTTTTAGAGTATTAAAATAAATAAACACTAATATAATAAAGGAAGTTTAAGTAAACTGATATAAATATAACATCTACATACATATTATGTTACAAGAGTTATTGTAATATAGCTGACTTTAAAAATAGCTTGTGACAGCAATCATACTATACCTAAAATTCGAGAGCAAGAAAACAGAGCAAGTATAGATAAGAATTAATTATTTCTAGTTTTCCTTTATAGCAGGGGTTCCCAACCTTTTCTTGATCAAGGACCACTTTTATATCATTCTTGGTAGCAGGGACCACTATGCATGTAGGTATATTAAAAATTAACTGTGATAATTAAACAGAACCTTCGCCTCACCATCCCCAGTCATAAAATTAAAATTGTTCGCGGACCACTTTTAGGCTTCTGCGGACCACTGGTGGTCCGCGGACCACCGGTTGGGAACCACTGCTTTATAGGATCTAGATAAGTCAAATTATTTGTTATTCTCATACTGTTCTTTCTTATACTTAAACTCTATTCTATTGTTGTTTGATGTCTGAGTTCGTTCTGAGTTATACAGCGTGTTCAGTAAGTAGGGACGAATTTAAATTTGGCGCCATTTTGTTCTTTGACGGTTGGTAGCCATAATTTTTTTATGTTTGTTTACTAGAACCTTAAACATTGTTATTTGGTGTTAATTTTTATCACGGAGCAGATGAAAACGGAGCAACGTATCTAAGATATGATAACAGATCTAAGATAAGAATTGTCTTGAAAATGTTGTGGAATTTGGAAGAAAACGACTTTTGATTTCGCAAGATGGACATATGTCACACATGTTGTGCAGCTATAGCTCTGCTTATTGAAAATGTAATTTAGGACATAAATCGGAGATATTATGTAGCTCAATTCAATGAATTGTGTAAGTTCTATAGATCTCTAACGTCCACCCCTATTCCCTGAACACGTGTACTCGCCTACCTGCCCCCCTACGTGCGCGGCGGGCTGGCGGCGGGCGCGGGCGGGGCGGGGGGCAGGGCGGGCGCGGGGGCGGGCGGGGCGGGGGAGGGGGAGGGCGCGTGCGCGGTGTGAGGGACGGGCACGCTGAAATGCTTCACGGCCGCCTCTAACGCCACGTTATTCCCACTAAAATATGCGGATATAGCATTGTGGAATAAAAGCAGCTGTTTATTCATGACTTTCACTCGATTCTCGTGTAGCAAACGGAGTTTAACCGCGGAGTCGTCTCGTAAACGTTCGTATCTCTCACGGTGCCGTGCAATAGCTGCCAGTAGTAGTTCTGGAGGATTTCCTCCAGCCGGTGGACCAGCTTCGAGTTCTCCACGGTAGGCATCATACTCCACCCGAGCAGCTTCATACTGGCGTACTGTTAGCAACGTATCCTCCATACTCTTATTTGTGAGAGTATTGAGGGCATTATTGAAGAAGTGTAACGCAGCCAGCAGCGTTTCACCATTACGAGTCAAGGACCGTTGGGTATCAGCATTATAAAGGAACTGGTGTTGTAGTTCTGGGGACTTCTGAGCTAGGTCTGCGAAGGCTTCCCCTAGGGCTCGTTGTGTGGCGGCTGCGGCTGCCAACTGTGCTGTGAGGGCACCGCTTAGACGGAGAACTCCGAGGTACTTGCGTTGTGTTTCACGCAACATCTCGATCTGGGCCTCCAACTCTGTACATAGCAATTACTTTTTAGCGTCACGCTGTATCCCGCCAGGCAAAAGCGTGGCGCAGGGGCACAAAATATGACTGTAAACGCGACAAGTTGTAGGATCGATTCCCCACTAAAGGGAATGAAATATTTAATATTTTCATTTCTTCACTCTGGTGTTGAGGTAAAGTATTTTGTTTCTTGCAATTCACCCACAATTTGTCACACAAATTGCTCCACAATTCAACGCAAAACACAAAAAACAAACTTAAATATGGGGACAACTGTCCCCATCACTTTTTGTTTGGTTGCGTGTATGATTTCCAGACATTCATTTATTAATTAATATTTTTTTTCTTCGCTCTGACAATAATATAAAGTGCTGCAGTAAGTTTTGCCACTCAACAATGACTTGAATATTAGATGGAAAATATTATTATTATTTATATATTATATTAATATTAGATGTTTTAATCAGTAGTTCCGTCTGACCTTACTATATGCAGGATATACATGCTGATGTATGTATAAAAATTTGTATCAAATAAAATATTTCTATATTTTTGATAGTCCATTGTCCAATGTTTATTAATTATTTATATATACTTTATTGTACACCACAAATAGAAAGCAAGCAAAGTCACAATTTACATCTAGTAAATGCACATAACATTGTGTGAAGCACAAAAGGCGGTGTTTGTGGTCCCGTGGAATTTTGCTTTACTGTAAGCATGATGGTTGTGAGGCCAATGCCCATACGGGTAAACGATAATATATTTAAAATTGTATTCAATGCACAATATCTGCAATTCTGCCAGAAGATGGAGAACAGAGTGCTATGATACTAAGTTATTTTCATCTACTCTGTTCTGTGTCAAATTTTATAAAATTGATATCATACCAACAGAAACTATGTATGTTTATAGACTATAGCTTTATAACCAAAGTGTAACAAATGAATTCTAATCAAATTTAATTGTGCCAATGACATACTACAGAGCATACTGACCAATTGACGAAATAAATTTGAAATCACATTGCCATATAAGTATGATCATATATACAAGAATTTATTATTAGAATTAATATTCTTTTTTTACAATTTCACAGTGTATGCGAATATTCTATAGCAGAATAGGCAGAGGAAATACACTCTGTTCTTCACTTTCCCCTGAATTTTTGAGACATTTCGTGTTGAGTGGCAAAAGCCGCATCATTGCCTTGTTACTAGATTAATGAAATAAAAAAAAAATGACTTATTTTTTACATTTTTAAAGTTGTTATTCCACACTTAGGAAAGAAAAATACTTTTTAGAAATCATATAAAAATTTGAATCCGCACCTCTTTGGAAACCGTCCAAGTGCTCTGACCAACTAAGTCATATATTCAAATGTAGTCCTCCAGAGTGTAAATCATAACCAGAACCGGCAAATATTTTTTTTACACTTTAGAAAAACAGGCCTATCAATTTAGTTATAACTTCAACTTTAAATATAGTAATCCTAATACTAATTATGATAGTGTACCGGCGATGAGTTGTGGCCACCCTGTAGTTAAGCTTTCTAATTTTGCACATGGTCCTCAGAAAGAAAATAATTATTAACTTATTCATGTCTTGTAAGGAAATTAGTTTTATTTTATAATTAATGCATAACACCACTTACCAGTATCAACAGTCCGTGAGCTCTTGCCCAGTTTTTCATACAGTATCTGCTTAGTACATTTATATGTGGAGACACTCCAGTTTTTGATGGACTCCAGCTTGGTGGAGCCAGCACGCAGGAGAGTGCTGTTGCCAGCGGCACCATTCTGTGAAACATCTGGTGGAGCTGGGAATTTGTACAATATTATTTTACTATAAATATAACTATTTAAAAATTCGGTCAAATCTTTTTATTGTTGTTATTGTTTACATAAAACATTACTTTCAAGTATTTTATAAATTTGGCACTTCAATAAATGAAATTGTCTAATAACTCGGTACTCTCTAAACATAATATTAAAAACATGCAAGAAAAGGTTTTTAAAAAAAGACCATTTTTGGAAATTTTTCATCAAGAGTAATTTTAAAACAATGTTAGTTTTAAATAAATCTGTTAATAGTAACATATGTTACACTAATATCATTATTAAAAACCATTTTCTCTTTATTGAACACTGTTTACTAATGAGTAAATCATACTTAAAATATTAAATATTTTAATAATTTGGCACTGTCTGGTACCCAGAAGTGCATTTATGAGTTTCTACCATATATATTTTTATTTCCAAACTATTTTTAAGCAAAAATATGTACTCATATATATTTCATTTATTATCAGGTATAAATTTAAAAGAAATATTTGATTTTCTAAACTATATTATACTAAATACACGCGGTTTCACTTAAAATGTATAATAATCGTGAAATTCAAAGATCTTGTTAAGAAACACTGAACTACACTAAATAATACATAAAGTGATAAATAATATTATTTTACCGTAAGCTGGTGGAAAAGGCATAGATCGAGATGTAGGAAACTTTGCTTCGGTACCCGATGTTATAGAGTCGCTGGACTCGCGCAGCGGCGGTGTATCTTTTAACATTTCGTGGATACTCCTCTCAGATTGCCTAGGAAACGTTGATATATGTTCTTATATCTATTCAAATATATTTGCAAAGGCATATATTTAGATCTTGTTTAAATTCCGTGAAGCCGAACAATATAAAAACAATCTCTTCGATCTTGTAAGACACAAACAATGAATATAACGTTACTCACCATTTAGACATCTTGTTTGAATAATAAATTTAATTACTAATAAACTATATCAATCAATAATAATTACTTATTACAATAAATACTAAAGAATTATAACATTATTATTTCTATTTTATTGTAAAGAAGCTACCTATTCAAACAATTCTAATTACGATAATGAACCACAGATATTGAATTGTTGAAAATGGTTTTGACAGCAAGAAACTGACACTGACAGTAAGTTTTTAAAAAGTTTAAAATTATTAAGGTATACAACAAAATACATCCAGCCTATTGGAAATTTTTGCTAAATAATAGGATGTATATTACTCAGCTTCACGCTGTATCCCACAGACAGCAGAGTAGGAAGAGCGAACCTAGAGTTATGACACGTTCCCCATTTTTTGGGGGCATTGCGTTTTGAGTGGAGAAACTCAACGTCGGCCTTCCCTCTCGACATCAGAGCGAAGAAATGAAAATATAAATGTAAATAAATTTTCATCTTCTCGAGTGGGGATCGAACCCATAACCAGTCGATTTACAGGCACACTTAATGCCCCTGCGCCACAACTGACCTCATCGGATGTATATATTCTTTGTAAATAATATTTAAGTTGCTTAAACAAATTAAAAGTGACATGCATGTAATGAGAATTATTTTGTATTTTATATAAAGCAATGTATAGATTATATTCTTATATTTATCTAAATATATATTTATTTTACCTAAATATGATGAAACTAAGAGTGTTAAAATAAAACGATATTTATGGCACCAAAATACTTTTTATTAAAAATAACATGTTTGCTTTTTATATAAAATACAATTTTTTATCTTATTTATATTGATTTTAAATCTATAAACATATTTATGAATTATAATCAAGAAAATATTTAATCAAGAAAATAATTAAATATTGTTTCACATTAAAATAAGGATATGTCTCATTATTACTATATAAACACAGGAATGGATATGATAATTTGTTGACATTTACGAAAGTACATATGTAATACCAATTACAAATTATTTAATATAAATTTACTATGTACTATTAGTTACAGATTATTGTAAATATGATATTTGGTTTGATAATTATGTGTTTCTTATTCTTATACATGATGTCAGCGTTAACGAAGAGATAAACATTTATAGAATATTTTAATATAAAAATACAGATTAAGTACAAAATCTTCCAAATTAGTATTAATATGACACGTAAACAATTCGAGACTTTAGGACTAGTATTAGTAAAATAGAATTGACGAAAACTGGTAATGTTTTGATATTTTTTTGTAAATAATGTAGAGATCTTCCACTCTTAACCTGAACTTACAACGTTACAAACACACACAAATAAGTGTAATTACAATATATGCAGCCTGTCATTTATCACGCAGTATGTGTCACAGAAGAAAAATTAAACAAATAATAAATAAATTATACAATTTTAAATCGCCTTCGAAAAGCAAACGAGTTGGCCTCAAATAGCCATTTGACGATTTTGATTTCTGTTCTTAGAACTTTATATAATTTCATCCATAAATCAATAAGATGCCAACATTCAAAAATGTGCAGGCCTGGTCCAAAAAATAGGGTTTGACGCCGGTACAGGGAAGGAACTGCCCGATAAATTTAATATATATATTAAATTGAATGATCTCTAATCAATAATTTCTGCCACGAAAATATTTTCAGTAATATACAATATAATAGACATGCAGACAGATGGTATTTTTGTCCTTATGCATTTTAAAAAAAATATTCAATTGTATTATTTATATATTATTTTATATATATTTCGCTGATGCTATTTCTATGTCATTGTTATTATCTATTTGTATGTGTTTGTAAGTTCAGTTTTACATTAGATTGTCTATAACGTAAGTTTACAAAGAATATAAGATGTACAGTCAAAAAATATTTAGAAAATTACGATTCAAAAAATATAATTTTAGGAAATTGTAATATGAATAAAACTATACAACTACTTCAAATGTGAAATGAATATCGTTTAAGCACTTGATAACATTTTAATACTGCTCTAGTAGATAAGTCGCGCTATATCTGAATAATTAGCAAGTTATCTGTTTTAGCTCACTGTTGTGTTCATTTTTTTATTATTTTAAGACTTAAGAGGCACTTGTAGGGTGTAAACATTTTTTTATATTATTTATGTTTATTATATCTAATCTTAAAATTACAAATCTTAAGACTAGATATTTTCACGTTGATTAACTTTAATTAAAATTATTATAACTTATATAAAGTAGATATTTCTTATTATTATAATGTAACACTTAAAGCTTTTACTTGTATCATTTATAAAATCATTATTCGCGGATTTGTTTACAAAATAAAATGTTTTTAAGAGAAAATTATATTGTACTTGACACTTGTATTACCTAACGCTTAAGATATAATCTTAAAAAATAAATTCTATGGTAATTTTTTGAAAATAATAATTTTGCTGACAAAATTCTTGTTTCTAAGTTTGCTAAACTAACAACTATATTGCATTAAATCTAAAAAATATTTATTAATATTATGTACAATGCTTTGGTTTTGTTGAATGGTCAAATTTCACGTGTATGCTATGCTTGTGGCGTAGCGTCGTCCTGTCATTATTAAAATTAAAAGTCGTTTATTTGCTCAACCTTTAACCTTACATAATAACCTTTCATCAAGTCATGGTGAAAGCGCATTTTAAATAGAACTTGAGTATTAGTATCTATTATCTCGGAGAGCTGCGTCACTCAGTATCAGTACTTCAGTAGTGATTGCGTGAATGCGCGAGGGGTGTGATAGTGGCGGGATGCGAGTGCGCGGTAGGGCGCAGGGGGCGTAACTCTGCGCCGGAGCTCTCGCTGATGATGACGGTCTCCTGCGGACAGCACGAGGTCTTCATCGACTCAGTCGATGTTTTGTGGTTCTGTTGGCAAAGGTATACAAATATTGTATTAAGGTTTTGTGTGAGTTTATAAAATAATAAAGTCTCGATGAGGCTGTCGTGGCATAATCGTGTGACTGTAACGCGACCGTTGGTGGTTCGATTTGCACTCCACACGAATAAATAAGTATTTATTAATATTTTCATTTCTTCATTCAGGTACACAAGCAATGCCAATGTCGCAATGTCTCGAAAATTCAGCGGAAAGTGGGTGGCGGAGTGTCTTAACACTAGGTTCCTTTTCTCCTATATGCGGGATACAGCCTGAAGCTGAAAAAATATATAAGTTAAATTTTGGTAAACGTCCTGTTTTTTATATACCAGTATTAGCCATTATAAGCTGTGAAACAATTCTTTTTATTATTGTAAATAACCTGTAAGCCATTTTGCATTGTATTTTTTATCAATCTTGGATATATACCAACAACAACATATAGATAAATGTTAAAGGATAATTTAACAATATCTATTGTAAGGGTATGAAGACTACCGTGTTGTTTCAATTACCTACACCTAGCTAATAATATGAGAGTACTTACATGGTACCTACTACTACATGGTACTAACAAATTTGCCAAACACATCACTATCTATAATAAAAATTCCTGACCGCTCCGAGCGCGCTGTCATTTATTGTCATACATTTAAATTGCAAATGTCCGATTAGTGGCGTCGCCAAATATCCGCGCACAATGCGGCATTGTTGCGTATTTATAGCGCGGCGGCTAATTCATTATTACTTCCAGGGCTCCAGGCATCAAGCTCTCGTCTAGCCTTTTTATTACATTTTAAATAAACAAAATAAAAATCAGCTTCACCCTCTATCCCGCATACTGCAGGGTAGGTAGAGGGAACCTAGTATTAAGACACCCCGTTCCCCACCTTCTACGGAATTTTCGAGGCATTGCGTGGTGAGTGGCGTTAGACTTTTGCCTTGGTTCCGGAGCGAAGAAATGAAAATATTAAGAAATAATAATTAATTCCCTCGAGTGGAGATCGAACCTACACAATCGCGTCACAATCACACCCATGTTTTCCACCGACAAATAACACCACAACGGCCTCTTATTAGACTTTAGGTTACCATTTAAAATTAAATAAATAATTAAGTATATTAAAACACGATATTCACGCGATTATTCTGATTTGAAAGCTCTCCTGGAAAACTATATTTAAATTCTAGTTGTTTGTAGAGTCTATATATAATATTAGTAATTTAAAAACCTTCTTTATTAGTGTGTACTGAATCAAGGAAGTGTATAAAACTGAAAATTCCGTTTTTGTGTGGGAGATATAATAAGTTTTTAAGTTTAAGAACAACTGAGTTGAATTCTTCTGAATGATACATACATAAATGACAGATACGCACACGACTCTCAGCCGACGTTTTTAGTAATGTTTAAGCATCAGGTGCGTATCACCTGCCTTTTAACGAACGACTTGTGAATATTAAATGATTGTGTTTATTAAAGCTTTTACAGATATGGGCTTATCTAGAAAAAACCACAAAGCTATTTTAGCGAATTGTTCTTTATTAAATATTTTGTCACTAAATTACACTAAGTAGTCCTATGAGCTCAAATGCGAGGCGATACAAGCCACCGAGCCAGTACTAGTAACTAGCAGTAGACCTTTCGCAAGTATTAATGTCCAAATGTATGCATACTTATATAATGTGTACTTACTGGAAGTATGCGCTATAAATTCATAGTATCAATTAGAAAAGTTAGCTTTTGAGTTCACTTCATAATATTTTATTCAATAGTTGATTAAACCGTAAGTAATAGAAAAACTACAACTTTCCAAGAGAACGGCTAAAACATAAACGTACAATAATCAAACATAAAAAATACTTATATGACAATCATAGAAAACTTAAGTTGAGCTAATTGCCATTTATAATATAACACAATAAAGATATGATAAGTAATTACCCGCTTGAAGCAATGCGCGATGGAGTGGCATAAGGCGCTGGGGGACAGTTGCCGACGCTGCCTCATGAGGACGTACAGAATGGGGTCCAGCACGTAGTTGAGCAGCATCAGCACGTCCGACAGCTTGGCGAGCGTGCCGAGCCGCGCCCACAGGCCCTCGCCCAGCGTCAGGTACAGCGCTGATGTCACCTGTAAAGTTTTATTGTATTTTAAGTAAATACAACATTAGACTGCGATCGAAAGGTGGAACAGGGGGATTACCTAATTAGTTTTTAATAAACTCTTAGAATTTACGATACTTAAGCAACATCAGAAAGACGATGCCTTGCATATAAGATAAATAAAAATAGCCATACCCGTATAAGACAGCCATAAGTTTTATAAAGTAAAGATATAGATGTTTTTGATGTTTCATTTCATCCTTTACCAATATATCGTTTCTATATGAAAACTAGCCAAGTCGAATCCTGAATTTCTGTTTTGCAGAAGGAGCCTGGGAACCAAGTGTTAAGACACTCCGTTTCTATTATGACCAATAATTCGGCATTTCCGTTTCCCATTTTCCGCCGACTTTTTAGAGGTTATATTGCGTGTTGAGTGGCGGACCTCAATGCCGCGGGAATGGGAATCGAACCCACAACTTGTGGCCTTAACTTAAATTTCTTTACTTATAAAAACTATAATGTCTATTTATTTATATTTCATTGTTTGATCGGTTAACTCATTTTTTCATAGCGAACTTGGCTTACACTTTTAAGTTCTTCTTTCTCTATTAGAGAAAGTACGACAATCGATTATTATGGATTAACTCAAAAAGTAGCAA
Organism: Heliconius himera; assembly: GCA_021202915.1. Classification (NCBI taxonomy): domain Eukaryota; kingdom Metazoa; phylum Arthropoda; class Insecta; order Lepidoptera; family Nymphalidae; genus Heliconius; species Heliconius himera. The sequence goes on along the minus strand of JAJHJA010000795.1, from coordinate 985,105 downwards.
TAACTTAGAAGATTAGGATATATTTTTATTAAATTTTATTAGTAGTTCTTGTCTACATTGCATTATGAACAGTACGTAAAGATAATAAATACAATCAATAAACAAGTAAATTAAAACGGGTTAATTCCCAAGAGTAAACACACCGAGACCGATCGCTCACTGTTTGCGAATGCAATTAGGGAACACACAGGGTCCAGGGTCCCAGGGTTCCCGCCAGCCGTCACCTTATGGCCTCATTAGCCGGTATTGAGTTACAAATGTTTATTTATATTCAACACACAAACGTTTCGTACAACAATCGCGTCCACTGATTAGATAACCAAATATCAAGCAATTCTAATTGTTAAAAGTTAAAAGCTCTCTGTGGGGTGCCTTGTAGTATATTTAGGTATAATTAAAACGTGAGAGGTCACAGTAACATTAGACATATACGAGTACGTTGTATTTACGTAATGAACATAAGTTGGGAAAAATAACACCGCATAATGTAGTACCTTTTACTTATACAGATATGAAATTCCTTTTTAGTTTCTTAGTGTTGCGTCACTCCGTCTTGCTATCAGAGAAAGGAAAGGGATATAATTAATTCTCCCACTCGAACCTACAGCCATTGCGTCTCATTGCAGTCTACACCGCTGCGCTACGACGGCCGCAGCTTTAGCCGTAATTGGTCAACAATTGATCTTTAGGTAGTTTATACTGTACGGGGCCGCCGTGCTATGGGACCAAATGACGCGCTTCGTGTCATAAATCCGTAACTCGTTTATTTTTCATCATAAAATGTTGAAATTTCGCATATATTATATACTACAATATATTTGCTAACAACATAAAACAAATATTACTAAAAGTTCAAAGTAAGAAATCGCCTTATATAAATGCTATACTCTTATTTTATAAATATTATTATTATTAAATTATTAAAAGTAGCTGAAGTATACTAAATCAAGAGTTTTCAAAAAGTGATGTATCATATGTATAATTATAGTGTTGTCGTAAACAAAGAATTTATTCTATGACTGCAGAAGTTTTTAGCTTCGTCAAACAGTTCGTTTGATATTATATATGTATAATATCAAACGAACGAACGAACTGAAATTCAAGCTTAAGCTGAGCCTGAATTTCAGAAAAAGCCAGAGCCCTTTCATTTGATACCGCGCTTGAAGTAGCGGCTTTAATACCAAATTTTGCTCCCCTTTTAAGGCTATTATTTTTTAGGATTTAACTATAAATGTATAGTTTTCAGATTTTTTCCTGAACTAGTACTACCTGTAAATGCTAGATGCAAAATTTTATAATTCCAGGTTAACTGCAAGTACCCTAATAATTTTGATTCCCTTGATAGTGTCAAAATACGCTTTTTTTTGCGATATAAACGGTCATAGCTTTTTTCTAAGTAAATATAGAAATATGTTTTTTATAAAGAAAGTATGGGGGTCGTAGGTCTGAGTATATGGTTTGAATTCAATCAACTCAATACCTCCAAGCGTTTCTAGACAAACAGACAGACGGTCGGACAACAAAGTGATCTTATAAGGGTTCCTTTTTTTCCTTAAAAAGTTACGGAACCCTAAAAGTAACCATATATATATCCGCCCTACCCTTTAACCAAATAGCGAATTACTTCTAATAAGGCCATTGCAATACAGTATTAAATTATTGGCTCGTCGCAAATAGGTTCCCCGAGACTAGCTAAGTCTAGACAACACTCAGCTATAGTTCCACGAAGACGAGACGTTTGTCGAGCGGTCGACGGGACGGACTTGACGGACGTGACGGACGTGACACGTTGTAATTGGTTGTCACTTATCTGATGGAGGTTAATTGCGAGCCCTGCACGCCACCGAGCCACGCCGCCGCCGCCGCCGCCGCCCACACCAGTAATTGATCTATTCCTTGGAATTAGCCTCCGAAAAGAACTTTAATAATAATAATTATTATTATATTTGTTATTTATATTGCTAAATTGGAATTTTATTTATATTAATTATGTTTATTATTTCTATTACTATACAGGATGAGTATAGAAAAACTTTAATACTTTTTGTTGGATGGCGGAGTTCTGCGTCACATTTCTTAAAGGAAACTCTTTAAGTAAATTATTATTAGCTAGATTATTATTATTATTTATAATTATAACTAACCATCTATCCCTGATCACAGTCTTCTGCAAAGTGTTGGGAACGAGCGATTTCTTTATTACTGAATTAATCCGACGAAAGAGTTTCATTTATTAGAAGAAACTTTAACGATTGAGTATTTCATAAGTAAATTTTAACTTACGATCTTTATATTACGTACATTCAAAAATGTTAATGTTTAATATTTTTATGTGTTTATTTATTATTGACAAAATATATAAGTAAATTCATAATTTATAATTCTGTCTCCTGTACTACTACTACTACTACTACTAAAGACACCTATCGAGGTATAATGATATACTCGTATTATAAATTGACTGAAGAGTAAATATAGATATTGTTAGAAATCGGAAGCTGTTAACGTTTTAAACCAAACACGATAAAAACACATCGTTCTAAACTATTTGGAAAGGGATACTGTGTAATTGCAATAAGTGATATGTATCACCTACTAACAATACTTCACACTTTTTTTTTTATTTTTTTTTTTTATGGAAAAGACAAGGCAAACGAGCGTGCGGGTCACCTGATGGTAAATGATCACCGCCGCCCACGACCCCGTGCAACACCAGAGGAGCTGCAGGTGCGTTGCCTGCCTGTAAGGTGGGTTGGGCTCCGGAGCCCGGCATTACCTGATGCGAAACGCAGTGGCATAAAGCCACTACTTCACGCCGGTTTTAAATGCCGGGGGTGGTAATGGTCTGGTCGAGTCTGCCCATGCGTGTTGCCATTGCTGGCGACGTGACTCTACCACACGTACTTTAGTCGCCTCTTACGACACCACTAGTACCAGGATGATCCTATTCTAGGCCGGGATCACACGGCGCAAAACCATTAGTTTACACTAGTTTCCTTCCAATAAGGGCCGTAGCCTACAAGCAACTGCCCCCGATGACTGATCTTGACAGCGTCTCCGGGCGGGGAGGAGTGAGGGTAGCTCGCCCCTGAAGGAAAATTACGAGCTTTGATGGACGCTCGTGTAATTGACACAATTTCACTGTTTTTATACCTCTACTAATTTGACTGCCTCTTTTTCACATACATCTACCCTATTTTACAAGAATTCGCTAACAATATATTAACAAAACGCGATAACTCGAGATCGAATCCCTTAACATATGAGCTTGTCAATGCGGGGAATTGCCTTGCCTGACGTGACTGATGTGACTGACACGTGCCACTCACTCATGTATTGACACGTATTTGATATTTGATATTTCGATGTGCCGTTTTGTATATAAAACTATGTCGTTATTTTATATATTTGAAGATATTAAATATTTCTAGAGTACCGGAGCGGAGTAGCGGACTGCTATGCGGGAACAAGCGTGAAACCATTATCTTAAGAATTCTATTGAAATTTTACAAAAAATCCCCAGAATTGTCTCCAGATCTCGTGATTGATTCATAATCTCAACCGCAAATAACTTTGTTTAGCGGTTAGTCAATGGTTTAAACAATTACTTAGCGGTTGTCCTAGTACTGTAGACGTCATGTATCTGTTAGCAAAATTCAACACAATATTTTGTCTTCCCTCATGGGAAGGAGAAAATATTTTTTAAATAAATTGAACCTGCGACTACCGTTCAGTCACGTCCCAGGTTTGCTACGACGGTCAATTAATAAGTAAAATAAAATCGAATTATGTTGAGTTAATACATCTAATATATTTTTGATGAGGGATGCTGCCGCGGCCCGTACTGGCGTCAAATCAATAACGATTGAGCTAATCGCCATACCGCCACACACAGGTAAAATTTACACGATTGATGGCCAAAATTCAAAAAATAAAATTTCTCTAATTAAAAAATAGTAAACTTAATTACCTACAAGACTTCTTTATCTATCTATTGGTTGCTAGTAAAAACCTTGACACTTTTTATTTAATTACTTACATAGATCAACAATACAGTCATTGCTTGAAGGAATGATTTAGTATTATTTTGCATTATTTTTAAATCACGTTTGATATTTATTTAGTTGATATTAGAACTAAACCATTATGGATTCTATACGTTCAGGTAAACGTTTTTACAAAAATACAATAAAATTGTTAACATTCATTAGGATTGCGAAGATACGTCGTTTTAAAGTTAAGGTCATATTTCGTTAAATTATTTTTATACTTATAGTAAAAATGTTCATACTTTAACGCGCTTTACCTGTATTTTTTTACTATTTTAATAGTAAATTCCAGTACCTTTTATATGGTACTAAATTTGGCTGCGTCTACTTGCGACAACTGTACAAAATGAAATTATAAAAATATTAATAACCATTTTCAGACGATTCCTGTTATACTAGTAGTATACCAGATATATTGGAAAATTGAAAAATTTTTACTGATGAATGAATGTAATGACCACGGAACTCGACTACTTCAAAAACAAGTAAAGTCTTATCCTCAAGATTATATATTGAATACATAAATATTGAAGCAGATTTAAAATTATATGATTTTTTTGTATGGATATGGTAATTAAATAAATCTTTATTCTTTACCCATTAAAATAAAATATACTAATGAAAAATATTATTTCCGATCAATTAAAGCAATATTTAAACATAATTATAATATTGACCAACTTTTAAGTGAATTTCACCTGTGTGCGCCGTCCGCCGCGCTCGGACAGAGGGAATGCGTATTTTCATAAGAGAATGCATAGTTTCGATAAGGTATTATTCCTCTGTAGGAGTTTGCATTATATTTTTATTATGGTTAGTGACTTAGAGTTGTATGATAATCTCAACGTCTGTCTGATTTGCTCGTGGTTGAACATTAGAAATTAACTTAAGTTAGCTTCACGCCTTATCCCTAGCGGGGTAGTCAGAGAGACGGGAGCGGCAAGCGCTACGGTCTCTACATACCTCTTTCGCCTCGTCCACTGTCATCAACCTCTTCATACATGCCATCTGGGAGGCCTCATACTTTTTACGTGACCTTCCTCCAATATCTTTAATACTGTATTTTCGGAGGTCAACCGAGATCTCCTCCTACCTCTCTTACCACTCACTTTCCCATCATAAATATTTTTTGCCATTCTTTAATCACTCATACGTTTGACTTGCGCAAACTAGCTGAGCACGTTCTTCTTCATTCTCACCGTGACATCCTCGCTAGTACCTGCCATTCTATGTATCTCTTCATTGCGGATTCGATCAGCTAAGCTGACTCCGCATATCCTACGAAGAGATCGTATCTCCACGGCATTCATCTTTCTTCATTCTTCTTCTGTAATATCCACGTTTCGCTGCCGTATAACACTGTCGGTACCAAAACTGCATTGTGTACGGCCAAACGCGCAGCTGTGCTGACGTTTCGCCATCTCATCAATGCAGCTAAGGTTCCGTTAACCTTGTTACCGGCAGCAATACGCCTTTCCACATCCATCTCGTATATTCCATTTCTACTGAATATACTTCACATTCGATATTTAAAATTTTGACAGTTTAATTAAGCCGACAAATAAATGAATAGCTACTTCTCATTCAAACTTCTATCTTTATGCGTTTTACGTTGTTTATATAGACGGTAAAATAGTGCATTTTTTTATTAAAATACTTATTACCAGAAGCGGTATTCGATGTCACGATCATCATATTGTTGTGAAGTGAGAAGTACTAAAATTATTGTCTATATTTTTTTTGAAAAACGTATAAATATTAAACAAAGCAGTATTTTAACAGTTCAAGTGCACTGACTATTAAACCATGCGATCAGAGCGCTTGAACCTCTTCCAAGGCGCGGTTTCAAATCTCGCTTTGTTCAAATTTTTATATGTTTTTAAAAAACGAATTGTACGTTTAAAATGTCATAATTTATTATACTTAATATATAAGTGTTCTTGCTGCAATGTCAATCGCACTTAAGGATTCCTCTATCTCGGGGTCCCATCTCCCACGCAGCTTGCTGGAAGCCGTGTCCAATATCGCACAATATTAATAACCTATCTCCAACGTCAATCTTCGATTGTTCCATATATCTATCCAATCTAGAGATTGGATATCTATCCATATATTCCATATATCTATATGGAACAATCGAAGATTGACGTTGGAGATAGATTATTAATATTGGGCGTATATGAACGTTGAAATTCGCGAATAAACATCGACATCTATACGAGTGCCTATAGAGAGACACGACGCGGACACCATTTATCGAAACAATGAAATATTTTCGCTCCACACCGACCCTCGCCTGCATACCAATGAGAGCGATCACGACTATTGTTTTGGTTCATGAAACATGGCGCTTATGGATACATATTATATGATAGCTTAAAGCCGATTTATGTAGCAGATAGTCGTGGAAAGTCAGTTTAATACAAAATCTTAGTTTAAAAATTAAAATTTAACTAAAAGTTGACTATTCTACCTACATACATACCGACAGAGTTAGATAAATTAAATAAATTAAATTAGCTTCACGCTGTATCCCGCACACAGCAGGGTAGGCAGAGGGAACCTAGTGTTAAGACACTCCGTTCCCCACTTTCTGCCGAATTCTGGAGGCATTGCGTGTACCACAGACAGAGTTAGATGTGAACATCATGTGAGTTTTTGTTTGTCGATAAGCTTATTTAGTGTATTTAGTACATGCCCACTACTGCTTTAGTGTGCTTTTAGAAATAGTTTGTAATGCACTTAATGATTGTAGGTTGATATCCCATTGGAAAAAATATTACACTTTATACAATAACATTTTTTTCTTCGACCTGATTAGATAAAATTCTATAAAGCCGGTTTAATGACAATTAACTTATTTTTTTTTTGCTTCACATAGCAGTGTAGACAGAGGGAACCTTGCAATTTAGTGGTCTGACAACACCGAAATTGAAAAGACACTCCGTTCCTATTAAACATTTCCGTTCCCCATTTTCTATTCTGGAGGCACTATGTGTTGAGATGAGCAGAACTCAACGAAGCTTTTTGCCTCTTTACTAGAGAATTGAATTGAGATTTTATTTTCTCGAGTGGAAATTGAACCCACAACATGTCGCGTTGTCTGGCGCACAGTAGTGCCGTGCACCACGACGGTGTCACGGAGCTGGGGCATTGTGTTTTGTGACTCTGAGCGGAATACTGATGCTGACTTCAGACGTGTGTTCAACTTATTTTTAAAGGTTGTCCAAAAATATAACACTTCCTAGTGCTGTAGCCGGCGTGCCTCCTGGTCACTGGTCACTGCACGGTGCACGGTCCATATATAGAATTGAAATGTGTCAAAAATAATAATCTAATTATTGCATACATTCCAGATTGAAATATTTTTTATTTTACTGTGAGTTTAGTACAACAATTGAGAATGCATAAAACATTTTGTATTTTTTTGGATTTGCGACATTACGGAAGAATAAAGGATACGTAAAACTGATAAAGTGGCTACCCCAAAATGATAGGTTCAAATTCATGCAATCTTTTGATGCTCTAATCAATATCCTAAAATTCATAGATACTACATATAAAGCTGATGAATATGTTTATTTGAACGCGCTAATCTTAGGTTGAAATTGAAAAATATATTTTATGTAAGATAGTCCATTTATTCTTATTCATTATTCGCCTCTAAATTATTTCGATTTGACGCGAGATAGAAGCTAGTACGTAAAAAAAACTATTGCCTTTTAAATATTTATCTTGTAGGACTCATATCTCTCATACTATGACCGTTATTAAAAGACTTCAGCTATCTCCCTACTACGTACGAACCCTTTTTAACACAATCTCAAGGTCGTCAATACTGAGTTGTGAACTCCCAACACCGACTCCGAGTGACCGCCGCGGAATACTAATGCCGTCCATCACTGTCGATACTGATCTTACTCGTATGACCAACTAGTTTAACGTTTTGAAAATGTTACACTGATTGCTTGAAAAAGAACTAAAAACAAAATCAAAATTATAAATATATTATTAAAAATAATAAAAATTCTAAAAATGAGCTTTGATACAAAATTACTTCTGACTCATAAAAGGTATGATTTTAGTTTTTTTCCAATTTGTTATAAAAATTGCTGGAGGTAATTTTATTCAATGATCTTAACTATTCCGATACCATAACATATTAATAATTGAGCTTACCATCTGCGGCAACCAGCATATCATGAACAGCACCGACAACGTGGCCATCAGTCTGCTGAAGGCGACCTCCTCAGCAGTCGCGGCGTTGTGGTGCGCGTGCGCCGTGTTGTTGCGCTGCCGGCAGCTGCTCTTGGACACGCGGCGCACTACGGGGGCTCCCCCTGCGGGGCCCCCAGCACTACCGGCTCCGAACCGCGGCGCTGTGATCGCGTATAACGCTCTGATCACTGCCAGGTTGCAGTATACCAGCACCACACAGAGGAGTGTGCCTAGGAACAACAAGGTACTATTAAACTTCTTATTCACTCATTATTTCTTTAAGGAGAAAACTCTTTGGAGTAAAAGACAATTATCTTCTCCTAAAAAAATGTATCCGTAAAAAAGTAATAGTCCATAGAAATAATAAAATGTCGTCTTAGCAAAAGCTGTTCGTTACAATGAAAATTTTTTATTGAAGTAAAAATAATTGAAAAAATATTTTTTCGTGGCATAATAGTACTGCGTTTGTCAGGGAACTAATTATTTCTATATTGTCTTTGTAACACAAGTCGAAACGTTAAGTTGCAACTTAACACTACGGCCTGAATTTTGAAGGAAAACGGAGAACAGAGTGTGTTGATACTAGATTCTTTTGTTTTTGTGTGCCACTTACTGTAAGTTTCAGACATAACGGGTGGTACATGAGAGAAGCCTTGCAAATGCTATAAAGTCAAATAAACGAGTCTGTTTCCATAAAAAAATATCTAAAATACATAAGATACTATAACAATGTATGAGTCTAACAATAGGCAGCACAAAGTACGCAGGCGGCGTCAATGTTGTGATGTCATTACATTGTAGGGTCGCTCGTCGGTAGTCCAGCGTGTACGCCCGAGTACAGGCAACAAACACTTTACTAGTGTAAATATCGTCGAGGAAGAAAACAAACAGGCGGATGTAGTTAGTTGTTGAATATTAATAACAATACATAAGAAACTGGCGGAGTCAGAGCTGCGGACGTGCGCCACACCGGAAGTCTCTAGTATTTGGTTAGAGCAGCATTACTCATAGACCATAGACAGAGATCGTCGAACAGCTACCTGTTGCAGATCAGAGCTACCGCTGACTCCTGTGTAACTGACAGTAGTGGCGAGCTTGAATATTAGGATTTTAGAACATTTCGTTGGTATTCTTGTATTCTGTGTTATTTATTTTAGCTAAATTACTTGAATGCAAGTGACACAATTGTAGATTATTTATTAGCGATAAACAAGAAAATATTATTATTGCAAGTCAATATTTATTAGATTTTCAATAGCGTAGTTCTCGTAGCTCCATAAAAAGTGTTCGAACGAATGTTAAATGAATTCATTATAGATTAGAAGAGATTATACCTTCTAGAAAAATAATACAAATTTATTTCATATTTTTATAATAGTAAGAACCAACTTACCAAAAATAACGTAGAACACAGCATACGCAAAGTCCAATCCGGAAGTGGCGTTTCTGTACCGGATGCAGCACTGCGTGCTCTTGTCGTAGTACAGGCCGACGCCGAGCACCGGCGCGCAGGTTAACGCCGCCGCCCAGAACCAAGAGATGAGGAGAGCCATGCGGATCACGTAGTATGTTACTTGCTGTACAAAGTATATTGAATTTAGAATTTATAGATATAAGAATCATATGATCATCATTAGTCTTAAAGAAACATATATCTATCCTTTATCATTCATCTATCCTTTATCTTTATCTTCATGGACGAAAAGTGAAAAGCTCTTACTATAATAGAGCTATGAGAGATACATATAAGTGATGCCTGGCCTCTATTATACATTTTATGTTCACTTCGCTGGAGATGAGCCTGGTGGAGAAAAACGATGACGACGACTTCTGCATAAAACGAGATCTGAATATTTACTTTAGAATTTTATTGATACTTCCACGCGATTTCTAGAAAAAATGGTTTTGACAGATATACAAAAGGAGAAGAAAGTGATGATAAGGATCGTTACGTGTTTACCTTTTGAGATACAGAACCCTTAAAGCTCTAAATAAATGAGTAATCAGTATTCTAAATGTTATATTATTTACTAGAGGACGCGCGCGGCTTCGCCCGCTTATTAGGAGTGAATTCTAAAAAAACCACGAAACACGTGTTCAATAAAATATTTTTAACAGTCTGAATTTAAATTTTTATAAAAATCGGTGGCAATTTAAAGTTTTTTCTATATAAACTTTCAACCCCTTATTTGAACCCTTAGGGGGTGAATTCTTAAAAACCATGAAATACGTGTTCAATGAAATATTTTTAAGAGTCTGAATTTCAAATTTTATAAAAATCGGTACAGATTAAATTTTATTTCCATACAAACATTCAACCCCTATTTCATCCCTTTAGGGTTAACATTTTTCAAATTCCCTTCTTAGTGGATGTCCAGAATATGAAAATAAACATCTGCCTAAATTTCACGTTTCTACCATCAGCGGTTACGGCTCTGCGTGCGTCTTACCTCAGTCAGTCAGCACAAGTCCTTTTATATATATAGATATGGTTATTTAATTATACTTATATATTTGTTTCTCTAAAGGTTATTATTGTTTCGGCCTTCATATGAACTTCACAGGACAAAGTAAAGTTTTCTCGTTTATTCGCAGCAGTTTGGATATTTCGTGGGTTGTACGTTATACTTGTAGCCGCTTGTTAATAGCTTATAGCACCGTTTGGTTCTTGAACAAAATAAAACAATATTCGTCGTGTGATAGGACGATGGATAGGACGAGGATAGTTTGAGTGTCTCCAATATAAGACATATTGGAGAGCTTATAAAAATGATGTGTAAATATTAAAGATTTACGATCTATACTGTAAATGAGGGTAGGCAGTAGAAATTTTAAGACATTTTGTTGCTTATTTTCGGTGTGTGAGGAACGGGTATGTGGATTTCAGTATGCAGTTCAAAAAACTCCAAATAATATAACACCATCGTCGCATAATTCGGTGTGTATGGACTATAGTAGTAACTTCAAATGACACTCAAGGGATATTATTTTCTATTTATATTGATATTTTTGTTAGTTTGATAGAGCTTAGCGTTAAATAACATAACCATACAAGCTACGTTTGTAATTACGATACAGGACGAATTATATTACTAAGTACTAAATTTAACAAATTATCCAGTTGCCTCTGCTCGCCTTGCAAAGCAGAAGAAGATTTTTTTCTGGCTTCACGCTATATCTCGTACATATCCCGTTAAGACAATTCTGTCTCCCACTTTCCGCCGAACTCAACGCCACAATAAGAATAACTTAAAAATAATCATAAATCAGAGGCCTTCGTAGCGCGGAGGCACAAGTGTGCGACTGTACAAACAAGTAATTTTGTGTTCGAATGCCACTCGGGGGAATGTAATATTCAATATTTTGATTTTCTCACTCAGCTAATGAAAGAATTTGACGGAAAGTGGGCAACGGAAGTGTCCTAATGGTAAACAGAGTGTTTCAACACTAGGTTCGAGGTTCCTTCTGCCTACCCTGCTATGTAAGGGGTACAGCGTGAAGTTGAAAATAATACATATATCAAAACATCCAATACGTGATATGATCGTAAATACTCATAATCGCATATTAAATTTACGCGTGACAAGATCCGTTGTTACGATATATGTAGGTCGGTGAGTGTCACTCAAAGACGACAAACAATGTATATGAAGGTTCTGATATATCGATGAAGCTCCGCTACAAAACATTCCGCTTTTAGGCGCGTTGTATTTCGTCGCAACCTTCAGATTTTCAATTCCGAAATATTCATTTTCCTGACGACGTGACCTTACTTTAAATCGTTAATTAATATATTTATTATATTTAATATTATTAAGATATTACGATATTTAGAGCATTAGTGATAATAAAAAAAATTAAACACTCTCAAGTTGACATAAAATGGATGATCACGCCCGCAAATTTAATTCAATTCAATTCAATTCAAAATATTCTTTATTCAACTAAACTCTTATAAGCACTTTTGAATCGTCGAATGAACATATAACAAAAAATAAAAAGCTACCACCGGTTCGGAAGGCAGTTCTGCTGAGAAGAGCCGGCAAGAAACTAAGTTAAGTTAGCTGTACTTTAAGTTAGTTAATCTTTATAATTTGTACTTCCCGTTGACCTAGTCCTGGAAATGATACGGAACTCTCGGTGGGTGAGATCTGAATCGTATTTCACAGGAGTTTTATGAAATCAATTGTAATAAATGAATTTCAATTATAATTTAGTTTTTATCTGTGGGTAAATATAAATTGAGTATTCGGACTTCACCTTTATTCGAACTGCAAGTTTGACTTGTCAAATTTCGTAATTGAACACACATCAAATGAAATTGACAAACTTAAGATTGCTCTAATTTTGTAAGAAATAAATATAAGTTTGTAATGATTTTTTTTTAAGAAAAATCTATAATTTCCACTTATCGGATTTTTTATTTTTTATTATAAGTTCTCATTTCATCCCTGATTTCATAACTTCACGGGAAGTAGGTATTATAGGTTTTGATTACGCGGGAAATTTCATACAAAATAAAATGCAGCAAAAACGATACAAAAACACTCGTATCATTTGATTGCGATGACTTAGAAACTTAATTTTTTTGTACTTCATGGATCAACATAGTGATCCCGTAATGGTTGCACTTCCTTTAAGGTCTAGAAATAACTTTAGAAATAAGTTTCTTACAATGTAAAGGTTGAAGTAAAATAAACACGCTATACAAACAAAAGTGACGATTAAACCGCAGTTATCTCTGACCTCGACCACCGAACAGCTACAATAAAGCTCCTCACGAGAGCACGCACTCTACCGCCGCTGTCGTACTTAACGTGCAATTTAAGATAATCTGCAGATTGAAGCCAAACGTCAGATAATTTCGGATTTAATGATAATCGTATAATTAGTGATAATATATATATATATATATATATAGTGATAAAGCAATATAAATAGTGATAGATGAATAGAAACAGTTTCTTGGTATGTGGGAAGTATGTCTTAGGAATTGATAATTCTTTAACTCTATATATCTATCTCCTTATATACATATTATGTATATTAAAGTACATTTTATGTACAAGTCCACCGATTTTAAGTTTTAAAATTACAAACGAGATAAAAAATAATATTTTTAAAGTATATGAAACCAGTCGTGGCACAAGGGCACAAATTGTGACAATAAAACCGACTGGTTGTGGGTTCGATCCCCACTCGAGGAGATGAAATATTTACTTAAATTTATATTTCCATTTCTTCGGTCTGGTGTCGAGGCAAAGCGCGGCGTTGAGTTCTGCCACTCAACACGCACTGCCTCCAGAATTCGGCAGAAAGTGGGGAACGGAGTGTCTTGAAACTAGGTTCCCTCTGCCTAAACTGCTGTGTGCGGGATACAGCGTGAAGCTGACTTAAAAGTATTTAGCTACCTAATAGTAAGTTTTAGTTATAAACAAAACTGTGGAGCATTAACTGACAAACTGACTGTGTGACTGTAAGCGCGACGGTTGCGGGTTCTATTTCCACTTGGTGGAAAGAATGATTATTCATGAATATTTTGATTTGGTCGCTCCGGTACTACTTACATAAACACTTGTCGCTAGTCGGGTCACCTCTCACCTGCGGTTTTGTTCACGTTGTAACTGATCTGATACGAATAATGTAACACGACACCCAATCAACAGGTAGGTGCGTACGTATGACATAAGCAATAGGAAACGCACAAAATATAATACAAAAGATATTATAACATTTGACAAAAAACTTAAGCAGCAAACATGTTATTATGACTATATTTTATATTCAAAAATAAATCATTGAGGCCAGTCGTGGCGCTGGGGCACAACTGCCACTCAACATGCAATGCCTCCCGAATTTAGTGGAAAGTGGAGAACGGAAGTATCATAATGGGAACGGAGTGTCTTAGCTATACGTCCTCCCTATATAGCAGGGTAGGCAGCTACCCTGCTATATGCGGGATACAGCGTGAAACTAAAAAAAAAATAAGACGATGATAAAAATAGTAATATTATGAACTTGTTAAGATGAAATATATTTTGAAGTGGTACACCGTCTCGCACTTAGGGACCGGAAGTAAACAATATTTCACGGCATTAGCGGTTAGGTCGTCGTGGCGCAGGGCCACAAGAGTGTGACTGTAACGCGACAGTTGTGAGTTCGATCCCCATTCGAAGAAATGAATTATTATTTATCAATATTTTCATTTCTTCGCTCTGGCACCAAGGCAAAAGCTCGGCATTGGGTTGCGCCACGCAACATGCAAAGCCTCCAGAACTCGACGGAAAGTGCAGAACCGAGTGTCTTAACACTAGGTTCCCTCTGTCTATATTGCTGTGTGCGGGATACAGCATACAGCTGATTAATTAGATTTATTTATTTTTAGTGGTTTCCGGCGTGCGGCGGCCGTGAACCCGGCGCGGACCTCTTGAATGAATGCAGTCTAAATATATGGACTGAATGGTAAGTGCATTTAAAAACTCTACAGTCGTACTTGTTGCTTTAAAATAAGGATGTATTTCTATTATTTGAAAAAAAAAGTATAAAAGATTTTTATGAGGCCAGTCGTGGCGTATGGGCACAATTGTGGGAATGCAAACGCGACGGATTGTAGGTTCTATTCCCACTCGAGAGGAAATTCAATATTTTCCTTTCTTCGCTCTGGTGTCAAGGCAAAGCGCGGAGTTGAGTTCCGCCACTCAACCTGTAATGTCTCCAGAATCGACGCTTAAACGTTCGTAGCTTTCAATTAAAGTTAACACAACTTAGAAGTATGATTTTTGCAGTGCTGTGTTAACCAGAGGGTGTCCTGACTAATATCTGTCCGATATTTGTTCTTGGGCATACGGGTACGCGACCCCGGATCCTCGAGCCACCACTTGTTATAACCTCAGTCCAGTCCATAAAAGTGGTGTCCCCTTATTTTAATCTCCTCCTTTTCCTACCCTCTCCCTTTGCCCATCCTTTCCCCTTTTCTATCTATCCTATTCCTCTCCCCCCGGTTTCTCCCCACATAAGGGTTTTGGAGGTCAGATGGCAATCGCTCCATTAAAAACCACAACTCGCCATAATATGGAACGAACCACGCGCAGACTGGGTACGACTAGGGCGTCGCCGCAAAACGACGCGCAGGCACATCGCCCTACACCTGCGACAAGTGGGCAAGGGCTACCGTGTCAAGTACGGACATGGCTAAAGACGTTAGTACCCAGACGGAAACTCCGCTTTGCAACGTGGAGTATTAGCTCTCTAACCGGACGATGCAGGGAATTCGCAGATGTACTCATGAGACATCGGGTCCAGTGTGCTTTCCTTCAGGAAACTCGCTGGAAGGGCAATAAGTCCCGTAACATCGGGCAGGGTTACCGGCTTATATACACTGGGTCACCTTCCGGTAGAAACGGTGTGGCGGTAGTGCTTTCTGAAGAGCTTCAGAATGGGCTCCTTGAAGTTGACCGTCGCTGCGACCGCTTGCTGCGAGTAAGGGTACTGATTGAGGGCGTTACCACAAACTTAATCAGTGCCTATGCTCCCCAGGCGGGATGTAGCGCGTCCGAAAAGGAGACATTCTGGGAGCAGTATGAAGAGGTGTTACTTGCTGTACCGTCTACCGAAGTGGTCTTAGTTGGGGGGGACTTGAACGGTCACGTCGGTAAGGCTGCTGAGCCGTATGAACGTGTTCACGGGGGTTTTGGGCACGGTCTTCGCAATACAGAGGGAGAAAATATTCTCAGAACCTGTAATGCGTCTGATCTGGCCGTCGTGAATACGTTCTTCCAAAAGAACCCTCAGCATCTTATCACGTATAAGAGCGGGTCCCACTCAACTCAAATAGACTACTTATTGACCAGACGGTGCCATATGTAAGGTCATTCCAGGCAAAAGCCTGACGGCCCAACATCGTCTTCTTGTCATGGACTTTAACGTCACTCCCAAGAAGAAAGTAGCCGAGAAACTGTAACTGATATCCCAAACACCTTTTAAAATATTATTTAATATTTAATGCCTTGGCTCGTGATGTGTCTAGTGGTTAGAACTCTTTATAGTTGTGATCGTGAAGAACCCAAAATCTTTTAGAGATTCAGAGGAAATAGTGTTAAGAATTCCATATTATGCCATTAGAAGGTATCGCTTTAATAAGATATTTGCCATCAGAAGTTGTTCTTGTGTCAGTTATTTAGATAACTGTAGACTCGACAATATAACATCGTCATAACTCGAAGCTCGTCCGAAGATAAGCCAAGAGCGCGTCCTATCTTCCTCTCCACTATAACTGCGAACTAGTTATAATAAAAGGAAGAAAGAGTACGGGCCCCTCCCCGCCCTACACCGTGAGTTCCGACCAGACCGTGGCTTTACAGTCATCGTTGAACCCTCCGGGACGTTTGTGTGTGATCTTTCCGAAGGTACTTGTTACGCTTGTTTATATTAAGATTGTATTAGAATAGTGATTCGTGATGTTGATTGATTTGTGAGATCAAGTCGTTGGAACGAACGCACTACCGCAAGGCGGCCGATATGTTAAATAAACGCACGGCACACACCCCACAGTCGTGTCTCGAACCGTAGGCGGACACTACTACATACACCAGAGTTCCAGGACATAAAATAGCACCACACACCCGTACGAGATAGGCGGACACTACTACATACACCGGAGCTGGGACATAAAATAGCACCACACACCTACTACTCGTATACCAAGTCATAGACGTGGTATATAATATATCAATGACCAATGCCATACAAGCATAGCTTACGTACCGCGAGCGTACTGCGAGACGGCATCAGCCACGACATAGTTAATGTCGCTATAACAGTTCGCATAAGCCCATCACGTCAGCCTTCGTGACGTCAAGCAACATTCAATATTATAATATGGATCAAAGATCCACAATATGTGTCGCTCCTACACATATATTGCCTTTATAAGAAATTCGATCCTAAAAGATCGTGCCATGATAGACTTCAAATTATCACATTATATTTATTATACATTTGGTACGAGTCTTTATGTGCATCATATTCATTTGTACCGTAGTACTTAATAGTTCGACTCGACCGCTGCCTTCCGAGCATCACCACCTCCTATATAT
This sequence comes from Heliconius himera, assembly GCA_021202915.1. Lineage (NCBI taxonomy): Eukaryota > Metazoa > Arthropoda > Insecta > Lepidoptera > Nymphalidae > Heliconius > Heliconius himera. The sequence goes on along the minus strand of JAJHJA010000795.1, from coordinate 967,743 downwards.
ACGGAACGACGGTCGCGACACTCGGGACGACAATACACGAACACGTCTCGATTAATATTTTATTCAAAATATATAGTTTGTATTATTCATAATTAACTATGTTATTTATGTGCATTGCCATGCATATTTTATTTTATTTATTTATTTATTTTTTACTTATACTCAAGGTATATACTGTTACAAAACGCAGGCCTCGGATCAAGTGGTGGTTGCTGAATGGACCGATGCAGACCGACTTCCTGGCAGAGGTGAAAAGTCATAATCTTTCGACTAACACCGAGACTGCTCAGGATGCTTGGGATCGAGCTCAGTCGGCAATCATTGCGGCAGGCAGGCGAGTTCTTGGCCTTTCCAGAGGAGGACGTGTCATCGACAGGGAGACATGGTGGTGGCATGACAAGGTGCAGGAGGTAACTCGTGAAAAGAAGGATGCCTTTAAGAAGTGGCAGCAATCCAACTCTCCTGAAGACAGACTGGAGTACATTGCAGCTAAACGTGCCAGTAAAAGAGCTGTAGCCAGAGCCCGCAGTGAGAGTTTGTCACCACTGTATGACAAACTTAAAACTGTGGAGGGGCAGAAGTTCATTTACAAACTGGCACGTTCCCGGGATAAAGCGACGCAAGATATCGCAAAATGTCTTTGCGTCAGAGATTCCCAGGGCACGCTGCTCTGTAGTCATGCTTCTGTGAAGGAGAGATGGAGAAGCTACTTCCAGGAGTTGCTGAATACTCAGCACCCATGCAGTCTTCATCACGACCCACCGCCTAACCTCGGACTTATTGCCCCGATAACCCTTGACGAAACTCGTAATTGCCTTCGACGCATGAAGAACGGAAAAGCGGTGGGACCTGACGACATTCCGATCGAAGCGTGGAAATCGTTGGGCTCTCTTGGTGTGCTCATGCTTACTGTCCTTTTTAACCATATCTTGAACACTGGAAAAATGCCACACCAGTGGCGGCTTAGCTTTATTACCCCTATTTACAAGGGAAGGGGCAGTGTTCAAGATTGTGGTAGTTATAGGGGCATTAAGCTTATGAGCCATACCATGAAGCTCTTCGAGCGCATGATCGACCTCAGGCTCCGCCGCGAGTGTACTATCTCTGAGTCTCAATATGGATTTCAGCCAGGATCGGGCACTATGGACGCCGTTTTTGCCCTCAGAACATTGATGGAGGCATACAGGGAAAAAAGGAGAGCTCTGCATGTGGCCTTTTTAGATCTGCAGAAGGCCTTTGACTGTGTGCCTCGTCAGTGTATCTGGTGGGCATTGCGATCCAAAGGGATCCCTGAAGTCTATATTGAGATTATCAGAGACATGTACCACGATTCCGCTTCTATGGTTAGGACTGCTGTTGGCGACACTAAACCCTTCCCGATTACAGTAGGGGTTCACCAGGGCTCGGCTCTTAGTCCGTTCTTATTCAATGTGGTGCTCGATACTGTCTCGGCTCACATCCAAGACCAGCCTCCATGGCTGATGATGTATGCCGATGATATAGCACTCATTGACGAGAACCGACTGATGCTGGAGCGTAAAGTGAACCTGTGGAAGGGTACGCTTGAGAACGGCGGTCTTAAACTAAATGTGTCGAAGACCGAGTACATGGCCTGCGGGAGCCCGGACTCGAGCACTATCCGTATAGGTCCTGCACCAGCCGTTAAGTCGGAAAAGTTCAGGTACCTTGGATCCGTTATGCACGAGTCTGGAGGCATCGATCACGATGTCTATAGCCGGATAAGCGCTGCTTGGTCCAAATGGCGGGAGGTCACTGGTGTGGTCTGCGATTGCAGGATACCGCCCAAACTTAAGGGTCTGATATACAAGAGCATCATCCGACCGGTTCTTTTATACGGCAGCGAATGTTGGCCGGCACTATCTCGGCACACTCAGGAGCTTCACGTCACGGAAATGAAGATGCTGAGGTGGATGTGCGGCGTAACGCGGTCTGACCGCATACGCAACACATTCATTCGAGGTAGTCTTGGAGTCCGTGACGTAGCGGATAAGCTCCAAGAGCGTCGCCTGAGATGGTTTGGTCACGTTACGCGCCGGCCTAGGAACTATGTCGGATACAAGTGCCTTGCTATGTCAGTCCCTGGAGTGAGACCTCTCGGACGCCCAAGGAAGCGCTGGTTGGATGTCGTGAAACAGGACATGAGAGCCAATGGTCTAACCACCGAGGACCCTAAAGACCGTGCAAAGTGGAGTAGGTTAAGTAGGAAGGCAGACCCTGGCAAAAGCCGGGACTAATGCCAGGAAGAAGAAGAAGAATGTCATTGGCATAGTATTGCCCTATTAGGTACTTGCTCAAGTCAGAGTTGAGCAATCGACACGAGTCGTTTCTTCTGTATGAAGCCAGTTGAGTTTGTTGCCGGCTCTTCTTAGCAGAACTGCCTTCCTGAACCGGTGGTAGCTTTATGTTCATTCGACAATTCAAAAATACTTATTTAAGACTATTTGAATAACGCAAAGAAAATTTTGAAATTGAATTTGAAACTGACTTTAAAACAGAGCTAAATACCAACGTGTTATTTAGAATTACAATTTATCTATTCGTTTTTGATATAATAATGTAATTCTATCAGAGAATCAAAGTGGTAACGTATGGGTATTGGTGGGTAAATGAGGGGCTTAACGCAAAGTTTTGGAAACAAAAAATAGATGAAGGTAAATTAAATTCTTAAGAAATAATATTCGTAACGTCACATTAGTTTTGTAATTTATGCACAGCATCCTGAGGAGACCTAAAGAGACCTAGTAGCAGCAAAATTACTAATTTATTCTATATTCTCCGCATAAAGTTATACTAACTTCGTATAAATATAGCAACAGGAAAACTAGCACTGGCTATCAGATTTGGAACACCTCTGTAGTTAAACGAGTCGCATATTTTTATGATTTTGTTTTGAGTCAGTGAAAGTGACGCAGAAATAGTACCGACGCAGATTACACGCTACGTGACCTTGTTTTGCTTTATTTCGATTTAAAGTGTCTATATCTTATAGCTAAATCCTACAGGTCTAGGTTTATCTTTATCATTTTTAATGAAGAAATATATAATAATTTGAAAATTCAAGAGTATTGACACTTGTAAAAGCCTCCTTAAATATACACACTTAGGTACACTACAATAATTATTATGATTTTATTTTTTTTTGAAAACACGACATTTGTGATTTATAGTGATTGGTAATTTGTAAATTGTAAAAAAATATTATATTATATAATATTTTCATATCTTAGTAAATACAACAAATTTAACCTATTGTGAGGTAAATTCTTATTCCAATAAAATATTTTGAGGCCGGTCGTGGCGCAGCGGCACGAGGTGTGACTGCAAAACCGACTGGTTGTGGGTTCGATCCCCACTCGAGGAGATGAAATATTTACTTAAATTTATATTTCCATTTCTTCGCTCTGGTGTCGAGGTTAAGCGCGGCGTTGAGTTCTGCCACTCAACACGCAATGCCTCCAGAATTCGGCAGAAAGTGGGGAACGGAGCGTCTTAACACTAGGTTCCCTCTGCCTACCCTGCTGTGTGCGGGATACTAATTTAATTTTTTAATTTTTATAAAATATTTTAATTTCTCCGCTTTGCTAACAAGCGCAGAGTCCCACCACTCAACACACTATGTCTTAAAAATTGGTGGTAGGGTAGGGAATAGAGCGTTTTGACACTAGGTTCCCTCTGCCTACTTTAATATGCGTAAACATAGAAAATGAACTTATATAACTCAAAAGTTTCAAATGTTGCCTTTCATTCTACATTCTGTCAGAACAATCACACGTGACGAACCAATGATGTGTCACAAATAATTGATATTTCTATTTCATAGTTCTAATTATTTAGCCAAAGTGCTTTTTTCAATATTATATTTCTTCGCTTTATAATCTAATTTATAAAGAAGTAAAATGGAAGACCTTCCGCGCATGATTAGTGACTGTGTCTGTTAATATTATTTACAACTCAAATTCAAATTTCAATGTCAATGGCGTTCAGTTTTTGTAGCAATAAAGCTTTTTTATAAGAAACTAATAATAGCGTAACATATTTTTTTAATATCTCTCTTTTAGCGGTGATGATTTATTATTTAAAGAGTTAATAATTCTTAAATTAATGTTTTTATATGGCGAGACAAAGTACGGCGTTGTATTCCGCCGCAATATCTCGAATCGAATGAAATTTGGAGAACAGTTATAGAATAGAAGAGGGCATTCACACTAGATTTCTTATCTTTTTTTTTTGGATTATTAAAGTGATGTTAAAGAAAATCTTAAAAATTGTATGTCTACATGTAACTTGTATTAACTTATTGATTTTGGCAGTACATACAAATATTTACATGTATTTTAGTGTATAACTCCTCGTGGCTTACCCACGGCTTGAGAGATTACCAGGGAAAACCCAGACCAGATCCAGGTTTACGGTAATAGAGATATTATACTATATATAATAATTACAAGACGTGCTCAGAGTGAGCATCATCAGCGCACGTCACGACGGCGGCACACAGTGCAGGATTGTCAGTATTATCTTAATTTGCTAATTTCCCAAGAATATTATTAACCTACTTACGGATAGCATACGTCTATACTATCTATATCATTCTAGGATTATTATTATTATTTATTAGTTTATTTAAACTTTACTTTAACAACCAAAAAACAATGTAACCCTCTGTACATGGTGAGTTACAGCGGGCACCTCAAAAACAGACTTCCCATCAGGTGACCTGTACGCTCGTGTGTCGTCTCTTTTCCATTGAAAAAAAAATAGTGTTTCATATGTCATACACAACTCTTAGTTATTTCCATATTCGACCGCGCCTATGAAGCTGCGGGTGAAAGCAAGTAAATAACAAAATGTTTCTCAAATCACTAAACAAATGGATTTTCCTCAATGATTCCGCTCAACACGTCGCTAGTAAAGCCTACAACAAGTTCATAAATAAATTGTAATATTATATAGGAGGGTTCAGTTCGGGAAATAAAGAACACCTGTTAGAGTCACTTCGGAATTTTGGACGACCTATATATGAGATGAGGGCGCGCGCGCGACGTTGACAATGTGGACTTTCCAAAATAAAACGTGATAATTTGTATGAATCATTACAGCTCCGTCTCATAGTTGAGCGCTCTTATTGTGTTATTTCAAACGACGTCAAAAAAGAGGAGTTTCCACTGTTTTTATAGTTCCATACCTTTTAAGGAAAAAAGGAATCCTTATAAGATCACTTTGTTGTTCGTCTGTCTGTCTCTCTTTCAAGAGCCTTTATCTCAAGGATGCTTAGAGATACCGAGTTTAAATTCAAACCGTATACCTAGATCTACGTATTTCTACTTTTACTTAACAAAAGATATGGCCATTTATACAGCAAAAAATGCGTATTTCGACACTATAAAGGAAATTTAAATTAATAGGGTACTTCTGGAAACTTCCTTAACCTAGAATTATGACATTTGGCACCTAGCATCTACAGTTAGTACTAGTTAAAGAAAAAATCTGAAAACTATACATTAGTGATTAAATTGTAAAACATAATGGACTTTAAAAGTACTAAAGCCGCTACTTCAAGTGAGGTATCAGATAAAAGAGTTCTGGCTAAACTAAGCATCAATTGCAGAAAAATCAGCTCCCCGCTGTATCCCGCACACAGCAGGGTAGGCAGAGGTAACCTAGTGTTAAGACACACTGTTCTCCACTTTCCGCCGAGTTCCAGAGGCATTGCATGCTTAGTGGCGAAACCCAACGCCGCGCTTTGCCTTTACACCAGATCTACGAAATGAAAATATAAATGTAAATAAATATTTAATTTCCTCGAGTGGGGATCGAACCCACAACCAATCGATTTTACAGTTCCTGGCTGGTGTGGTGGTGTGGTGTGAGGTGTTACTGGCCTCGCATATATTTAATAAAACAAATATATTTTTTAATAGTATAAAATCAAAATAATGATAATGGTGATAATGTGGACGACAGTGTGAGTTTTGAACATTTCGTCTATTATCTATATATATAAAAGGACTTGTGCTGACTGACTGAGGTAAGACGCACGCAGAGCCGTAACCGCTGATGGTAGAAACGTCAAATTTGGGCAGATGTTTATTTTCATATTCTGGACATCCACTAAGAAGGGAATTTGAAAAATTTTAACCCTAAAGGGATGAAATAGGGGTTGAAAGTTTGTATGGAATTTTTTTTTAATCTGTACAGATTTTTATAAAATTTGAAATTTAGACTCTTAAAAATATTTCATTGAACACGTGTTTCATGGTTTTTAAGAATTCACCCCCTAAGGGTTCAAATAAGGGGTGGAAAGTTTAAATGGAAAAATCTTTAAATTGCCGCCGATTTTTATAAAAATTAAAATTCAGACTGTTAAAAATATTTTATTGAACACGTATTTCGTGATTTTTTTTAGAATTCACTCCTAATAAGCGGGCGAAGCCTCGCGCGCCCTCTAGTCTATCTATATATATAAAAGGACTTGTGCTGACTGACTGAGGTAAGACGCACGCAGAGCCGTAACCGCTGATGGTAGAAACGTGAAATTTGGGCAGATGTTTATTTTCATATTCTGGACATCCACTAAGAAGGGAATTTGAAAAATTTTAACACTAAAGGGATGAAATAGGGGTTGAAAGTTTGTATGGAAAAAAAACTTAATCTGTACCGATTTTTATAAAATTTCAAATTCAGACTCTTAAAAATATTTCATTGAACACATGTTTCATGGTTTTTAAGAATTCACCTCCTAAGGGTTCAAATAAGGCATTGAAAGTTTATATGGAAAAATCTTTAAATTGCCACCGATCTTTATAAAAATTTAAATTCAGACTGTTAAACATATTTTATTGAACACATGTTTCGTGGTTTTTTTAGAATTCACTCCTAAAAAGCGGGCGAAGCCGCGCGCGCCCTCTAGTCTATATATATAAAAGGACTTGTGCTGACTGACTGAGGTAAGACGCACGCAGAGCCGTAACCGCTGATGGTAGAAACGTGAAACTTGGGCAGATGTTTATTTTTATATTCTGAACATCCACTAAGAAAGGATTTTGAAAAATTTTTACCCTAAAGGGATGAAATAGCGGTTGAAAGTTTATATGGATTTTTTTTTTAAATCGGCATCGATTTTTATAAAATTTGAGATTTAGACTCTTAAAAATATTTTATTGAACACGTGTTTCATGGTTTTTTAGAATTCACCCCCTAAGAGTGCAAATAAGGGGTTGAAAGTTTGTATGGAAAAATCTTTAAATCACCACCGATTTTTATAAAAAAATTAATTCAGACTGTTAAAAATATTTTATTGAACACGTGTTTCGTGGTTTTTTTAGAATTCACCCCTAAGTGTCCAAACAAGCGGGCGAAGCCGCGCGCGCCCTCTAGTAAAAGATAAGTTTTAAGAAATATCTACAAGATTTTTTATAGAATATTAAATTTAAATTTTTTTATGAATATTTTAATATTTTAAAAATATTTTTAACTATAATACTTTAATAACTTACACGTTTTCACAAATAAATATACGTACGAGTACGTGGTAGCTCCTTAAAAAATCTTAAATGGGTTCATCAAAATCAAAATAAGTCCCGCCTCGTTTCTTGCGCCGGTTCTTCTCATGTCTGAGGCATTAACTGTAGTGAACTGGTGGTAAATTATTTGACGTTCAAAAAATGAAGCATGTAACTTCTTATTTTAAATAAAATTATTTGACTTTGACTTTGACTTTCAAAAAAGTACTTTACCTTATACGACTATATTCTAGTATCTTAATCAATATAATTGACAGAACACTCTCTGGCCAAAGTCTGAGAAGTGAGAACAATGCACTGTTCTGTCATCTCCTGGACTCCTGTCCCCGGGGCGGCGCGGGGAGGCGCGGGGCGGCGCGGGGCAGCGGCGGTGGACAGTGCTTATTCTATATCTCTATATGCGGCTTATCTCTCATCTCTAGTCCTCATTGTTATCTCGAGTAAGTTTTCCCCATACTTAGTCTTGATACAAAAATTTAAGCCTAAAATGTGTCTAACGTTTTTTCTGTTTTTAAAATTATCCCTATATTTGTATATTTTTTTGAGTTAACAATCATATAGCGATGTTGTTTATATACGATACCGTACCGTAGCTATATATAATGTAGTGCAGCATTTTATGACTTTGTACCATAATTCTTAATATAAAGTAATACAAAAGTAAATTGTATTTTAAGCTCTAACCTAATCCACGTAGAACGGGGAAGGTAAATTAACTTTGTGTTGAGACATTCCGTTCCACACTTTTCGCCGAATTTTCGAGACTTTACGTGTGTGCGTGCGACGGAACTCAACGCCGCGTTTTGTTACCAGAGCGAAAACATAAAGTAATTCATTTAACCAAGTAAGCTTCGAACCCACAACCGTCGCGTTTACAGTCACACGTGCTACTGCACCACAACGACCTCATTTACTTTTTTAAAAGCTTTATTTTTCTTAGGGGTTGGATTTCATATCATTTGTCGTCAGGATGAGAGCGAAGCCTTACAATAGCTTCCTGTTTGACAGAAAACCGGCTCTACTCAATAAAAGGATATTGTGTTTTGTATTATATATTTTTGTATTATTAGTTATTTTTTATTCTAAAGTTAAGTAGAGAAACTAGTTATTAGTCGTTCCTAAGTAAATCTGAATGTTCTCCGAAGTATTCGAACTCGCTACCACCGAGTTCTGTCAGACATGTCAATTGCATAATTCTGCTATTGATATATGAAATACATATTCTTTTTATTTAGCCTTACGTATATCTAGCATATAGCAGGGATTGCAACGGGAATTTTGTGGTTCTCACTCCGTTTTCCACACACCGCCTAATATTCGAGGCGGAACTCAGCGTCGTACTTTGACTTGTTACTAGAACGCGAATATAATAATAATTCATACACTGGAAATCGAACCTACAACCGTCGCGCTTACAGTCAGATGCTGTGCCGTTGATTAGTTTTTTATCTGAAATAGTAAATCTATGTATGTAGTATGTAGGTGGAGCTTTTAGTACGAGATCGTAAAATATTGAGGGTAGTTCAATGGCAAAGAGGTCAATCGTATTCATTTGCTAGTGTTTGCTTTTTCCATACACCTACACAAATTTTATCATCATATTTTATGACTATATTCTTAGTTTGTACCTTTCTCCCTATCATGGCCTCCCTTCAAATAGACTATTGTAAGCACTTTTGAAGCGTCGAATGAACATACAAATAAAGAAGCTACCACCGGTTCGGAAGGCAGTTCTGCTGAGAAGAGCCGACAAGAAACTCAACAGTTGCTCTTTTCAAAGTCAATGGTATTACTACATGAACTGGCAGCTATCCTGCATCACATTCAATAGACATTAATTCCATACATGTTTATCCTCTTAATATTCTTGAACAGTATAATAAGTTTTACTTGTTAGTATTTTTTTTAAAGCTACTTTAAATTGTGGTAGTGGCAAACTTAGAATACACTGCGGAAGCTTATTATATACACGTATACTCAGACCCATAAAAGATTTATTAAGTTTTTGGAGGCGAAAGCTGGGTATAACAAGCTTATTTATTTATATTCAGCTTTAGCTAATTTCAAGAATTATTTAATGCTTTAAAGTCCTGAATTTTAAAGTGTTTATATACATTCAATAAACATTTGATATGATATTGGTAAAATTCCGTAGTAAGTATCCAGTTGTGTGGTGGTCGTGGGTTCGACATCCATTTAAGTTAATGTTCCTTAAAATAAATGATGTAGTTAAGTATAACATTGAAAGTTCTGCTCCTAAGCAGAACTCGCAATACATTTAATCAGCTTCACACTGTATCCCGCACACAGCAGGGTAGGCAGAGGGAACCTAGTGTTAAGACACTCCGTTCCCCACTTTCCGCCGAATTCTGGAGGCATTGCGTGCTGAGTGGCGGAACTCAACGCCGCGCTTTGCTCCATACATTTATAATTATCATAAAAAATAAATTCATACCAACTCTTCAGCGTTATAAAGGTGAAAAGTTTGATTAAACGCACTACTCTCAAGAAGTAAGGTTCTATTCGAAATAAGGTTTTTTATATTGGAAAACTTATTTATTGAGGAAGCCTAGAGACCATTATATGACGTTCATCCTTTTGATGTAACCTATTGCATATGTGGTTAGATTTACCTCGGGTACTTAGGAATTAGAATGTATCGAGTCCACAACTCTTAGTTATTTCAAATGTAAATACTACAGCGGCGAGGCGCTACGTAAAGGGAATATGACAATCAATACTAAATGTATGTACATATATGGTTTGATTATGTAAGGGAAAATACTAATAATTCATAGTATCGGTAATTTCTGTTTTATAAGGTAATTATAAATTTTACATTATTTGTCCTCTGTAAAGTATGACATTATACGGTGTGTCTGACTAATGTAATTGTTAATGAATATAGGCAAATAACTTCAAGCTGCAGTGAAAATCTAATAATATATAAAGACACAACTCACCTTTTGATACAGAAACGGTCTAGTCAGTGCCAGATACCTCTCCAGGGCCATGGTGACCGCGATGCAGACGCTGCCCACGCCGAACACGCGCAGCACCACGCGCGCTGCGCAGTACAGCTGCGAGCGCGCCGCCCACGCCCACTGCTCCGCCACCACCATCGCGCACATCATGCCCAGCTGCGGGTGGACCATTAGTGGTACAAAAAGGTAATAGAAGGACAGACAGAGGGAACCTAGTATTACGACACTTCCGTTGCCCACTTCCCACCGAATTCTGGAGGCATCGGAACCCACCGCCGCGCTTTGCTTCGTTACGGAAGCGAGGAAATGATTCTCGAGCAAGCTCCACGCTTATGTATGAATTACAATTTATTACAATATTTTAGTCAAATATAATGTACAGTCTAAAGCGTTTTGAATTTAGTTTGAACTTGCAAAAATATTTGATAATTTAAAGTTTCTTTAAAATAATTCATTACTTCTATTCAAAATTAAATGAAATATATACTATACATATATGACTCACAAGGAAAAACGTATTTTAGAATCTATTTCAGATCCTTGTAATTATGAAAGCTTTGTTAAATTATATTATAATATGTTACATTATATTCATATAGTATAAACTGTATATTTCCTTATAAATAAATAATTTAAACAAATAAAGCTAACACACTCACCAAAGCGACTAGGTCGTTAGCGGCCAGGGACGTTAGAAGCAGCAGATGCTTGCGGTTCCTCACCCGCCGCTCCCCTCGTCGCAGGGCTATGATCGCCACAGCATTACCCACGATGCCAATCGCATACACCACTTTAACTATCAAACCGAACATCTTGCTCGGCCTCACATAGTTACACCCAGGGCTCGTCACATTATGGACTATATGATCAGAAAAGGTGTCATTGAGCGTAAAATTGGTGTAAGAAGTTGTCTCAAACGACTCAGTGGTCAACTCTAGCATGTTGTACATATTTAGTCGTTGGTAGTCGAGTCAGTGCGTAATATTCGCGAGCATCGCTCAGTACATATTCGTATAGCGTGGGTCGAGCTGGAACAATGTAAAATACAATTAAAAATCTGTATCCATAGAGGTGTACGTGTCCGGCGTACGAAACACGTCGTTATAATTTATTGTGGATATATTTATGTGGTGATTTATTCACCTCCGATAATAAAAATTGATTATTCATTAGTTTATGTCTGTATTGTGATTTTTTAAATGATTTGAGGTCTACCGCATACTTAGAGAGAAACAAAGCAAACAGAAGTTTTCGCAAAGTTAGTTAAAATATATGTATATGTACAGAAATCCAAGAGCATACATATATTTTGTAAAATTTTGTTTCATAGTTTTTTTAAATTTCTTTTTGTATATAGCACAAAGCAGGGTAGGCAGAGGGAACCTGGGAGGCTATTGTTATTACATTCCTTTCTCATTAAGCCACACGTTGCTAACCGTTCGCCGAATTCTGGAGGCATTGCGTGCTGAGTTGCGAAACTCAACGCTGTGCTTTGTCCCGACCAGAACGAGGAAAATGAAAATACTAAATGTTTCATTCCCTAGACTGGGCATCGAACCCATAATGCGACAGACTTTAATGTCGCACGCTTGTGACTTTCCTGTCTGTACATTAAGTATTTTTGATTGAAATGGATATAGGGACACTTAAAAAAAAATAAACAATCTCAATGCTCAAAGTATGTTATTATAAATATTAAGTATCAACATTGGTCATATACATATATTCTTATAGAAATTACGATAATGTAATAAAAAAATCATATTAGAAGATTACATATTAAAGTAATATAAACTAATATTAGATGTCATTATAGTTGCCAGTCAATTCTGTTTATTAAATGAATAATGATGTAGTTCAAATGTGCCATTCATGCCAGCAATGATGCTATAATTATCTACTAATTTTAACAAATCCTTGCACAATATACTGGTATGTACATATGTCACGGATAATTCAACGTTTTTGTAATCTCTATGAAATATATTTGTTTTAAAGTTTCATTTGACACATATTAAACTTTAAAACAAAGCTGTCGAATACGTGACAAATATTATTTTTAACATATTTATTTTTTATTTTTCATATTGTATTGTAAGTAAATATTCTAGGAATAAATGACTACATTCTTTATTTACAATAGGCACATTTTGTCTCACTCATGTCAGGGACATCAGTTGAGACACAATGAAATTGCCTCTCGTTTTATCGGACTATAAGTACGAAAATATAACAATATCTTGGATTATCGCGATTACCGTACATTTTAAATGAAACCCGACGTTACAAAGATATCGTGACCATGTACTACTGCAGTGTTCGAATCATCGGGTTTCCAAAAAAAAAAAAAACACTTTTTTTAATAATTTTACATAGTTTGTTAAATTTTGTTAATTTAGCAAACTATGTAAAATAAACATTGACGCTAGGTACTTATTATACAACTATTAAGAGATATGATTTTGCATCATTGAAATAGTTTAATAGAACATGTAGGTTATTCTAATGCGAGTGAATACATATTGTGTACATTATATAAACTATAATCAACTCGTCATAGTCTTTGAGTGTGGCCTGGGTCAGTGAGTGCGGCCCGCTGCACGAATAAAAAAAAATAGTGTTAACCAAATATATATGTACCGATTAGGAAATACATACAGTACCTAAGCAATAATAATTTAAAAGTTATCTAATTCAGGCCACTGTTAATATACAGATTTGTATCAAGACGTTATGATAATAAATATCTATTGCATTCAAATTAAGGATATGTATATATAAAACATTGTTTTGTCATTTATAAGAAGAGTATTTTTTTATTTTCTTTATTTTGTATGTTGATATGTGATATTGTCTATGTTTTTATAGCCCCTATAGGTAGTTTAGACGACAAGAATTAAGTAACTGTGGTACTATGAATTGGAAGTCCCAGTGGAACTATAGCGTTTGTGCTCTTTAAATTTGTTTTGATGTTTTTATATGGAAAGTCACCTGGAACTGTTAGCGGTTTTTAATCGACTTCTATAATAAAACTAGGTATTCGACTTTACTTTTTTTTGTTTGTTACTTCAAAACTTTTGACTGGGTAAGCCGATTTTGATTATTTTTTGTTTATTTGAAAGTTGGTATTTCCTGTGTGGTCCCATTTTATTTGGTCCATTTCTGACAAAGGCATTCATGAGAAAATCACATGTCTTAAATTTGCATTAAATATATGCGCGACAAATTGACGAAAAACTCAATTTCCCGTGAACCGATTACGATATTTTTTTTATATTGGAAAGGATAAACTTTAAGGGTATTTGATGAGAGTTTGCTCGGGTGCCGATTATGGGATCCGGTTGAAATTGAAAAGGTCGATTTTTTTGTAAAAATACTAAATAATTACAACCTCATTATAATAATCGTGTTATTACATTCAATATAATCAGATTTCTCTAATAACTACTTTACTTACAGAACTTGGCCTAGTAAATCAGACGCATCCCCGAACGGTTCTATCTCCCTGAGATACTGTATATAATATAAATGTCTTTTATTTTGTGGAGTGATAGCCGCTATCAGAACTATTTTAAATAACAAATAAAATATATTTTTTCGTTGTTATCAACAAACTGTTTATAAATAAATAGATATTGGCGCCATGTTAAAAAGCTTTTCAATATTTTTTCAATATTTTTCATCCATAGAGATAAATTATCGGATTTAATTAGCGGATATTAGTATGTATATAATAACAAATATAAAGTATATCATTTATAAAAATATTAAGTTATGAGTAAATATTGATGAAAGGCCAGTCGTGGCGCAGGGATATAAAGTGTGACTGTAAAATCGACTGGTTGTTCATTCGATCCCCACTCGCGGAAATGAAATATTTATTTACATTTATATTTTAATTTTTTCGCTCTGGTGTCGAGGCAAAGCGCGGCGTTGAATTACGCCACTCAACACACAATGTCTCCAGAACTCAGCGGAAAGTGGGTAACGGAGTGTCTTAACACTAGGTTCCCTCTGCTTACTCTACTGTGAGCGGGATACAGCGTGACGCTGATTTATTTAATTTTGATATATTATAAATAAATACTTATATCAGATGGTGGAAAATTTAAAGAGCTTTACTTAAAATGTGTAAAGGGCTTATTAAGTACTATTATAGAGTTATTTTATGAGTCACTCCAGCCACTGGGCATTACCCACTGTGCACTGGACGGTCTAAACGCGGCATAAAGCTTTATAAGTTTATCCAAACGCACCAACACCGACGCTACGAGTCGATTTAGTGTTGTAAAAATATGCGAACGTATTTTAGTATCGAGTGCGAATAACTCGTTACGTCGATAACGCTCTCGACGTTTGTTATAATACCAATAAAGTATTAGTGTTGTTGTTGTTGACGTTTATATAAACTGCGCAAACACTTTCTCTCTTATATTATATATATATTTTATTTAAATTATATTTTTAAAAAATCAGCTTCACGCTGTGTCCTGCAACACAGCAGGGTAGGCAGAGGGAACCTAGTGTTAAGACTTTCTGTTCCCCACTTTCTGCCGAATTCTGGAGGCAATGCGTGTTGAGTGGCAGAATTCAACGCCGCGCTTTCCCTCGACATCAGAGCGAAGAAATGGAAATATACATTTAAATAAATATTTCATCTCCTCGAATGGGGATTGGACCCACAACCAGTCGGTTTTACAGTCACACTTTGTGCCCCTGCGCCACGACTGGTCTCTAAATTATATTATTTTATTTATTTTTTTTAATTAGTTGAACCGTCAAAGTTCAACTTTTAAATGTACACTGCACCATTTATGGTGTAACTAATAAAGTATAGCCTCCTTGTGTTTTTGATTTTGATAACATTTGTCCATAACTCTAGAATAAAATAAAATATTTTTAGAATATCGAATAGAAAATAAAGCGCTATATCACAAAGCTTTCAGTTTATAAAATTATTTTTAAACATATGCAGTACCCTTAGTGAGGGTAACTGAGCGTGCCTAATTGATAATTACAGTATGTAATCGCAGATGGGCTCATGACGGGAGAGGCAGGGTGCATTTACCCCGTGAACCAGGAGACGGACCGGGGACCGGGCTCCGGGGGCCGGAGGCTGGAGGCTGGAGGGATGCACGGTACATTACATGCAGTGAACATGCCTAAGAAGAGCTTATTATGCTATCTTATCGTTTTTATCTTATAGCGTTAGTATTTTATTTTTTTATATTTATAATTCATATTTTGTCAGATGAGCAATTGGGTGAAAAATTATTTTTTATACCATTTTTGCCTTGTTTTTGTGGAAAGCCGCATCTTGTTTAAACAGGCCAGACTAGACTTCTCAAAATACGTTTAAAGTTCAATCACACATCCACCACCCCAAAACAACATATATCATTTCCTCAAGTGGCGATCGAACCCACAACCAGTCGCGTTTACAATCAAAAGTAAACAAATATAAAAACCCTACATAAACACAAACAGGATAAAAGTCAGTATTTTCGTCATTATCGACATGGGGACAGTAGCTGTTGCCCAACTTGGTCTGTTTAATGGTGTCGCGGCCTCTTAAACCTACCACTCTGTGACAATGTATGTGCATTTGAAATTTAAAACATTCTACTATCTATTATCAATTTAAATGCTCCGCTTTTGATTTGTTGCCGTAGTTTTGTATACTTTAGTAATCATTGGAGACTGACCTTGTGTGGTAAAAAATGGAGAATGATCGTAGAGGTCGTGGATGCAATTCTTACTTGTTGTAAAGAAATAAACTTAATATATAATATTAGTTACAAAATTACAGCAACCAATTTGACAATGCTCGTATATTTCGTAACCGTTCCCACTAAAATATTTGCCATACCAGAGCGAGGAAATGCTAATGTAATTAAATATTTAATTTCATCGAGTGAGAATCGAATCCACAACCTGTAGCGATATCAGTCGGTTATGTCTCTTCGTTACGACTGACTCTCCAATAGTCGTAATATTAAGTAACTAATATTAAATAATTTGAATTTTAGTGAGAGAGAATTGTTGGTGACGAAAGCGTAAACCACAAAATATGATAGGTACCTATCTAAGGAAACCACAAGCGGGAAAAGCACGCGCTTAAAGCTCGCTTCATTATGAAACATGTATTTATCATACATTACTAGTATCCATGTGCATAATGGTGCAGTGTCAGTATTATTTTAATTTTCTTTATTTTTACGATTTTTTAAGATTGTGAAATGCTAAGTTTCACTACGTGGAACTCGTACGTAATAAATATTCGGGCGGAAGGAACCGAACGGGCTGAAAGAGTTGAAATGATTTTTTTTTCCATTTTTTAAAGTGTTATTCCACACTTAGGAAAGAAAAATGCTTATTAAGAAAACGTATAAAAATCCCGCTACGTTCAAATTTTTATACGTTTTCTTAATAGAAGATAAAATTAACTTGCTTCGTTCTGGGGAGCAGAGCAAAGTAATTATTATACAAAATACAAAACATTTTGTTAGTGGAAATGTAATTTTATTGAAATGGAGTCATCATTTCTCTTTCGCGGTGGGAAACTGGCTTACGAGATTTAAGATAAGAAAGACATCTTTAATATTTAAAGACATTGAGTGACAGGCGACCGAATCCGAATACCTACCGCCGAATTTTATTTCCAGAACTTATATTGATTACAATTATAAATCACGAAATAGGAATTGAACCTACAATTATACGTCACAGCAGCACCACTACGGCGATGTACACATAATCATATAATTATTATTTTTTATACTATATAATATATTTTTTTGATCCAACTTAATATTTCTAAAATATATACTATAAAACCGTAGCGTTTGGCGCTCCGTTCTCTCTGACTACCCCGCAAGGGATAAAGCGTGAAGCTAAGTTAAGTTAAGTTATATACTATAAAATATTTGTAAGTGAACATAGTTTTACGATACTCTTTAAATAATATTTAGATATTAAATGTAAAAGCATGTAGAAGCGTGCAAGTGTAAACAGAAGGTTGTGGGTTCAATTGCCATTCAAGAGAATGATTTTTTTTTGATATTTTTATTCATCCTTTGCTCCGGTTACGAGGCAAAGCGCAGTGTTGTGTTCCGCCACCCAAGATGCAATACCTTAAGATATTGCATCTTGAGCGTCTGTTCTCTTTTTTTTCCGTCATATTCTTAAGAATAATTCCTAATAATAAATGAGTGTTCTAGCTCTAAGTTCCCAGGTTCCCTCTGCCTACTCTGCTATGTAGCACTTTGAGCGTGAGGCAAAAAAAAAATAAACGGTTGTTTTAATCAATTGAAAGTGACACGTCTAATTAAATTTTGACACGTCGTTATCAAAATATTGTTAAAGTAATTTCTAATAAATACGATTCATAATAAGTAGATAAATGATTAAATATTATTTTTATTTATAAATATAAATCAAAATATAATAATACTATGAAATAAAATATTAAAAATAATTACCGAAAATGTATTCAGCGTATATTTCGCAGATAATAAAGAACACAACACTCTTCTCACTAAAAATTCAATAAATTGTATTTAAAAAAAACTAATGTTCATATAAAAAAATACGAAACGTAAATAAGTTCGATATTTTAGTCTCTACGTCAGAAACGCGCGCGCTCTCTACGTACTCTAAGCGGACTGACTGCGGCTAGGAGGCTACTACCTACTACCTACTAGCTACTAGCTACTACTGACTTACTTTGTGAGTACTGACTGTCGAATATTGCTTAGCGAATGTCCGCCCTTATAACGCCGGCACTCTTAGTTATATCTTAGCACTAGTAGTGCTTGGGCTTACTATACTGTAGGTACTGTAAGTTTGTGTACAAATATTGTATGAAAGACGTTCCGGTTAAAAAAGTCGGTCAGTATAAACTATAGTTGACGCTTTTCGTCTATTTTCTAGTATAAGTAATTAAAAAAATTATTAAAATTGAAAAGTTTAGTTTGGAATTCTAATTTTAATTGTTACTGTGCAGTACCTGTTTATAATTAACTCAATACTCTAAATAAGATAATGAGGAAGGAAATGATGCCGAATGAAATTGCTATTGCGTTAGTCCTGTTTGTCTTTGAGTACCTTTAACGGCTTAAGTTAAGAAAAAAATGGGTTTTTTCATTTATGTATTTAGCATTTTTTTTATGAAAAAGATAAGGCATACGAGCGTGCGGGTTACCAGATGATAAGTGATTACTACCGCCCAAGACCCTGTGTAGCACCAGAGGAGCTACAGGTGCGTTGCCGGCCTTTGCGGTGGAGATGGAAATATTGACGCACGTGATCTACCGTCTACACAGCTGTGTGGCGCACGGAAGGATCCTCCTACGAAACCGGAGAGTAGTGGAATGCCACGTAACCAGGTAGTGTGGATGGTACAGGTGAAACAGGAATTAATAGAACTTGTTTGACTGCTGGACACAAACACAGTCCAGGTGCTGATTTAAGGATCGAATGCGGTAAATAATAAAATTTTATTTTGCTTAATGTATTTGTACAATGTTTTAAGTTTTTAGAGATTCGTATCTAATACCTTAAAAGGAAAACAAATCTAAAAAAAAAACTTTTACAGCACCACTTTGTAGTCTGTATATCTGGATTATATCATATTTTTTCTTCAAATATCTAGGTCTACAGTATCTTGGAGTGAGAAACAAACCCAAACACCCGAAAACTTAAGTTTCTCAACTTTTGTAAGTCACGTTCCCGTTGGCCTCTATCATGAAATTAGTACCAATCCCGGTGGGATTCGGTCACCGACTCGCACTTGACCGATTTTCTTATATTGTTTGTACAAAGATGTTGTACGTTATATAATACACTTTTATATAATTTAGAGGCTAGTCGTGGCGCATGGGCACAAAGTGTGATTGTAAACCGATTGGTTGTGGGTTCGATCCCCACTCGAGGAAATGAAATATTTACTTAAATTTATATTTCCATTTCTTCGGTTTGGTGTCAAGGCAAAGCGCGGCGTTGAGTTCTGCCACTCAACACGCAATGACTTCGGAATTCGGCAGAAAGAGGAGAACGGAGTGTCTTAACACTAGGTTCCCTCTGCCTACCCTGCTGTATGCGGGATACAGCGTGAAGCTGATTAATATCATTTATAAATATTATGTAAATGACGAGGAAAACGCTTAAATGTTACCAATGTTGTAAATACACCTGAACTTAATTTTTACGACACATATACGTTGTACAAACAAATATTACATTCAGTTCAAAATATTATCAATTTAAAATGGAACTAAAACTGTCCCGATTTTTAGGCTAAAAATTAAATGTTTTTAAATACAACTAATTTCAGAAAAAGATACATATGTATATTGATAAGTTATGTACAACCACTTTGCCTCACAGAGTTCATGATAAACCCAGCAATTTTTGTTTTAAGTACAACAAATCTTGTTTTGGGCTATATCAACATTGGAAACTTTATTTAATAATAAATTTCATAATAAAAGTAATAAAAACATTTTTGTAGCTTCACGGTGTATCCCACACGAAGCAGGGCGGAGAGAATCTGGGAATCCAGTGTTAAGACAGAGAAATGAAAATACGGAATTTCATTTGCTCGAGTGTAGAGGAAATCGAACTCACAACCTGTCGCGCTTACAGTCACCAGTTTATGCCGCTGCGCTCATGCGCTACGTTTGGTCTCAACTACTAATTATGGACATTTTTTCTATGTACAGGACAACTGCTTTAAAATCGTAATCGATTCTGTGCTGTTTGTAAAATTTTTGTCTCATTTTCCCGAATGAAGTAAAAATTAAAAATATAAATACCGAGTGAAAGCGTCTGCACTTCTTTTACAGGAGCAGCATATCAATATGGGACAAAATATTTCAAACCCGTACCTAAAAAAATAATCAAGATTCATCATCAGTTTAGACGTAAGTTTATATTAATTTCATGATTTTTATCTGTGACGCAGTTACGAAAAACGTAACCAACAACGTAACCTAATACTACAAAAATACTACTTAATGTAGCCGATCTGCCACTTTTCATTCTTAAAAAACATACCAGAACGAGAAAAGAATATCTTCTATTTTACGCAATTACCTATCTTCTATAATAAACCTAAACCACGTTCAACTTCACCACCGATGTCTACGACTCGATTTTGTGAATGAGGAGTACGCGATGTTGTCTCTCTTATAGATTAGTGTCTGTGTGCATCATTCTTAACAAATTAATGACGTTTTATTTTAGAACGGTAATTTCATTAATAATTTTATTTGAAAAAAAAAATCACTTACAAATTTTCACTTTTATTTTAATTGTATTAGGCTGTTATAGAGCAGTTAAAAAACTGTGCCCATTTACAGTGGTGAAGATAAAAACACGCATATACATGTATACTTAAAACGTATAACTTGAGTGAAAACTTTTGAGAAGGTGAAATGACAAACTTATATAGCATAAACTATATCTACATTTTACACACATTTATAATTAAAAGTTATTCGATTAGTTAAAGGTTACAGCGATAGTGACCCAACCTTCCCACACTCCCCCGGGCATTGAAGTCGATACGATAACAATCAACTATATATTTAAGATAAATCCACTTTGACAAACTGTTGCCTTTAGCGTAAGCTTAACTAACATGATTCCGGTTTCGAGTTTCAATGCAAAGAAAACATTTTTTTATAAATATGTTATATATTTCTTTTGTAAAGTAAGAATAGTACATCGTTCCACTTTGTAATTATCCAGCAAAATACAGAAGATGTTAAAATGAAAGAAAAAAATACTCTACTACTACTAAAATTACAATATTAACATTATAAATATATTAGAAATAATTAATATTATAGATCTAAATGACTCCAACATCAACTTAACTAAAACGTTCTAAACTAAAGTACCGACATACAAACTAGATATTAGTCCATAGGCATACGTACGAGCCGACTCTATGAAAGGAGGAGGATTTAAGTCCTCCGCGGAGTACTCTACTTGTGCAATTGAGGATTATAAAGCGTTCACTGAACCGCGGTCCCTCCCAACGACTAACTCTACTTAACTAAACCAACTACTACTACTATATTTAACTGAACCAGTGTTGATTTCTAATTACAATTGCAAATTTTAACGATAACTATCAGTTATCATTAAATTAAATTAAATCAAGCTTTTATTGACAAAACTTGTTTACGTTTTGCAACAAAATTGTCCCTTATATAAATTAATTTCACGCTGTATCTTGTACACAGCAGGGTTGGCAGAAGGAACCTAGTGTTGAAAGACTCCGTTCCCCACTTTCCGCCGGATTCTGGAGACGTTGCGTGTTTAGTGGCAGAACTCAACGTGGTGCTTTCCTCGACCCCAAAGCGAAGAAAGGAAGTTACAACATTAAATAAATATTCCATTTCCTCGAGTGGGGATCGAATCCACAACCAGTCGATTTTACAGTCACACTGTGTGCCCCTGCGACGTATGTATGTCGGCTAATATCTTGCTAGATAATAAGAAAGATTTAGATAATTATTTGTAAATCATTACATCATCGAGATATCAGTTTAAAATATAAAAGATCAGATTGGCGTGTTAAATGCCGAAAATTAACGTCGCGCTTTGCCTCGACACCAGAGCTAAGTAATCAAAATATTCAATATTTCATTTCCTCAAATGGGAATCAAACCCAAAACAAACTGTCGCTTTGCAGTCACACGCATGTGGGGCTCCTCCTTAAAGTTACATATAATATTTTTTTTATCAAATAATGTTCCCAAACAACAAATAAAATTATAATATCTATTCTAAATATAGCGCGTCACGTTTCCGGAAAGTGAAGGACTTTCGCCTAGCATCCTTGTACCTTTATCTCGGAGGCCGGAGCCCCGAGCCCGGCTCCGTCTGCTATCTGCCTAATACAGTTAGAGCGGTCCCGATACCAGCATCCTATTTATATACTCATAGGTAAACATACAGCGACACCACAGATACGTACTATCTTATTGTTTTGTTAATTTACTTGTTAATTTAGTTCAAGATCCTGGTATGGAAGGGGGTTTTTATAAGGCGTCGAAAAGTTTATTTCTATTTCATGTTTTTCGTTTAAGCTTACGTACCAGGCTTTTTAGAAAATATGCTTAGTTTTATATTATTTATATATTATAAACCACAACCATTTATAAAGTAGTAGGTACGGTAGAAAATCTTTTGTGTTGATGTTCCTTCTGCCTACTCTGCAAATTTAATAAACAGTGTATGAAAAAAACTATATGCTTAAGTTGTGGAATCGATTCCCATCAGAGGAGATGAAATATTAAATATTTTCAATTTCCTCGCCCTGGTAACGAGGTATAGCACGGCGTTGAGTTCCGCCACTCGACTCGCAATGCCCCCAGAATTCGACGGAAAATGCGGAACGAGATTGTTTTAATGGGGACGGAGTATCTTAACACTATATTCCCAGGTGTCCTCTACCTACATTCCTATGTACAAGCATACACAAGTAAAGCGTAAAGTTGAAAAAATTGCATCATTTCGACCCCATCTTAGGTTAGGCAGAGAGAAAATAGTGACAAACCATTCATTAAACAATACTTGGTTACAAGATGAAAGAAATCCATTATTTTTTTCTTCCAATTCACATTGTATTTCACATAGCAGGGTTGGCAGAGAAAATCTTATCAATACTCTCCTAGGAGAGTGGGAACTCTAGAGTTCTCCGCTCTCCGCCTAAATGCGTATTTATAGGCGCTGTCATCAAAATACATTGTGTTTATATTTAATGTATTAGGATTATATATTTTTTGCTTTGTAATGGAACACGTAATAACACCATTGTTATTCACACGGTACACCACTTACAAACACATACCCACATACAAATTGGAGTTAACACATGTAAATAAAAAGTTGCGGATTTTATAACTACTACATTTACAATCATACTTTATATTAATACTATAAATGTGAATGTAAGTTTGTTTGTTACGCTTATACGTATAAACTACAGTAGTGGTGTAATAACGACTGACCAAGCGCGATGTATGTGGGCTCGATTCGTATTCAGAAAAATATTTATATTATTTCCTTGCAGGTAAGGCAGAGGGAACCTAGTCGAAGACACTCCGTTCCCCACTTTCTGCCGAATTCTGGATGCATTGCGTGTTAAATGGCAGAACTAAACGCCCCGTTTTGCCTCGACTCCAGAGCGAAGAAAGGGAAATATAACTTTAAGTAAATATTTCATCTGCTCGAGTGGGGATCGAACCCACAACCAGTCGGTTTTACAGTCACACTTTGTGCCGCTGCACCACGACTGGCCTCATAATTATTTTTTATCATAATTACGATTTTTGTACCTAGCATAAAAACACTCCGTTTCCCATTCTCTGCGCTTAACACCACGCTTGGTCTACTGGAATAGGGAAACAAAATAATCTAAATATGATAATTTCCTCGAGTAGGGACCGAACTCGTACTTACCTTCACCTATTTACAGTAAAAAACTATTCCACGGCGCCATGTACTACTGTTGAGTGATCATAAAAATTACTAGCATTCTTTTAGTATTATCATTAGATATTATTAGATAGTTGTAATATCGATTTATACCTTGTGAAATGAGAACTAGTTTGTGAAGTTATAAAAAGTGTTACCAATAAATAAAATACGTTTCCCGACCTTATTACTGTACATTTTCTTTCATATTTCAAATCAACTTTCTAAACAGTAATTACAATTTTATATTAAAAATCGATATTGAAGCTAAGATAGAGTATAGGAGATTGATGCCTATGAATTATTAACTTACAAGTCTAGAATAGGCTATTAGTGACTGGTAACAAACTTCTTTTTGACAAGTGTTGGTCCGAGCAATACTGCTTATCTTATATTTTTTATCATAAATTTTAGCGATTATCCAGTTCTTTTAGCTTCACGCTACACATAGCAGGGTATGTCGAAGGAACCTGGGAATATACTCGTAGTTGCCCTTGCCTCGTTACTAGAGCCAGAAAATGTAAATATTAAATATTTCATTTCTCGAGTAGGAATCGAACCCACAACCTCAAACCTTAAAGTATTGTTATTAATACTAACATTATGAAAATTGCATTTGGGCTTGATATTTTTCATGTCCTCGCGTTTCTGTCTAATCAAAGAACAGAGGTGAACTAAGTAATGCGAATATACATATATGTATAAGTTATAATAAACTCTAAATAGAAATCCTCACATGGTCTAAAGCCCTAGATGCCATACACGGCGTGGTGTGACACCATTGGCACGAGTGTTTCAGTGGGCACCTTTTCAGCCGTCGCCATTATAAGGGGAACAATAGCCCGCCTTATACGTCCCTTCCGTAATGACGACGCGCGCCTTAACGAGGTGCGAGGACTCTGGTCACTGGATCGCGAATTAAATTAAAATGGTCTATTGTGGTGGCCCTGATGTATGGAGATATAGATGAATTTATTGATAATTATTGTTATTTATTTATGTATAAGTGCTTAGTAATTCATGATGATGGTACAGAAGTGGTACAAAAAGTATACAAAATTGTTATTAAGTATAATAAAAATAATCTCTTACTCTACATTAAAAATAGTAATAGCCATAAAACCTAATAAATGTAGTGTATGTATGTTTCGCACACACCCTGTATAACATGAAGTTTAACCTCAATTACGGTATTTTGTTAGGTTGTTTGTTATATTGTGTCAACTGAATCATATTTAGCTTGAAGCTTCTGTTTGTTTTACGGGCTATCATCCATTTTTAGGGTTCCGTACATGAAAATGTAAAAATGGAACACTTATAGGATCACCTTGTTAGGTCACCGTCACTTATAGGTCAATACGAATAAAACTTAGAATAATAGACAGTGGTAAATTGTGTCAAGTTAACCTGTTTGTTATACCTACGTAAGATACGCTACGTTAAAATTTTAATCCGTTTCTAAATATTTTTCTTTGGGTAGCAGACAGAACTATGTATCTCTCAAATATGGAAAGAATAAAGAAATAAGTTGTAAGTAACGCTTGGGCGGTTATCAAGAGGCGCGGCTTCGAGTCCTGCTGCCTTCAAATTTTTATACGTTTCTAAATATATTTCTTTTTTTTATGGTGTACTTATTGATAACGTAAGATAATGATAATGTTAAATTTTTTGTTAATTTCTATTGTAAAAAATAATAAATATAATTAAGGCGGAACTCAACGCCGCCTTTTATTTATTGGAGCGGAGAAACAAAAAATAAATAATCGTTCACCCGATTGGGGATTCAATCCACAACCATCACGTTCACAATTATTTTACTGTCCCACATTGCATTAGACATATGTGGTATTGTAAAGTAAATATACTTTTTATAATTATTTTTTTCTACATTCTGTTAAATAATATGATTAATGTGAGAGCGACGGAGGTGAAGTAAAATCAGCAATATTCATTGATATAAACTTATATTTTAATTATTTACTGTAATTTGGCGGGTGTTGTGCTGGTACAAGTACAACAACATTATTTAAGTCAATGGAAAACCGCAAAACACTCCGCGTCCCTCAGATATCAACAAACGACTCGACTTGAATACCAAACAACGCACGAGCTACTAAGCTGTAGATGTGGCATTCGAATGATACAAGATGTCCTCTCATCGATCTCTTGTTTTTGCAAGAGAGATCATTTATTAAATGTTATTTTTACAGTTAAAAGTGATAGAGAATACTATTTATTAAAAGTTATTTCGCACTAATTTTTTTTTGTTAAACATAATTCTCATCCACAATCTATAGGTAACGGAAATTTGTAAAAATCTCTCTTCTCAGATGACTATCCAACGTACAATGTAGCGGGCCTATAAGAATTTGGACGTAGCTTGATAAGAGTGGGTGATGCGGCGGTCAGAGCGTTTAGATGGTTTCCAAAAGGTACGGGTTTGAGTCACGTTGCGCTTAAGTTTTCATATGTTTTCTGAAAATATTTTAATCTATTTTTATTGTGAAATAAAACCTTCGAAACGTTAAAAAAATACTCTAATTTTTTGTCAACTATTTTCACAGAATACTTAGAGCCGGGAACTGACAAAACCAATCAAACTTTTCATTAGGTATATATAGCTAGTAAAAAAGTTCCTGTATCCCGCACACAGCAGGGTAGGCAGAGGGAACCTAGTGTTAAGACACTCCGTTCCCCACTTTCTGCCGAATTCTGGAGGCATTGCGTGTTGAGTGGCAGAACTCAACGCCGCGCTTAACCTCGACACCAGAGCGAAGAAATGGAAATATAAATTTAAGTAAATATTTCATCTCCTCGAGTGGGGATCGAACCCATAACCAGTCGGTTTTGCAGTCACACCTCGTGCCGCTTTGCCACGACCGGTCTCCGTAAATAGCAAGTAATCTTTTAGTATGATGCGTACAATATATATCGTATAGTCATTTTATGCTATTTTTATGACGTGAGCAAACAAAAGCGCTTACATCGGCGATTGGCGCCACCGCAACGTGTCATACATACATTATAATATCTTTTACCGCAGCTTCAGGGCAAAAGTGGCCTAACTCAAAACGTTATACTATACTATACTATACTAACTTCACGCTTTATCCCTAACGGGATAGTCAGGGAGAACGCGCCAAACGCTATGATCTCTTCATAACTCTTTCGCCTCGTCCACTGTCATCAACCTCTTCATACATGCCCTCCGGTGGCTCATCATGCTTTTTACGTGACCTTCCTCCAGTATCTTTGATACTGTGTTTCGAATGTCAACCGAGGTCTCCCCCTACGAGAGGTAGGGGGAGACCTCGGTTGACCGCCCACTTTTCAATTATAAATCTTTTTTGCCATTCTTCAACATTCATTCGTTCGACGTGCCCAAACCAGCTGAACACGTTCTTCTTCATTCTCACCGTGACATCCTCGCTAGTACTTGCCATTCTGTGTAAGCTGACTCCGCATATCCTACGAAGAGATCGCATCTCCACAGCATTCATCTTTCTTTCATTCTTCTTCTGTAATCCCACGTTTCGCAACCGTATAACAGAGTTATATATCAGTGAAAATGAAGAAGACGGTTTTTACGATCCTAGTTCTTAACAAAATTAGAAGTTACTGAAATTTTTATATATTATGATTTATTTATGTTATTTATTTTTATACAAATATTGCATGTGAATATTTTTTTTGAAGCTTAGCTATAGTGTATTATTTTTTATTATACCTCTGTATGGACTATAATGTGTCAATATGCAATAAGCAGAGTCGATGATATCAGTACGCGCGATATACGTTAGATGTACGTACGTAAGTGTTATGGGCAAGGTCAAGTTCAAGTCACTGGTCTCATATTAGAGGCAGTCACGAATGCGTTATTATTAATAATGTGTTTGTCTTTTATTATTATTTGTATTAGGACTTTTCATTAAAATATTAATTTTGGTAATTTGTTAAAAAATTGAAAAAAAAACATTTAACAAATTACCACAACACGGACAAGCGCGGGTCGGGCTAGCCCACCGGGGGTTCCGTAAAAAATTGAAGATCAGCTTCACGCTGTATCCCGCACACAGCAGGGTAGGCAGAGGGAACCGAGTATTAAGACACTCCGTTCCCCACTTTCTGCCGAATTCTGGAGGCATTGCGTGTTGAGTGGCAGAACTCAACGCCGAACTTAACCTCGACACCAGAGCGAAGAAATGGAAATATAAATTTAGGCAAATATTTCATCTCCTCGAGTGGGGATCGAACCCACAACCAGTCGGTTTTACATTCACACCTTGTGCCGCTGCGCCACGACTGGCCTCAAAAAAATTGAAGATCTTGAGCTTATTTTGAAATTCAGGCTTAGCTTAACCAGAGCCCATTCATCTGATATCTCACTAGAACTAGCGTCTTTAATACCGAATTTTGCCCCTCTTTTAAGACCTATTTTTTAGGATTTAACCACAAATGTATAGGTTTTAGTTTTTTTCCTGAAATACTACCTGTAGATGCTAACTGCCAAATTTTATAGTTTGTGGTGAACCGAAAGTACCTCATGAATTTTGATCCCCTTGATAATGTCGAAATACGTTTTTTTGCGATGTTAACAGCCTCTTTTGCGATATCTTTTTTTAAGTAAATGGAAAAATAATTTTATTTTAGGAAATCATGGTTTTGGGTTCGATTTTCTTTCAAGGAAATGAAATATTTGTATTTCCTCGCTCTGGTAACAATGCAATGCCTCCAGAATTCGACGAAAAGTGAGAAACGGAAGTAGGGAACGAAACGGAGTATCTTAACACTGGGTTCAGAGATCTCTCTGTGTGCGGGATACAGCGTGAAACTAAAAGAAATGCAAGTGAAGTTACAGCTATTGTGTAGATGCTACAACATTTAAGATTGGTGATTTTATTATGACAAATAGACTTCAGTTCTCAGAAATAATTAGCATACAAGTGCCCCATACTGTATACGAGGTACGAGCGTATCTCTGATAATTCATAATTATAGAATTCATCCTAATTGCAATTAACATATATTTATGGTTGCCAGGGGAGTATTTTTTGTATAAGGCCTTTATTATATACAGAATGTAAATAATTGATTTTAAAAAGGTCCCGCTGAGCTTCTTCAGCGCCGGTTTTTAGGTTTGAGGCAGTAGTAACTCTAGTGAACTCGTGGTGAAGTAATGAATATTATAAAACCGAAAAATGTAACTTCTCTCTATTTTGAATAAAAATATTTAAATTTTAGTAAAATTAATCAATGTTGTAATATAATATCTCAAGTTATTTGAACTGGCAGATCGTGGCGCAGAGGCATAAAGTGTGACTGTAAAATCGACTGGTTGTGGGTTCGAATCCCACTCGAGGAAATGAAATATTTATTTACATTTATATTTTCATTTCTTCGCTCTGATGCCGAGGCAAAGCGCGTCATTGAGTTTCGCTACTCAGCACGCAATGCCCCCAGAATTCGGCGGAAAGTGGGGAACGGAGTGTCTTAACACTAGGTTCCCTCTGCCTACCCTGCTGTGTGCATGATACAGCGTGAAGCTGATTTAATTTTAAGTTATTTGAAAAACGTGAGGTATAAGGCTAAGTTTTGAATGTGTGTGATGTTCGTATTATATAGAGCAAGTGGCGCTTGCTTAACCTAAACCAGCTTTACGTGGTTTTTGATAACGGGCCGACGACGCCTCGTGTGTGAATATTAATGTTATAATATTTGATTCTTTACATTTTTTTGTGTACAATTTATTAAAGATAAAGTTGTCTTCGTTGTATCACTGTATAAGAACACGGAAAGATTCATTTATTACTGAATGATGTCCTCATAATTTTTATTGTCGTCTGATCTGGGTTAGAAATATTGACATATTTTTTATTTTTATTAATAAACTTTACTTTTAAAAGCTTTTTTTTGGCTCTCCTTTTAATCACTTACACAAATAAACAGCTTAAAAATTTCTACACATCTAAACAAGTATAGAGACTAATAAAGGTTTAAAAAATCCTTTTCTAGTAGGCACCTTTCATTATCTGTGATTGGTGACATAATAATTTTTATTTTTACTAATATGTCATAAAAATTCACTACAGAATTCACACGTTGCATTGATTTCTCCAAATCTGACACAAAATATAAAATCAATGTTGTAAACAATTAAATAATAAAAAATATAAGTTACTTCATTTCGGTAACATCCAGAAAATGAAGGCCATCCTACACGTCGTCTTTGTAATTCTTTTGCTGCTTTTCTTCAGACCAAGATGCATGCTGGCAGCTGTGTGTTATGTAT
Organism: Heliconius himera; assembly: GCA_021202915.1. Taxonomy (NCBI): domain Eukaryota; kingdom Metazoa; phylum Arthropoda; class Insecta; order Lepidoptera; family Nymphalidae; genus Heliconius; species Heliconius himera. The sequence goes on along the minus strand of JAJHJA010000795.1, from coordinate 937,435 downwards.
GAACAGTTACATATCTATCTATTTTTAATTTACTTTTACATATAAAAAATATGCGATACATAATAGGTACGATATAGGAATATCTTTATATAGGTATAGAGTTCGATTTTAATTGTGCTACACCTACAATTAGATATGAAAACTTATTATTTCATAAGGTTTCTAACGTTCGCATGCGTGTACAATAAAAGTCCATTCAGCAGCTGATTGTAAAATTACCTTGAAAATTTGGTTGTTTTTTTGAGGAGTTATCTTTCACAAGCTCCATTGATCGTTTATAGGTTGTTACATTTCTCTGTTGTTAAAAGACTATCTTTATTTTACCTATCCCATCAAGATATTTCAAAACAATCACGTCATATATGTATAAAGACAAGACTTTCTATAAGACAAATTTTGCGTCTCAAAACATAATAATATTTATAATTAACTAGTAATAATAATAATAATATTTATGATAAGCAAATTTTTAGTCTTATATTTTTACAGAAAAGAATAAATATGGATCCTTTAAAAGATGACGCTATCAAACCCCTGTCTGTGCCGTTCGTGTCATGCAACTCTCGCACCTACTATGGTGCGCCCAAGTACAAAAAAGATCCGGAAATTCACGTTGACAACGAGCAAATTGGACAACAGCCTTTATTATAATTTTAAAAACTTTATTTTTTCATAAATGATAACTAATTATTTTAATTCGAAAACATATTTTTTTAATATAAATATCTAATGACTAGTTGTAACGTAAAAGAAATATATGATGAAACCAGCTTTACTCATTTTTTCTTGTTTTCATTGTACTATAATTAATTAATCACAATATTTACTTTATGATCAAAGAAGAATAAATATCTTATTAATATAAAAAATACATTTTAAAACAAAAAAAAACTTTCCTGATGGTGGAACAAGGGTCCAGACTATCGGTCTCTAGGGGGGCCCCAAAGTAAAAAATTTCCTCGCAACACGCATTTTTTAAGTAGAGTGTTTTTTACCTCCGGTTCTTGATTTAACAGTTAACCGATAACATTTTAAGAAGTTGATAGTAGAAAAGAAGTCGATAGTAAGAAGAATGATAGTCGCATTGACATCCCACATTCCGCAGTAATCTCACGGGCTAACATAATTGTCATCATATGGGATAGCGATGTCAACAATCACTGCGCGTCGCGCTGCTCGGTCTACTAGCACTAAATCAGGTCTATTGCCAACAATATACCTGTCAGTAATAATAGACTGATCTCAGTAATAAGTAGTTAATTTATTAATACTGTTATCTGTATTCTTAATTTGAGTACTATTGGTAATACAGAATACTAGGGAGGGTGTAATATATAGGTATTAAGTTAATGTTCGCATCTCAAGAATATTAACAACCTCACACGTCTCTAGAAGATACAATATTAAAAAAACAGACAATATATGCAAATATATATTCCACTATCAAAACAAATTTATAAAAACAACAATTAGCGTCGTACAGGTGAGTTAAACTGCCTTCTCCTAACAGGCACCATCAGGTATTTGACATTTTTCTTGTAATAGGGACAAGCAGGTTCGTCACAACCCAATACTTCGGCTTCATTGATCCCGTGGCCTTTCTGTAACAGTTCGTCACCGAGTATAAGTCTCCGTGCGCAGGCGAGCAAGCAAGGCCCGCAGACGGCCACAGCGCACAATGCAGCTATAAATTCTAGCACGAACATCAATGTATCGTCCCACATTGTTTAAACATTTTTCTAATACTCTATGCAGTAATTTTAATGCAAAATGTTGTTAATTGAGTTGTTATTAAAAACTGAAACTTATTTATTAAAAGGAAATAAGTATATACAATATAATTATATCAAATTGCAAACTTAACGTCACTTATGGTTATTAAAAATATAAGAACTTTTTAATAAATATTATAAGGCTGACTTTCTAATAAGTTTAATATATGTACTGCTACCGTAGTTAGTTTTTTATATCTTGAAATGTTTTTATAAATCATATTTATGGATCGAAATTACTGAAATACATAAAGACCAAGGAGTTGTGTGTGTCTGTGTAGTTATATTATACTATATATAATTAAAACATTTTATAGGTACGGTAATTACTCAATCAAAAGCTGCATAGCTGGCAACCCTATAGTTTAGTATGGTATGGTTCTTTGATTATGGCGTTCCGAGCGTGCCAACCCTATAGTTTTGATATGAACATTATTTTGACAATTGTGAATTGACATTGACATTTAAACATGTGACGCCGAAATTATGTTTCGGCAAATAAGATATGAATTTAATAATTAAGAATAATATATATTTGTGTATTTCTACATATCAAACAGTATTATAGTTAGATCTATTACATAGTTAAACTTTTGTATAAAATGATGCGTTCGAGGGGGATTGTTGTGTAAGTTAAGTAGTAAAAGTGCAGTTCGTCACTTTTTATTGCACTCCAGTAGCCTCGCAAAAATATCACGACGAAATAACTCTTTATTAAAAATAAACTATTTATTAAAAATCTCATTACATACAATTTTTTTGTTTATATTGTTTATATACTCATTTTAAATTATTAAAGTATTATACAATAAAAGCTTAAATAACATTCAAGTAAATAATATTCCATGAAATAGGAAACATATATTTTTAAACAATAAGAAATTTTCATTTTTAATAGTTTATGAAAATTATGAATAAGTTTATGAATATAAATTTTAATTTAATTTCAGTTTTGTTACCAATGTATATTTTTTATTAATTTCAGGTTAGTGTTGATTTTGTGTATTTTAGCAACATGGCTTCTTGGACATTTGTATAAGGAGCTACTGTCTGTGTATGAACAGGCAGGTTCTCTCACAGACTCGGAATACTCATGGTAATACACACATTGTTTTGTTAATTATTTTTTATTTTTGAACTAATTTAAATCTAATTTTTGCTTCAATTTATGTAAAAAAATAAAAAAATATGTTTTACTTATTACTTTTTAGAGTAAAATTGATAAATATATAGTATATATTTAAATTAGTCTGTTTTGTTGCAAGCAGTATTTAATTTAAATTTAAGTTATGGAATTAGTTATAAGAAAATAATAAGAATTAAGAAATCTATTGATGAAATGAAAAAAAAAGTAATTGCTATGGGTGTAGTCCAAATAAATAAAAAAAATCATTTAATTTTTCTATAACATTATATAAGTAAACTGAACTAGAAAACATGTTTATTTCTTTAAAATGTTATCATTGAAACATCTTGACAAAGCAGTAATGATTTCATTTCATTTGTATGTTGATGTGTTTGTTACAGGATATTTAGATTATTACTAAACTTGATTGGGTATTCTACAGTGTTACTGCCTTGTTATGTTTTATATAAATATTTGGAGAAAATAAATTATTTTGACAAAATAAGTAAGTACTATATAATCCATTAGTATAATAATACTGCAACAATAGTTGCATCTGACCAAATGTGGTGGTTATGGGGTTTGTACAATTTCTACTAAGAAAAAAGAATTATTTTCATTATGGACATTATAAAATGTAAAAAAAGATATTTCTCTATAGTTTTATTGGTGCTCTTATGTTCAATCGTACAATATCTTGAATTCAGGCTGAAAGCGGGGAGTCCTGCTGCTGTCTCTCATCAGCTAGCACCTCATATTAAAAAGTTCACTATCAATGAAGATTTTTTTTCCGCTTCACACTAACTATATTTAGCACACAGCAGGGTATGCCGAGGGAATCTGGGAACTTAATGTTAGACACTTTTCATTGAAACACTTTCATTCCCTACTTTCTACTAAATTCTGTAGGTTTTGTTTCTCTACCAGACATAGGAAATATAAAGATTAAATATTTCATTGCCTTGAGTTGGAATTGAACCCACAACCTGTCATGTTGCCCTTGCGCCTCTTCTGACATTAACCAAATGAAATTTATTCTACAATTAAAAAAGTCAACTTATATAAAGCCCCTGTTTTTGACCTGATACCTACTAAAATTTTAATAGAACTTCCACATTTGATCATTGTCCTACTTATTGGGACATATAACGGAACTCTATCACAACAGAACATATTTGACAAGTGGAAAGAAAGCGGAAATCATCCTTATACCAAAACTAGAAAAGCACCTACAAAGTCAGTCCCTTGAGGCTGTTGTGGTGTCAGTGTGAGTTTGATTGCCATCCGAGAAAATGAAGTATTTAATATATATTTTTTTATTACAGCAAATAACACATGGCTCTCTCGCATGTTGTTTACTTGTTTCTCTGAACATGAGCGTATTACTGACAATGTTAAACCAGCTAAAGTAGAGGAAAGTCCCAAAAGGGAAACCCTGGAGTTTATCTTCTGCCTTACTGGTCTTATGGGGGCTTATTTAGTATGGGGACTGTTACAAGAGAAGATTATGACACAGGTGAACTATATTTACTGTCATATCATATAAGAGGCTGTTAAGGAATGGCACAACACCTAATTGTAAACATGATAGTTTTTATTTTCAATTTCACACATATGGTAAGGCAGGCTAAAGGTATCTGGGAATCTAGTTCTCATTAGGACACTTTGTTCTCCACTTTCCTCCGAATTCTTTATTTACTTATTCTGTGTGTTAAGTGGTAGCACTTGACACCATGCTACTTCGTTACCAGATTGGGGAAAAGAAAATATTAAATATTTAATTCTTATGAGTGGGCATCTAATTCAGAACCTTTTTGTTTACAGGCAGTTAAATGTGTATTTATCAGTTGTTGTGTCAGGACAAAATATAAAATGTTACTCTTTTTTCCACAGAATTATGTAATGCCAGATGGTTCCCTAGTAAAATTCAATGACTCCCAGTTCTTAGTGTTCATTAACCGTCTCCTGGGCTTCTGTATAGCACTGGCTCGTCTACTATCTACGAAACAGCAAGTGATAGCGGCACCCTTATACAAATTTTCTTATTGCTCTCTGACTAATATTATCAGTGCCTGGTGTCAGTATGAAGCGTTGAAGTATGTTAGTTTTCCTACTCAGGTATGTATTGGAGTTATTTTTTTTACTTAATTTTTTTTGGTTTACAACATATTGCTTTTTATATATATTTGGTTGTGTATGTGTATTTAATTAACGTTAAGATACAAAATTATATCATATAAAATATGATAATGGTTTTCCTTTTCCTTATTATTATATTATAGTATTTCTATTATTTTATTGACTTTTAGTTTGGGCTCAGTTTTTGTCTGTTAAAATTAAACAAGATGCTATTTTATTAGGAAATAATAGCCTGTCCTAGTCCACTGCTGGACATAGGCCTCTCCAATGGCACGCCACTGAGCTCTACCTTGTGCTCTTCACATCCAGCCGATGCCAACCACTTTGCAAATCTCGTCACTCCATCTAGCTCCACTCTAAAACGCGTTTACTCCAACGGTCATCGGTTCTACGGCAAATGTGACCAGCCCACTGAGACTTTAGCCTGCTAATTCTTTGGGCTATGTCGATAACATTGGTTCCCTGTCGGATTACTTTATTTCGAATCCGATCCTTCAGAGATATACCAAGCATAGCCCTTTCCATAGGACGCTGAGCGACTTTAAAGTAGTGAATTAGTCTTACTGTCAGTGTCCACGTCTCGGCTCCGTGTGTCATAACTGGTAGAACGCACTCGTTGAAGACTTTCGTCTTTAGAATTTGTGTTATCGGTGACGAAAAGACTTCACGCAGTTGCCTATATGCTGCCCAACCAAGCTGTATTCTTCTGCGAGCCTCCTCGATCCTCGATCTCGAAGTTGTTTCTACGTAACTGTACAGTTACGACCAAGGTAGATATATTCCTGAACAACTTCAAGAGGTACTCCATCAAGTGCAATCGGTTCCGGTATGACATGTTCGTTGAACATTATCTTGGTTTTATCCAAGTTCATCCGAAGACCGATGCGAGCAGAAGACTCAGACAAAGTGTTCAACATATATTGCAGGTCCTGCACGTTTTCAGCCACAATAACAATGTCGTCTGCAAACCTCAAGTGTGAGAAGAACTTTCCATCTATGTTTATGCCCCGTCCTTTCCAGTGCAGCGTCTTAAACATATCTTTCAATGCATTAGTGAACAATTTGGGAGAAATTACGTCCCCCTGTCCCACTCCTCGATGCAGGTGGATAAGTTTAGACTGCTAATTCTGTACTTGGACGGTTATAGTCGTTGCATTATAAAGGCTTCCCAACAATTCGACATATCGCCAATCGACTTGGCACCGTTGCTAGGACTCAAGAATAGACCAGATTTCAATGGTGTCGAAGGCTTTCTCATAGTCCACAAACGCTAGGCACAAGGGCAGATTATACTCTTCGGTCTTCTGTATAATCTGCCGTACCGTGTGAATGTGATCTATGGTACCAAAGCCTTTACGAAATCCAGCCTGTTCGACAGGCTGAAATTCGTCAAGTCTACGCGTAAGACGATTCATGATGACCCTAGAAAAGTCTCCCTTTTTGAAAAACAAGACGACAAAATCGTTGTCCCATGTCTTTGTTTGGAGTTTTTCCCGAAAACAAAACGGAATTAAATATATGTTGGAGACATGCAATTATAGGTCTTCCACCAGCTTTTAGTAATTCCGTCGTTATGCCGTCTTCTCCGGGAGCTTTTCTATTTTTAAGCTGCCCCAAGGCAATCGAAATTTCGTCCTGTGCTACTTCCGGCAAGTTTTCTGAGAGGTGGCGGGATAAAGTGGCTCCGGGATTGTTGAAGTTTACCGTAGAAATTCTCAACTTCCGCAAGGATGCCCGGCTTAGAGGTGACAATTTTTTTGCTAAAAGTGGTTAAATTTGTCAGATGGCTTCGACCCAATCGTCGTACAAAGACTTTTGGCCCCCGATTTTGCTCAATCGCTTCTTGTATAAAACGTGTATTGGAGCTTCGGAGGTCGCACCTTACCAGTTTCGATATTTGTTTATTCAAATCTGACGAAGTGCCAGTAGGATATTCGCGTCGCCTCTGTATTAGCCGTAGGGATTCCACCGAAAGTTTGGATTTCTTACTGGAATTTTGCTTCTGGTAGAATTTCGTCCCTTCATCACGAAGGATTCCCACCACTTGGTCGAGTTCATGGTCAATATTAACGTCACTTGTAGTTTCCAAGACAGCAAATCGGTTCTCCGGTTTTAACTGAAATGTATCAGACCCAGCAGCAGTTTGAAGCAGATGTGGCCGAAGTGTAGATTTTATGAGACGTAGGCGTTCGAGTTTGTAGTGAATATTTAGAGTGCCTCGTACAAGACGGTGATCACTCCCGGTGTTGAACCTTGTAACCACGGAGACATCTCTAAATATTCGTCTTTTGTCTGCTATAATGTAATCTATATCACTTCGTGTCACAGCGTCAGGGCTTTGCCATGTCCACCTCCGTTTAGGATGTTTTTTAAAGAAAGAGTTCATTACAAACAGCCCCTCTTTCTCCAGGAAGTTGATGAGCATTTGCCCCCTGTGATTCCTGCTTCCAAATCCATATGGTCCTACTACCGATTCTCTATTAGGTTGTACTCCCACTTTGGCGTTGAAGTCTCCCATGAAAACGTTAAGGTGGGCCTTTTGAATGGTATGTAAAGCCTTTGTAATGTCTTCATACATTTCTTCCACTTCATTATCTGAGTGTGCTGAAGTCGGTGCATACATTTGAATTACCTTGAGATTATATCTTTTGGTAAGTCTAATCACAAGGTACGCTACCCTTGTCGACACACTTGATATTTCTATTACGTTGTCAGACAGAGTTTTGTGAACTATAAACCCAACACCGCCTCGGGATCGTTGGTCTCCCTCTCTGAAATACATAAGATGACCTGACTCTAAAGTTACGGTATCCTCCCCCTCTCGTCGGACTTCACATAACCCCAAGATGTGCCATTATGTTGGGCAGCTCCTCCTCAAGCTGCGTTAGATGTTCGTCGAGCCGTAGCGTGCGTCCGTTATACGTAGCCAGAGTCAGTTGGTGTTGGCGGCCTACCATAATCCGGGGATTCTTAGCACCCCCGCCGTTACCAGAGCCGCCACCTTGGCTTGGAATAGCGGAGCGACCGGGAACTGAGGGCCTTTGGGTGTGGTTGTACTGTGGTATAAAGGATATTGCCCGTAATCACCACGCTGGGCATGCGTGTTGGTGATCGCAGGATGTAGCTTCTCGTACCGGTAACGCTGCTGCCCGTTATCAGTCTAATATTTTAGCTACGTCTAAATGAGATAGTTATACCGCCATTAATCGGTCGCCAGAGCCTCGTTCGTTATTTGGCAGGGTGCACCACGTGCAGGTGGGGTTGACTGAGAGTACTGAGATGGATTTGTACTCCCTTACACCCCATAATATAAATAATATAAATTGACAAAAATATATGAGTGGCAAATTGATAAATACTATAAATGCAATTTGCAGGTCCTATCAAAGTCGTGCAAGGTGATCCCGGTGATGCTGATGGGCAAGCTGGTGTCGCGCGCGTCGTACGAGCGCTACGAGTACGTGACGGCGGCGCTCATCTCCGCCGGCATGGTGCTGTTCATGCTGGGCAGCGCGCCGCCGCACGCGGGGGGCGCCGCGCTGTCCGGGGGCGCGGGCGCGAGCCTGCTGGCGCTGTACCTGTGCTGCGACGGGTTCACGGCGTCGTGGCAGGGCGCGCTGTTCAAGCGCTACCCGCTCAAGCCGCTGCAGATGCTGTGCGCCGTCAACCTGTGCTCGTGCGCGCTCACGGCCGCCGCGCTGCTGCACCGCCCGCCGCACTCTCTGCCTCTGTTGCGAGTGAGTAATTGTGGCGTGTTCTCTACTTAATTTACACAAACAAAAAAATACATGTAGTGACTTGGCCTTAATTTCTTTCTCTTTATATATTTCTAAAATTTTTTAGAGCGTAAAAGGATGAATTTGAGTTGGAAAATATTTCTGTAAATAATAGTGTTATTAAATAAAAAAATATAAGAAAAGCACTTGTCCGCCGCCCAGCATCCCATGTTCCTGCTGGACGCGTCGCTGCTGTCGGCGTCGTCGGCGCTGGGGCAGCTGCTCATCTACCGCACCATCGCGCGCTTCGGGCCCGTCGTGTTCACCTTCATCATGACACTGAGACAGGTATTTTAAGAATGTCAATGGTATTTTTTTTAATATATAAATCTACTATCAGTCAAAAGATTACGCAGATGGCGGTAAGGCAAAGAATCCAGCGATTCTTCTGCCGTAGGTAAGAATTTTAAAAGATTATTCAGGACATCCTCAGAATACCGCCGAACAGTACAATTTCATCTCAAACCAACGTGTGATTTCGTTGTTGCCTCCATGTATTTCCAAATAATTCGCAAACACTTCTGGTTTTTCATCGTCTATTCTCGCCTATAAATTTAAGTGTTTAAGAGCATAAATGTATTAGTAGTTTTCCAGAGTGAAATTTCCTCTTTTCCTTGAGATGATACTTTTTCAAAGGTATAACAGAGTAAAGAGTTCGCAATTTCTGGGAATAGCAACTTAAGTTCTTTTGAAACTTTTTTATTAAAGCTGCTCAGTCAATAGAATTCTCAGATTAGTGCCAAATTCTACGTAATCGTTTCTTTTTAACGATTTTCGCCTTGACATCTGTACATTGGAAACTTATTTTGTCAACATCTTCGAGAGTCTTCAAAGGAACATTTAGTTAAATGTTAGGAAATTATGAAACACTTGCCAGTCAGATTTTCAATTACATAACATGTCAGCAGAAGAGTATCGAGACAGCTTTTAAGAGATCGGCCTCTTAATAGAGTAATACGCGAACGCGGGCATTCCAATCACCTCCAGATATAAATTTGTTTCCAAGTTAATAAAAAAAGTCACAGAACAATTGGGAAGAGATTTTGTGTTTAGGTGGGCGGTAAACAGCGGACCATGTAATGGGGCCTGATCTAGTCGCCTGATCTAATAGTTGTAGCCTGTAAGTGCTGATTAGCGTAGTTTTCCAATACAGTGCTTAAGATTTAATCTTTTGATATTGCACTACCTGCATAAGCTTTGCCATCTCCACGATGGAGAGTAAAGTAAATGTAACAAACTTTTATGCGATAAGAACTACTCTTGAGGCCAGTCGTGGTGCTGCGGCACGAGGTGTGACTGTAAAATCGACTGGTTGTGGGTTCGATCCCCACTCGAGGAGATGAAATATTTACTTAAATTTATATTTCCATTTCTTTGCTCTAGTGTCGAGGTTAAGCGCGGCGTTGAGTTCTGCCACTCAACACGCAATGCCTCCAGAATTCGGCTGAAAGTGGGGAACGGAGTGTCTTAACACTAGGTTCCCTCTGCCTACCCTGCTGTGTGCGGGATACAGCGTGAAGCTGATTTATTTTATTTTAAAAACACTTGGTGACGTGGGACTCGGAAACCCGAACAATCTTTAGTTATTTTGTAGTTTTGGCGACAACTGAGGTCAATAAGTTTAAGAAGGTACTTGTCTGTTGAATACGTTGATCTATCTTTTCAGATTATTTTGTGAGAATAACTTATATTCGACTTTGTTCGAAGTTGTTTTGAGATTTAATGCTAGTATAATTTTGGTATCTATTTGCTGTGATATCAGAGTAGCTGATTTTGTCACGTGGTCGAGTGTAAGAAGGTTGTACCGAGGTCTTGCTGATTAGTGTTTGTGTCCGGTTTGTATTGATATTCTCGTGATTTGGAGAAACAGTGATATTTTTAGCCAGATTATCCTTTCTAGATACGATCTCAATGTACACCTTGGCAGCTTTTATAGTTTGCTGGATGATCGCGCGAGCACAATGCGCACTTAGCAGAAGTGTTGCAATCTTTCTTTGGAGAGTTTGCAGTTTTGTGCCCTTCACCGCATTTGACACTATAAGGCCACATGCAGTTGTTCTTGGAGTTATTATATTGTTGGCAACGCTGACATGGACAATTATTTTTGATCTACGAGGGTTTTTCTATTTTAACTCTCTGGTATTAATAATAATATATTGTATGTCCCTTAACTGCTTTGTTATTTACATTAGGTTCTAAATTAAAGAGGAATATAAAAAATGGATTTTTTTTTGAGCCGTACCGGGCTCATAGTTTTTTCACGGACTTTATTTTCTGCAGATTCTATGGCGTTGACGATTTCGCTGTATGGACTTGAGTAGTGCATATTTTCTATTCGCATCACATAATTCGTTGAACCTGTTTCTTATTGGCGTGCAGGTGTGACCTATTAATCCTTTGGTCTACAAGCACTCGGAGTAAATTTTTGTTTATAGTAAGTATTTTAAATAGTTTGAGATCGCATATTAATTCTATAGGTTTTTGAGAGTTCATCTTCTATTCCATAACAATAGATGGGGGCTTATTTGGCTTTACTCATTATTTGGGTTTTCAATTTTTCTAGTGGTAGAGATCAAAATTTTATTGATTCAGTCACGAAAGTAGCGTTATGTGGAGAGTTGCTAGTTCTTTTACGCTTATTGGTGTGTGTGGCACCTGTTGTTAAGGTGGTGGTGATGATGATGATGTTGATTAGATACATCGTCAGCTTGCTCCGTAATGTCACTTGATTTTATTAAGGTTAATTGATGAGGAGGCTAGTTATTTTATTGAGGTTTTCTTGCTCTTGGTCTTAGTGATACCCCCAGCCTCACGAGACATAACCGCCAGTCATTACCTGTTATCAACAAGAACAAACTTGTTAGGCTTGTTAGCTCAGGTTTATTACCGTCGCTCAAAACTCGGCGTTATTGACCATTTAGCACCACCCAGGGGACACGTGTAGAGTGGGTCAAAACACACAAACAACACAAAATGCTAAGTCTAACAACGGACGCGAGCAACTTTATCCCTTTAAGGTAAAATTTAAATATATTTTTATGTCACTTATTTATTTTAAGATCGAATGAGATATGTTTCAATAATGAGTGTAACATCCCATTACAAATTACCAGGGTAGACATACTTAACATAGTGTGTGTGTGTGTGTACATAGTGTTAAGACACATCGTTTTTTCTCACCCACTATCCGTCATATTTTTCGAAGCATTGGTTGTTGAGTGGCGGAACTCAACGCCGGGATTTTGCCTTGGTGCTAGAGCGAAGAAATGAAGATATCAAAAATTGATCATCCATTCCCCCGCGTGGAGGGGCTTGTACTCAACATATGTTGTCCCACGTGGCAGGCGGTGTCGATCCTGATCTCGTGCGCGGTGTACGGGCACGCGGTGTCGGGCGCGGGCGCGCTGGGCGTGCTGCTGGTGTTCGCGGCCGCCTTCCTGCGCGTGTACTGCCGCCGCCGCAAGGCGACCGCCTGAGTGCGCCCGCTACCAGGCGCCTCTATCTGTTGGCCTTATCTATATTATATATTGTTTGTCATGAATTCCGATCACTTTACATCCATAGCGTTGGCTAGTAACGTACCAGGGTCGTATAATTGCTCAGAAGTCTTTCTTCTTCAGAAGTCTTTATCGACGGACGAGGGATACATGTACTAGGTGCGCATGAACACGTAGAAGCTTGTTTTACAGTAATCTCTTTTTATTTACATATTATGTTGAACTTGGTACCAGACTTTAAATATACATATCTATGTGAAATGGATTAATTGTACAGTAGGGTTTGGGAGTCGTGACTGCCTTGAAGTTAGCTGTAAATAGCTGCCCAAGTGTATTTCATTGTATTTTTTCATCATTGCATTTCCTCATGGAAAGGTTCAGGAAAGCTAACTTCAAGGCGGCCATGACTCGTCGGCTGTATCATATACATTTGATACTGAGTAGTGAGCAAACACATAGAAATGAAACAAAGTTATACATTGCTATTACCTTTCTCTCTCTAATTCAAAACACCAGTTAAAACTTTTTTGATAATAAATAGAACATAATGAAATAAAAAAGATACCATATTAAAATCACATATTTCCATACGTAAGTAAATATATAAATATAATTACAAATACTTTTATTTTGTCTCTCTAAACAGCATTTATAAAGAAACTATTACTCAGTTCAATTCTTCTCTACTTATAATTATTTAAATAAAAAGTAAATTTCATACTCTCATAAACATATTGTATATCCCATATATTAATTACCCTGGCCTAGCAAGGAAGGCGCGGCGTTGAGTTCCGCGCATACATTACAGAAATCAACGAAAAAAATTAAAGTGTCTTACTAGACCCTCTCTGCCTAATAAATTCGTGGTTTCTTAATAATTATGTATATTTTAGAATATTAAAGTGAAACTAAAGAAAGAAAGGGCACAAAATATATTGTTTGTTTAATTTATTTTTAGATCTTGATGTTTACAGATTTTTCTTATGTACGTATATTATTTTATTTTCAAATTATTATTAATTATAATATGCTAATTGTATTTTGTACCAGTTACCTTTTCTCGAATATATTAAATATTCTTTTTTTTAAAGAATATTATTCTATTAGTTAAGATTTTGAATTTATTTAGCAATGTGATTCACAAGACGATGAGTAGAACGAATTCGATTACCAGTTGAAGCAGTTATTTTTTACGTAAATACGTTTTTTTATAGACATTGTTCAATAGAATTCTAGAATATTTAATAATAATAGTATTTATAATGTTTTAGGAGATTTTTACTCGAATTAGCTACATGGTTGTAGTTGTCTGTCTGTTTGTTTGTATATAATAAAATGATGTATAAAAATGTACATATATTGTGGGGATAATAAAAATATCAATGATATATGGTTTTTATTATTTTTTATACCTTATACTAACTACTACTACTAATAATATTAAAATTTATAAATAATACACATAAAAATATTATAAAATACTTATTAAGAAAACGTATAAAATTTGAATGTAGAGGCATTTAAACCCGCGCCTCTTTGGAAACCGTCCAAGCGCTCTAACCAACTAAGCCATACGTTCTCATCAAGCTACGTCGAAATTCCTATACGCTTGTTACAACTTATTTATGTTGTTAGCATCTCTGTAGGGAGATTTTTACCGCTACCCAAAGATAATTACTCAGAATTATCGTTTGTGGAAAGAGAATACTTCATATTTTAACGTTTTCTTAATAAGTATTTTTCTTTTCTACGTGTGGAAAAACACTTTAAAAAACGTTAAAAAAGTATTCTATATAACTTTAAAATAGGTAGACCTTGATATGTCTTAATGTGGTAACGAATGTAATCCCGACGATTGTGGGTTCGCTTTCCAGTCAGGGAATTAAATTTTCTCGCTCTCTTAATAAGGCGTCTCATCACTCAACGCGCATACCTCAGAAAAGGTAATAGTAGACTTTCAATTTCTCAACGTCTTCACTAGATAGTGACCTATCTGGTTCCCTCTATCTAACCTGCAATTTGCGAGACATGTCATGCTAAAAAAATACGATTCCTAATACTTAAACGTGAGCGGTAACGGAGATAGGGTGGGGACCCTACCCGACCTCGGTCGATCTACGAAAACGCAGTATCGATGACATTGGATGAAGATCACGTAAAATCATGAGGACCCTCGGGGGCATGTATGAAGAGGTTGATGACAGTGGACAAGACGAAAGTGGTATGTAGATACTGTAGCGTTTGGCGCTCCATTCTCTCTGGTTACTCCGTGATGCGTCAATCTAAAAAAAACATAAGAATATTTCCATTCTGACCTTCAAAGCTACTAGTTACAGCTTTCATTTGGATGTCAGATTATTTCATAACACAATAAAGATATGTATGGGGCAACATGGTTTAATTACAGTGTGTTTCTATACTAATATTATAAGCCCAAGAGTATGGTTGGTTAAACGCGCTTATTGCAAGAAAAAAAAGTTTAGTATTGGATTTAAGTTACCTTGGGCACTTAAAACACGTCGTCTGTCGTACACAACTCGGTAGTTATTTCAATTAGTATGACATAGTATGTGTGACACAATCACGTGACTCTTAAACGATGTGGGTTCAAGTTATTTTTTTTTTAACTTTGGCCACGAGCGAAGCGCGGTTTTCACGGTTTCGCGGTTTCCACGTGAATCTAAAAAATATACTCTATATCAACAAGAATTAATTAATATACTATCGAGTGTTCGATAGCAAAAAGGCCGATACGAATCACCAACAAAAAGCATAAACTATCTATTTACTATAAGGAAATGTCAAAAGTTATATAACTGAAAAGTAAATTCTTTGTCACATTAATAGATATTAAACGTCACTTTAAGCAAAATTGTAAATTTTAGTTTTTTAATTATCATGTTTTGGCTTGAAAATCCTTTCAATGTTAATAGTTACTACCAATTTAAGCAGTTGAACACCGAATGATACGTTTAAAAAGGTTAATATCTTTTTACCAGGCCAGAATATTATGCTGTTCATTATTAACAGCTTAACGTCTGTTATCAACTTATTGAAATTCCAGTTATTTTATATCCTTATATATAAAACACTAAAAAACCGATTTTAATTAATATTTCCAACTTGTACGTCAGCCCCTAGCCGTAGCATGCTGCTACAACTGGTGTTGACGTCGCTGGTGGCGCTGGGCGCGGCGCCCTGCGTGCTGCAGCGCGCGTGCCCCGCGCGCCCGCGCCGCCCGCCCTCCGCCGTGTGCATGCACAGGATATACCGGGGGTAACAGAGCCATTGTAGAGTATTTCCGATGTTTTTAAGAGCTGGGTATGTCGAAGCCGTCGTGGTGCAGTGGGTGCAGCGTCTGACTGTAAACGTGATGGTTGTGAGGTCGATCTCAACGCGGAGAATGGTTTTTTTTAGCTTTACGCTGTACGCTATGTGCTGTTCTTTACATAGCAAGGTATAAGGCGCATGCGTGCGACTGTAAGCGCGACAGCTTGAAGGTTTCTGTAAAGGGTGGCACTTCAGGATTTTAAATACTTAGTTTCTTTTCCTTAAATAGGTTTATTTTCGAGCTCTGGTGATAAAATAAAGCGTGGTGTTGAGTTCCGCCACTCACTCAACATACCATTTCTTGAAAATTGCGCGGAAATTGAGGAGCGGAGCAGAAGAGTGTAAGTATACTAGATTCTCTCTGCCTAATTTGCTATATGCGGGATATACCGTGAAGGACTAGTATATATTTTTGGAAATGTGATCACATTTGTGGATGTATGACGAACGTGTAAATATCTTACCACCTGTATCGATGTGTTTTCAAAGTAAGGATGTGTGATCACATGTGCTAATTTGTGTTCTCATTTTTTATTCTATTTTTCATCACTAATTTCCATAAGATTTCTTCAGATTTTCTCCAGAACTTGAAGGTTTCTCGTTTAAATCCGAAAAATATTCGAAGAGATTCTTAAATTTTGGCTGAAGTAATTAAATCTACGTTTGGGGCCTGAATTTTGAAGTGCCTAATTCTCTTTCGGTTCGATGTTGTTTTTAACGTGTGCTTCATTTTACTTGCGTGTTGCAAACACATCATAAATAATAATATATAAGACTTAAAATTATGAAATTGTTCATTACATTATATACGATATTTAAATTAAAATGAGAAAACTATTACCAAGAACTGACACAGCAAATATAACCGATAGTAAGGGAAGGGAAAAATATTTTCGATAATTTTGCTCTTTTATCTCTATTAAAGTTTGTGATCATATATTGTCCAAGCACTAGCTGGAGGTATTAGGCTGGAGTATTGTAGTTTGTTGGACTGAACACAAAGTCAAAAACCAAGTAAAGAGTAAGAGAGAGAAAGAGATACAAAAAAGAAGAAAAGTCACCAGCATTCTTTTAATTTTGTATTAGAAAAAGTTCTATTGTTCCGCAAATTTGGCGCCCTATAAATTCTGCTGTCGCCCAAATTGGCAATGGCAGGATTGAGCTCCGCCAGCTGAAATGGTCGGAAAGTGACTAATAAATTCTAAATTTACGTTAGACTCCCTTTACATCATAAAGAAAGATTATTATTTAGGATGTTTTTCAATGTAAGGTTAATTATAACGAATATGATTGGTTGTAAATTCAATTTAATTTTAAATAAACTATTATATTTTAGATGTATGCTATACAAAAATGTTCTGTTTCATTTAGGTCAAGAGGTGATTATTATAAAAAGTTTTAACCTAAAGTCTTCGTGTTCATTTTCTCCAAAACATTATATTAAGGTAAGTTGTAAGATACCACCTCCGTATAACTGTGTTATAGTGATTATAGATATGATACGTGTACACATATCACTGGAACAAAAGCGTGCATATTTGTGAAGTGAACCGGCGATGTTGTGATGTCGCGTCCGCACGCTGTTTACCAAATAAACGCTTCGAAACAAGTCACTGTCTGTAATTAATACAAGTTCACGGGGCCCTACTAAAGTTCATTTGATTTAGACATAAGATATTATAATAATTGATTGGAAGTTGTCATAAGACTATAAAAGCAACGGAATTATGTCAATCGATAGATTCCAAGTATGATTTAAAATGTCAAAATGAATTCATTTGTAAGCTGACATCGTACAAAACTTGCATTTGTCTCATCGTCCAAGATAGACTTCCTTCAGAGGGTTCAAGGGTTCTTCAGAGGGTTCCCATTGTACGTACACACCGCGGACTTACATAAAGATTTTGAATTAGAATCGTTGAAGAAACCTCTCCAAGCGCTACTAAGAGCGCGCAGATTTCCACTCCAATCCCCTCATTGTCGAAACAGATAGACTCATCCGCACCTGTTTCTTCGACGTCCTCCGTAGCGTCCTTCTAGATCCCAACGACCCAATCATAGTCGCAAAAGCCCAGTATACATATAGGCAGTATTAATTCTTCAGCCTCACGACACACTCTTCGCCACTATAAGAGGCGACGAGGCCAGTTCTATCTCACGGCACGTCCTCGCCTCGGCGCGATGGGACCCAACGGTCAAAGACCCTCCTGATTAGCCATCGTTGTCCCTGTCACCAGCGTCTATCATAGCTCGTAGATATTCTTCAGGGGCAAGCTACTCCACGCCCGGAGACGCTGTAAAGACCATTCCAGGTCAGCAACAGTTGGAAACTTCTGTGATGTATTGTTAACACATATAACATATAGACGATATGTATTTTTATTGTGCTTAAAAAAAAACGTTAACTGCTTCTGTTTTCTAACAATAGATGCTAAAAAGACTTATTTAATTAAATGTCAATTGTATATTACTGTCATTTAAATTGAGTGGTAGATACAAGTAGCATTTCGTTTTTCCGTATTTTTTGATAGTACATCATACATATACTTGAATAACACCCACTTTATCGTTAACCGCAATTTTTCAGACAACTCGAATCAATTTTCCAAATACAATCCACACCAATAGTACCGCACCACAAACATGCGCGCACGCATAAAGCCGACCCCGCGTCGTACCTCGCGCGAGTGTTACTGCAAGCGCTGCTGCGGCTGTCGCTGGCTGCTGTGCTGCTGCTCCTGCCGGTGTACTTGTCGCAAGGACTGCTGATCGTGGTGATGATGGCCGTGGTGATGTTGATGTCCGCGGTGATGAGCGCGATGGTGGTTCAGCAGGTAAATACGTTGACAATTAAAATATTAATGTAAACTAAATTATAAAGACTATTTGATTTTTTTATATTTTATTGTGTTGTTTCACTTTAAATTTTAAAATTCAGTTTTCGGTTTATCGTTTATTTGTATTTAATTATTGTGTGTTCTCAATTTATTTGTTTAGAAGTTGTACACGTTATTCTTTTAAAAAATTATCTATGAAATCATTTGATATTTTTTTTTTGCAGACGTTTGCAGATTGCAAAAATTGCGTGGTAAGTTTTGAAAAATATATTAATTAGTTTTAAACTTAAATGAAAGAAAAATCTCTAAAGTTGTAGTGACTTTCAAAATTATTCATTTAGGTGTACCTAAGTACCTACTGCGTCTAAAATACAATTTTCAAACATTAAGCATAGTGGTCAGAGCGCCTAGTCGGTTTCCAGGAGGCGCGGGTTCGAGTCCCGCTGCGTTCAAATTTTTATACGTTTTCTAAATAAGTATTTTTCTTTCCTAAGTGTGGAATAACACTTTAAAAATGTTTAAAAATATTTCAAACATTTATTCTATAACTATATTAAAAAAAATATGAAGTACATAATAGCACAATATACCAATTTATTTTAAAAAAATCAAGAATCTCGGAAAAGATGAAAAGGCAATGTTCCGAGCGCATTCCGAGGCCTGTCTCCCGCAGTCTCAAGTAGACCCCAAGCTCCTGGACAATCTCCTCCAAGGGGAGCTGGTGGAGGATTCGGCGTTGAAGAGGCACGTCTACTGCGTGTTATTGAAGTGCAAGGTCATCAGTAAGGACGGGAAGTTGCAAAAAACCTCGGTGCTCGGCAAGATGGCACATCGTGCTGATGGCAAGAATGTTACTAAGGTAAATATTATACGCAGAGAAATCTAGCGTCATTTTTTTAGCATCCCGCACACAGCAGGGTAGGCAGTGGAAATCTAGTGTTAAGACACTTCATTCTCCATTTTCCGTCGAATTATGTGGGCATTGCGTTTTGATAAGCGGAGCTTAACGTCGCGCCTTGCCTCGACGCCAGAGTGAAGAAACGAAAATATTTAATTTCATCCAGTGGGAATAGTACTCACCACCTTTCGCGTTTATAGGCACACTTTGTGCCCCTGCGCCCCTGATATATTCTTCAGTTTTAATATTTCGGCTCATTTAAGAATATTGCATTGTGTGATGAATTGAGGCCAGCCGTGGCGCAGCAGCACAAAGTGTGACTGTAAAACCCACTGGTTGTGGGTTCGATCCCCACTCGAGGATGAAAGATTTACTTAAATTTATATTACCATTTCTTCGCTCTGGTGTCGAGGCAAAGCGCGGCGTTGAGTTCTGCCACTCAACACGCAATGCCTCCAGAATTCGGCAGAAAGTGGGGAACGGAATATCTTAACACTAGGTTCCATCTGTCTGCTGTGTGCGGGTTATAGCGTGAAGCTGATTTATTTATGATTTTATTTATGAATTCTCCGCCGCATTTAATCTAACCTGACTGGTATTATGTTTTCTTTTTAAATTTAAGTATTTCGACGAGTAAAATATGCAGCCTTAAAATTATTATTTTTTTATTCGCAACAATCGCTAAAACTATTATAATATTCGATAAAAATGATCTCTTTTTCTTAATAATAGGTTTTAGAGAGATGCGCAGACCAACCCGGGGACACTCCAGAGGAGCTCGCATGGAACTTGTTCCGTTGCGGCTACAACAAGAAGGCGGTGCTCTTCGACTACATGCCGGCTCAGGTCAACGACGGCGCCGATAATGATGCCTAACTCGTATACCTACTTATATATTTAACTATTATATAAATTAATATTAAAGAATTATAACTATAAAATATACATTCATGCTTAATAACTTGTTAGTTACCAAACTATACGTGCACTTTTTTTATAATTTTTATAAATTACTGTCGACTATTTTGTAATAAAAGTTATGTTATTTCCTTAAATAAATAGCTGTGTGTTATTTTATTTTCCAAAAAGCAAAATTATTAATTATCTTTTATTTCTCCGTAGCCTAGAGTATGACTTCTGATGTCATAACTAATTAAAGCTCCATTAATAATTCTCATACTAGATAATGACTACAAAACTCTGTGTTTGATAACGTCATCGTAGATCGTCTTTGAATGATGCACACACATGCACACACTGTTACATGTTAACTAACAACGATCTGAGTTTAAATTAACTATTAAGTCATTGAGTTGCTAATTTTATATATTATACCTAAATAGACGATTTTATTCGTGCAATATTTTTTTATTATTTTTTACTACAGATACTAGATCTTCCCTTCCTTACTTTATTTTTATATCTAATTTTCTTATATATTAATTACATTATTTTTTGATACATACAATTAATACCAATGGTAAAAAAATATTTTTTTACTTTACATTATTTTATAAAATTTCATTTAGATGTAACGTGTTAAGAGAGTGTTTATATAATTTTATATTAAACCATTATTACACATTATCGTGCAATGTTTATAACGCTTTATTATTAATAGATATTACAATATCTTATCATTTTTATAATTTTACAAACTTTTTTATAGATAAAAATGTAAGCTTTGCAAAATGATTCATAATGTGCTTTTCCATATTTTTACCACGTATTCAAAGAAAGCCTCTCATTTTTATTGCAATCGAAAAATTTATTGAACGCACAAAAGATTGATTGCATTATTTGTAAGTGTAAATTACATTCGAGGCACCGTGATCTCATTGCAGGCTGCGGGCTGTAGGCGGTGACCCACAAGAGTACAGCCTGCGCTCGGACTGACGCGCTCTGGCAGTATGCATCAATACCTTTGCCTAAACGCGCCACTGGAAAAACATTTCAGCGAAATTTCGGCGGGAAAATATTTGACATAAACATTTATTAAGCAATTTTTTGTGTTTTATTAATTATAATAAGAAATAAATAAGTGATATATTAATATATTATGATTGACTAGTATTATTATAATTTAACTTTTTTGTAAATAAAGTTTTGTTTATAATAAGCTAAACAACAGTGGAGTGTCTAATGTGTGGATTTCAAGGAGCGCAAAGGATTGTTTTTATACGTAAGTTAAATGACGTATTCGATAATTAATAAGGAAATGTTTATTATTTATGTATAAGTATGTATATTTTTCATTATGTAATTTAGAAAACTCAATATAAATATTTACTATTAACTTAAATTTAATAAGTACACACTAGTAAATATTTGCCACAATTGCTTACTAGTTAATATTTTTATTTAGGCCTACCCTAAATATAGTAGGGTGAATATTTTTAGATATATATATTTTTTCAAAACTACAATATCGTTGAAGTTTAATCGGTTTGAGTGCATTCCGTACAATAACGTATGCAAATAAACTGCAACACTATGCTAATAACACAAAAGCCTTACAATTTATATCATAACTTCGAACAGAACCTTGAGGCAACAATTATTAGTTTATTATAAGTTTCCTACATTAATTCTGTATTTACATAAATATTATGCATCTGGTACTACTTGCTAGTAACTGGTACCTACTATTTACTGGAAAATTAACAAGCGACGCTATTTCAAGTAGGTGGATATGCTAATTCACAATCGTAAATTCTTTACTTATTGATATAAAGCAAAGTCATCTAGGGACTTTTAATAGTTTTTTTATCAATAACTTTTTCCTCTTGTACCAGAGCGAAGAAATTAATTTATTATGAACCCACAACCTATCTCTTACAGTTGCAAGCGTGTTTATTCTTATAAATTATTTAGGTACTGTAATAATATTCCCATTTATTCTTATAATATTATTTAGGTACTGTAATTTGCAATATAAATAAAAAATATAAATATCTTCCAATGAAAGAACAAGAGTGCAGACAGAGTGGTAATTTTAGTCCCCTAATTTATGCTGATTTATAGATACTGCTAATATAGTGCAACAATGACGTAATTTTATTAAAAAAACACAAAAAATGTTAAATGTGTGCCAAAATTCTGTGCTAAGAAATAAGACAAAAAAATAAATGTGAATGTCAATAAGTAATTTAAAAAAAAGGAAATCCAGCTTCGCGTCTTGCGTCTGTTCTTTGATGAAAGCGTGTAACTTCGTTGTTTTGAATAAAACTGTTTACAAACTTTGATTGCATCTCTTGCAATATTTAAAGAAGTTCAAATAATTTAAAGCTGCACTAAACGTACTTTTATATTAAAACGAAGTATATCATATTAAAACTAAATATATTTGAAAAAGGCATTCAATTATTTAATATCAAACCTTATTTTGAAAATAAAGTCTCTTTCGTTACTGGGTGACTGTCAGACGAAGCACAGACGAAAGTACTGGATTTAGGAAATTGAAATTGGGCTTATTAGTAGGGAGTGTAGGGGAGCACTAACAGAAGGTTTGTCAAAAAAATGTATACGTTTTCTAACAACTTTGCGAGCGACGACTATTATAAAATGTGACTTTTAAGGCAAAATATTGTAGTATAAGCTTACATTAGAACTGTTGGTCCATCCATCATTAGCGCGGGCGTGGGCGGTACGGAGGCAAGCATTATGGATCTTTGAACAAGCATGTTTCCTTAGTTTTTAGTACTTAACAGTGCTAGGGCTGTACCTTCTACATTCGCTAACTTGGCTTTTTGCAAGATAACATTTAAGATAATATATGTTGTCTGTTCCAATAGGCCCAATCAAACACTTTCGAATCAATCCAAGTCAATTTATTTTAAAGGGAGATCATTTGATTGTAAGGGCGATTGTTTCGTAGGAAGTTCCTTCCACGCGCCACGGAACTGTGGAATGGCCTACTCGCGGTAGTGTTTCCAGGTCGATATGACATGGGTACCTTCAAAAAGCGCGTCTATCTCTACCTTAAAGGCCGGCAACGCCTCTGGTGTTGCATGGAGTCGTGGGCGGCGGTTATCACTTACCATCAGGTGACCCGAACGCTTTGCCTTGTCCTTTTTAATAAAAAAAAGGGCGATTGTTGTAAGGTTGATCCCAAACGAATAAATTATTTTTTCAATCCTGGTATACAAAACGCAGCATTCCGTTCCGCCACTACACAAACTATCTTGGAAATTTAAAAAATGAGAAATGGAAAAGTGTTCTCCCTATATAGATATACCATGTAAAATTACGTAAATGTGAATACACAAAGTAGTTCTATAAAATAAAGCAACCCGCGGCTGTCAACCCTGCCCGTATCTAATCGATCTGTCATCCGAATCAGTCCATCTTTTGTGCAGAACATTTTTGCGGAAGGCTCGTTTGAATCATTACGCCGAGACGCGTCGGTGCCGGCGCATGTGGGCAGCCGCAGACGCACTGTACAATTAATTAAATTTAGTTCAACTAACTTTAACGTTTACTATGGTAATATAAGTTATCTTTAATATTGTAGCCTTTTTATAGTATTTTTCTTTATTTTTTTTTTTTAAGTATTTTGCGACACAGAAGGGATAAGTCACTCTGTATTTTACTGTTAATTCAATTGGAGTCAGAGAATTTGTGTTTTAGATGATAAAATATATTCAATCACGAAAATATTGGAAGTAAGTTGAGAAGATAGAGAAAAGATGGTTGTAGTTTTATATTTATATATTAATCCCTACTCGATGTTATGAATTATTTTCATTTCACCTTACAGGGAAGACATTTAACACGCAATGACTCGAAGTCGAGCGGCAAGTGGAGAACGAAGTAAGTCAACAATGTGTTCTCCTCCTCCACCAAAATGTGATATGTCTATATGCGATATAAACAGAAACCGAAAAACAAGTTTTAAAAATTTATTAGTTTCCCCATAAGTGGGATTCAAACACAATATTACAGTTCAGTTCATAATAAGCTAAGAATAAGTTAAAGTTCATCAAAAGAGAAAAAATATGACCTATGAATACCTACTATTGAGTACAAATAAAACATAATTAAATATTTATTCGAAACAAACAAGGTTGAGGCTGTCGTGGCGCAGGTTGTGGATTCAACGTCGGGTGAAAATTATTATTTGTTATTTTTTTTATTTGCTCTGGTATCAAGATAAGGTGCAGCATTTATTTCTGCCACTCAACGTGCAATATCTCGAAAATTGGGCAACAGAAGTGTATAAATGGGAACGGAGTGTGTCAACATTAGAGTTAACATGTTCACTCTGTCTATTCTACTTCTAATAAATAAAAAAATGATGCTTAACAAGATGTTCCTACATACATTAAAATATTTTTTAACGAAAAAAAAAGGTTAACGTCTTTTCTTACTTAACAGAATAATAGTTATTTAAACAATTTTAATGTGTTATTCCACACTTAGAAAAGAAAAATATTTATTTAGAAAACGTATAAAAATTTGACCGTAGCGGGACTCGAAACCGCGCCTCCTGGAAACCGACTAGGCGCTCTGACCACTAAGCCATACGTTCTCATCAAGCGACTTCGAAATTTTCAACAAGCGTATGCCTGTTGCAATTTATTTATGTTGTTAGCATCTCTGTAGGGAGATTTTTACAAATTTCCGCTACCCAAAGATATTTAGTAAGAATTATCGTCTAGCAAGAGAGAATGCTATTTATTAAATATTTCATTTCCTCAATATTTTATGTCCTCGCGCCTCAACAGACTCTAACAGAGTATAATAAGGCAAATTGAATATATAAAATATTTATCTATAAAAGCAAATCGATAAGCGGACCGACCGACCGAGCGAGGGACATTTCTATATGCAAAATATTCGCAAAACAGCATCTTATTATTGGTTATAAGGAAACAAGGCGAGGGACGCCACTTATATACCGATACTAAAACCGTATTATATTTATTGAAGCTACTTTTGGTGCGATCGACGATTCTTGCCGACTCATTTGGTTATATTATTGACAAACGCAAAGATATGACAAACTGTATAAGCACGACCACACTCCTCTACTCGATATGGCTTTAACTTAAATTTTATTGTCACTTTACTTTATAATACATATTTATTTTGTTTTGTATAGATATGTTTAATTTTGAAATTGTTTTGTTTTTCTATGTAGATAATAATTGAGGGCGTTCGTGGCGCAAGACATGAGCGTTCGACTATAAACGCGACAGATTGTGGGTTCGATTCTCTATCGGGGGAATGATATATTTAATATTTTGATTTCTTCACCATACAAGAGTACTGTATGCAAGCCTATCTAGGTTGTTGCGACTTCATGTCACTCCAAGGAATATTAATACCTCTGTAATATATCTAACGTAGGTATACCCTGATGAAGAAGTAAATAGTAAGTAAGTGTCCAAACTCCAAAAAACGATTTCCTCTCACCATTCCCTTGTACATAAAATACATTAATCATCTTTAATGATTTAAACAATATGAGTCCCCACATAAATTAAGGTTCTCATTTTCCTAGGTAATAAAAAAGTTACCAGTTACTACTACTACTGGTGTTCCCCTGTTAGAGAGCTCAGACGAAGCCAGGCGCGATCGCTAGTGTGCATCAAAATCCCACGCGCACCACCGCGCTAACCTCATTATATCGCAAGTTGTCGTGTTATTGTTTATAGCACATTATGCCCAAAAGCTTAGCCCTTATTTGTTTATTCGCCATGTTGAGTCATTTTCCTTTGACTGATTTTTAAATTATTTCAATTGTCACTTTTCAATAATATTATAACGATGTTTGACGTAAGTTTTGTCATTTTTATGATGCTAATATTTTTTTCCTTGTGTACATTAGTCTGATATTTGTTCTTTAAAAATTACCCAAAAAATCCATTGACTGTTTAACTGATACTGATGAATATGGAATTCCTCATATTCTTTAATAATAGAATTAAAAGAGAAATGCAAACATAAACATAGATAACATAGTATCCCTAGCGGGATAGTCAGAGAGGACGCAGCGCCAAACGCTAAAGTCTCTACATTCTTCTTTCGCCTCGTTCTCTATCATCAACCTTTTCTTTACACATGTCCTCCGGAGGTCCTAATTTTTTTTACGTGACCGTCCTCCAGTATCTATGATACTGTGTTTTCGAAGGAGAACTTTTCAATCGAGATGGAGGTCGAAGCTACAAATAAAGGGATATAAATTTAAATATAAAATAACAAAAAATATATTTAGAAATATAAAAAAAAAGACTTTTCCGAGGGTGGGACTAGGGTGGCTATCGGCCATCGGTGGCTAGGGCTCCAGAGAAAGGAACCTCTTCTCAGTCAGTCTCAGGTAATACTGCTTTTTTTATCCGGTTCTCGATCCAACAGTTAAGCGACAACCTCTTAAAATGATAGTCGAGGCTTTTCGCTACTATACAGTTACTTAAAACGATTATCGGCACAATGACAGTCTTTGATATCCCACATGGTAGAAATCTCAAAGGCTAAGTCCAAATATATTTTTCTTCTGCTTCTTTTTTTTCGGCCTGATTAATATTACATGCTTCTTTGCTTGTTTAAAGAATTTTGATGACTAAATGGCACAACGGCGCGGCGACTGACTGTAACCGCGACGGTTGTAAGTTCCATTCTTATTCGGGAGGGATGAAATATTTTCATTTTCTCACTCTGACAACAAGATAAAGCGCGGTGTTAAGTTCCACCACTCAACATGCAGTGTCTCGTAAATTGAACGGAGCGTCGTAACATTAGATCTTTTACATATAATGCTTTTGTAGCTAAAAAAGTAAAATTACAAAAGCTACAAAAGTAAAATAAATAATAATAGTCAAAGTTTAATAGTTAGCCTCAGATACTAAAGAAACAACATTTTATCTAGACAAATCAATTTCTTTTTATCTTCTATTCCTCATAATTTTTGTTTGCTGATAAATACGGATAACAGTATTGTAAAATATATAAAAAAATCTAGTGTACTTTATTTTTTTAACATCGTTGTAGGCTTGATCTCTTCTTAGGCGAATAAGTCGCTGTAGTCTAATGATCAGCGTCCATTTCCGCCAGATGAGGGTGTATTAAAAAATATGAAACTGAAAAATATAAACTTCCTTAAACAACGCCATTTAAAAGTACTGAGCTATCTATTTATTTTCTATAGATTATTTATCAAATTTAAAGTACCACCAACACAGCCACTAGAGCCACCCATTAGGGCAAAAACATGTGGTGCAAATATTAATATAAATTAATTACACGAACTATCGGGTATTGCCTAACGACACTTTCCTTGTAAGGGCAGATATTATACCACGTGGGTGCGCCTGCGCAAGTTGGCTTTACTTTAACCAAATATACGTTTATCGAAGATAAACCTCACCATACTGGTGGGTTAATATTTAAATTATATTGATATGATTGGTAGCAAGTTAGATAACAATATTTATTGTGTACTCTTAACTAATATATAAGAACTTATCCATGCTTATAAAGCTGAAGAATATGTTTGGTTGAACGCGTTAACCTCAGGAATTACTGGTTCGAGAAGAAAAAATATTTAAATTTTGGAGAGAGCATTTATTGAGGAAGATTATGTTACATCTCGTTCTTCGTTCTAATATAACCCAGTGCTCTTGCAATATGAGCTGCCTCGTGTCGGCATTTGGAATGTATGATGTATGTATGATGTTATACTTACATAACTTTTAGTTATTTTCACATATTATGAATTTAGTAAATTGTCCGATATAATATTTTTTCGAAATAGAGGATCTTTTTTTTTAAAGGTTAATCAAGTACCTACAGCTTAGTACTGTTAATTGTTCTTTGTTTAAATAATATATAATAATGCAAATGATGTAAATCTTTTAAACTTTAATCACTTTAATAAAAAAAATAACATTCACCATTTCAAAAATAATAATATTAATTAATTTGTCAAAGTGAACTTGGTGTCGAAAGTGAGCAATCGTAAAGCTCACAGTGTTCCAAGTGTGTATTGAGTATTGAGTATTGAGTCGTTACACTCAATCGAATGTTTCCATTGTCTCCATGTAGGGCGAGCGGCTGACGGATGGCGTTCGGGGAGCGCCCACGAGCGCATGCGCCCGCGCATCTACGGACGCTGCATAGGGCTGCCTAAAGTTGTATTATCTTTATTATGTTCCAGTAGTGGTTAGTGACTCTGGTTTTTAATTAAGCTAATGCTTGTGCTAAGAAGCTGGGTGGTAGAAAGTAATGTATTTTTTACATGCTGATAGATTTGTGTTTAAATACTTTAGAAAATTCTATTATTGTGAAAATAATCGAATACGTGCTCTTAAGGATAGTACAAAATATTTATATTGATATAGATGCTAATATCAAAATTATGTAATGTGGCATATTTGAGTAACATTAATTAGTCTTAGAAATCATTAAATATGTTACGATATCTTAAGGCTCTCTCTCTCTCTCTGTCTCTTTCTCTGTGCTCCACGTTGTTTCCCACATATAGCAAGGTAGACAGACGGAAGCTAGTATTATATGTTGGATACTTCATTACCTACATTCCATACTTAGTCTTTGAAACATTGCGTGTTGATTGGCAAAACTCAACGCCGTATTCTAAGACATGATAGGTCTATATATATGACAGCCCTGCACGACGCGACTCCCCCGCGCATTGCGCGACACAGCAGTGGTTCGAGTACCAAGTCACCGACCGTGGTGGTGACTGGTGGTGGTGGTAAGTGGCGACGTGCACAAATTGCCACGCACTTTTTTGTTCTAATCATTTCATTACCTCATTATGCTAATGCGCGTGTCGCCGCACGTCGACCTGCACGTAGGACGGCCGCAAAAAATACATTTTGTATGTATATTGTATGAAAATTGGAGTGCATTTTTATTTTATTCTTGACGCAATATAAGTATCTATCTTTAATTTGTTATTTGTACTACATATTGGTAATTAGTATTGGATACATAGTCTTCGATTCGTATGCATATTTTATTTGCTTTTAAAAAATCAACATTGTTTAGAAAATTATTAAATGAAATATATTTATCTATATATTTTTGATTACATTTATTTATACAATATGACATATCTAAGTACACGATTGTGGTTAGCAGATATCTGATGTCCGTTATAATTATATTATATTCTTCAACATTATAGAATAATTATAAGTAAATACTTACATGATATTATAATAAATTATATATGTATATAATTTATCGTTAAAACATGTTTCAACATTGTTTTGGCACTCTCCTCGCAGGTCCTCTTGTACTGTAATACATATGTTCGTAATTCATGCACCTTATTGACCTGATTTGTCAAAAAATAAATATATTAAAATAAATATATTTAGGGGAAATATTTAAATCTTATGACTTCACTCCTTGCACCACTTTCCACCCGAATTCGAATCATTGCGTGTTGGGAGGAGAAATTCAACGCTGTTATAATATAATCACCTCCAGCTTCGGGCAGCATTTGCGACATCCAAATGTACGGTAGACACTCCGCGTCCGAGGGGTGTGGGGTGTCGTGGGATATTGTGGCAGTACGCTCAAATCTTTTGTGTCAAAGCGGGGAAATGGAAATAGTCATTCCCGGTGATGAGGATCAAACCTACAACCATTCCTTCTATGTATTTTTCTAATTAGCGCCCAAACGGGGCTTCGCCCGCTTAAAGTTCTTGTTGTATTGTAACCAAAATTTACAAAATGTTTACTTGTATTGTAGCGTATTTGTTATTCTGTTATACTCGTATAAGCTATATTACTGAAAATTGACATTTAAACCCATTCTGTAGTTTTTGCGTGAAAGTAAAACAAACATACACCCATCCTCAGAAACTGGCACATTTATAATATTAGTAGGACTATGATAGATAAGTAGTCTCGATTTGAAGACATTACAAAATGTACATATACACAGCTCGGCCATTTGTATATGTTACATATAATGCATATTGACTTATGTCTGCCGCAATGGAGATTCTTAGATTATCTAAACACTTCGATTCATCATTTAATACTTTAAATATATGTATATGTAAAATTAAAACCTATAATAAGAATTATATAAAAAATTCTAAAATTAGTTATGTAGACAGTATACGACGTCTAGTTTTATTTTTTTTATAGAATAAGTATATAAATATTATCGTTTGTTTGGTTACAAACGCGGAAAAAGTAGAATTGATCACTGACTCATAGTACAAAAATAAGCACGACAATAAAGTAGAATTGTGTATTACGAGACGGCGCATCTTCATTGCGTAACCGACTACCACATTTCACGAGTGTCGAAAAAAAATTACACGAGGTCCGCGGGTAACAAATTTGGACAGAGGCTAAATTATATTACCGTTCAAAAAAATACTTTAGGTTCACGCTTTACACCGCAAATAGCAAGAAAGGCAGAATCAGGGAACCTATTAATAAAATAAATAATTCCCCACTTTCCGTCCAATTTTCAAGAGACTGCGTGTTGAGTGGTTGAATTCAATTTCGCGCTCTGTCTTGAACCAGAAGAAAAGAAAAAAGAATCTGAAATAATAATTCATGTATGTATACCAATATTAAATTCATAACGGATCGGTGGCTGTCCATGGAAGATATAGAAGAAAAACATTTATTGGTAGTATTTAATAACCAAAAACAATGTTTTTTTTGTTTATCTACGTGTCTGTTTGTCTGTGCGTGTGTTCATGCTAAGCTCTGTAACGGCTTTACCGATTTAATTGTAGTTTTCGCTTTTATATATTGGCAAGCTTTTTTTAACATCTAGTGTTTCTTTTATTTCAATCGGCTTATAAATAAAAAAGTTATACTATTTTGTTTAACGATTGTTATTCGAGAAAATTTGCTACATATATATTCTCTATTTGTTTTATTTGTATTACATACACTCATTTTACCAATTTTTCATAGTTGTAGGTCCACAGATATTTCATCCAAAATGCAGCGAATGCGATGCATAAACGCTTGTATCTTGTACGTATATTGACTTAACATAATTTTTTCTGTGCTGGAAGGGACGGAAACTTGATTTTTTATATTAATTTCAACTTCGTACCACCTATAATTTTGATGATGGTGGACAGACGGACAACAAAGTGATCCTACAAGGTTATCTTTTTTATCTCTTAAGGTACGGAACTCTCAAAATAATCTTTTTCTAAGATATTTGCGGGGGAGTGGCGTGTTTAAGCGACACGCCTATGTCTCTAGTTATGCGTACGCGCAGTGCACGCGGTGAAAGGCGATACGTCCACTACAAGTGTCCATAGGCGACACTTAGCACCGTTCTGCGACTTGATCTTTGACGCTCTAATGGTATTTTTATTATTTTTATACTGTAAAATTATATTTTATATGTATTTTACTATATTGAATATGGAAACATTTATAACTTTTTTAGGAGATTGATAAGCATTTTATTGGCGATGAATTTATTATAAGACGCACTCAGAAGTAACTGTGATATATGTAGATACTATTATTTAGCTTCACGCTTTATCCCTGGTAACCTCGAATGTCAAACGCTACGGTCTCTGCAAGCCTCTTTCGTCTCGACCACTTACTTCAACCTCTGTGTACGTGGCATTTGGGGGATCCGTATGCTTCGTCTTTCTCCTGTATCACCAATACTGTCTTCTTCGGAAAATTGTTTATTTAAATATCTTAAAAAGATATTAAAAAGGGCAGAAAATGACACGAACACAACACGTTGGTGTCAATATTACACAACATAATAAGGCTTTCTTAATTTAATTGTTTTAAAGAAATATCGATAAATACCTATATATTATCGCTGATGCTCACCAGAATACATTTCATATTACGATCGCCAGAGTCGCGCTTTACGCTGCTTGCAGGCCAATTAACATACGATTCAGGTCCCTTTAGGTCCCTATAGGTCTACTAATTACATGTACCTACAGTGTACAGTGTCCACCTACATACACTACTATCTAAGTCTCTACATCGTAGTGTCTACTGTACTACGCTGTGATATTAAAATATAGGCGTGTGAGATAAGATGTAAATGTTTATATTTTATAATTTAATACACGAGGTAATAGCTTAGCTAATTTATCCTTATTTAAAAGTAAATTCTAATATATGTAGAGTAAGTGTGAAATATGTTCGAGCGAATATCCGCGATAATACGAATACAGCTATTTATCGATATTCCTTTAAAATAAATCTATTATGTAAAGCATATTACGCTGTTCAGAAGTAAAGCGGCCAATAGCGCAGGGGCACGAGTGTCCGACTGCAACGCAACGTTATGAGTTCGATTCCCACACGAGGAAATGAAATATTTAATAGTTTCAGTTTCTCGTTCTGGTAACGAGGCAAAGCGTGGCGTTGAGTTCCGCCATCCAACAACAATGCCTCCAGAATTCGGCGAAAAGTGGGGAACGGAAGTTTCTTAATACTATTTTTCCAGGTTCCTTCAATCTACCCTGCTATGTGCGGGATACAGCGTGAAGCTAAAAGAATATTTGTTGGAGATGATTACATGCCTAATGTTAAAGTGATTTCTGTAACGAGTTTATTATTGATTTTTTAAAATATAATACTAGAAATATTGAGATATGGATACTTTTATATCTCTATTAGCTTAACGGTTCTCTGTACTTCGCGTTGACCATGTAGAATTTAGATATAATATGAAAAGGTACGTGGGTTTGATATTAATAAAGAGCGAACGCCTCGAGCTCCATGTGACACCATTACGGACCTGCCAGTCCCTTGTGCAACGGCCAGCTTAGAAACTGACACTGAGATCATTGTCTATTATATTTTAATTATCTGCCTGTGTTTACATGACATACTCGTTTGTACATACGAAAATGAGTATTTATAAATACCAATTATAGCAAAATTTTACAAGATATTACCACACCGAAAAGTCTTAAAAATAATTATGACATAAAAAACATTCAAATCTTATACAAAATTACTATGGAAGTGGTAGCCGGTTCGTCCTATAATGCTATACTCATTTTTACTACTGTACTATAGTAATATTCATTTCTAATCATCATAATTAGAGTTAACTCTCGATGTTATAATTCCCTATGATATATTAATGTCATACAATATCGATCTGATGAAGCTGAAAGCTCTGTCCGAGGGTCACCAACCGATGACACGTCAACGTAAAACCACAGTCAGCTAGTTAGTTGATCGACTGCTATCTGCATTCTTACGTCATTATTTAAAACACATTATGTATTGAAATGTACACAATTATTCATAATTTTCATTTAATTAATAAAAGCATAATTAATTATACAATATAGAATATATAATTGCATTCGTATTTAGTATTTAATAGAGCGCTAAGTAAAACGCTTATGATGCAATGATAGCTTATCAGTGAAGCATTAATAATAATATATTCGAGTATCACGTGCACGTCGGTCGTCGGTCGCCGGTCACCGGGCGTCTTGTACCGCGAGCCGACGGATATAGG
Organism: Heliconius himera; assembly: GCA_021202915.1. NCBI lineage: Eukaryota > Metazoa > Arthropoda > Insecta > Lepidoptera > Nymphalidae > Heliconius > Heliconius himera. Next base: position 903,587 of record JAJHJA010000795.1, on the reverse strand, counting down.
TCACCGACACTGAGAGACAAATATCGATGTGCTTCTTGTCTAAATACAGCTACATATTGAGCAACCAACGCAGTAGAACGTCTTTGGAAAAAAATGTGTTAGTTCTATATTAAGACGCTGGCAAGTGTTTCGTCAATTTCGAACTTCCGTCGCTTGCAGCGTGAAAACATGCCCATATAAGGTATGATACCAGCGTACAGTGGTACAGCGTATCGGGCGCAGGTATCGCACAACGGAAGCTCGAATTAGCGCGGCGCGGGCGCACTCTCGAACGGGCCGAAGCGAATACCCAAATGCGTCCACCGCGGCCGCCTGCCAAATACGGCAACAATCTCGGGTTTCGCTGGCACACCACCAGAAACTACTATTCCCGTCTAATACTCGTGAAAAACACGTAAAAACGCATTTATTTCTGCTGCTCTATATTTAGGCCGTAAACCAATGGTGATTTTGGTCGCGGCCGAGTTGTCTGTATTTAGATTAGTCGTGCGCGCGCGACTCGCTCGGCCCCCGCGATAAGCGCTGCAGCAGTGCAGCGTGCGCGCCTCCCGCCGGCGCCCGTACTGCCCCAGCACCCCACGGCACCCCACGACGCCCCCACACCCCTCGGACGCGGAGTGTCGACGGACACTTGGATGTCGCAAATGCTGCCCGAAGCTGGAGGTGATTATATTATCTATACTACGTCGATTGGTTGTGTGTAGTGTGCAGTGGTCACCAATGTTTACAAGCGACGTGACAGCGTGTTTACTGACGTGATTGTGATTAGAGATAACGATAACGGACCACATGTAGTACGTACACACATACTTCTTTATTGAATATCAATTCAAATTATTTGTTTTTATGTCAAATTAATTTGTTAATGTTCTTGTGGACACGGCGCTATAACAGCTTATATTTAACCAAACGTTGACATTTATTACACGTAATTTAACATTATATCAGCATATCTTATAATTCTCATTACATTTATAGCTTAACTAGAAATGTTGAACAATTTAAAAAATATAAAAAGTTATTGAAACCCAACTTATATCCATGATAATATTAAAGAACAAAATGAGCACTAAATATACTAAATAATCATAAAAAAAAGACAAATCAACATCCATGTCACATACAGTTGAGAAATTTATTTGTAGTTTCCATTACACGAAAAAGTTCAAGTAGCGGCTCCTAAGACCGAATATGGCAAGTGTCAAAATGTCCCCCGCGGTGCAAGTGCGAGATCGGGTCGTCTCTGAGACTCTGACATTACATTAGTTGATACGGACCACTCTAAATAGATTCTATCGAGATGTTTCTTATCACTCCCATTGTGTAACAGTCTAGAGTTACTTGTTGCCCTGTTTAGTGATAAGGCAATTGATAACGCTATGAAATGATTTGAATTGATTATTTCCATTTTTTAAGGCGTTTGGTTAAAATATTTTCTCTAAACTAACCATTAATATAGCTATTATATGTTTGCGTATTAATAAATAAATGTTTTGGTAAAAGAAACGATAAAAAAATTAAGTATAAGGCTTTGAGTCCCCGCCCCTTGAAAATTGACCAAGACAAAATAAAGAACGAAAAAATGCTGGGTCAAATATCGATACTTTCAAAAAATATCTATGTTTTTTAAAAATGTATTTTTCTCTTCCAAATCTGGATTAACACTTTAAAAATATAAAAAAATGTTATAACTCAATAACATATGTGTAACAACAAATAACAACTAAGAAAACACTATAAATTAATAATAAAAGCTTCAAAATCAATAAACTCGATATTTAATGAGAACGTCGCATTCACAACACATTGTAAAATGATATATTCATAAATATTATAAATATAAATATGTCACAATTAGATTGTTCGTGTAATGGAAATTTTCTACGTCGAGATCGTAAGTCTAGAGACTGTAGGGACCACCTACGTTTTAATATCGTTTACTAAGGTTGACGGCGCATAAGGTATAACTTTTTTCTTGTCTTCACGCTGTATCCCGCAAAGTGTAGACAAAAGGAACCTCGGCACCTAGTAGTTAATATACTCCGTTCTCGTTACCACTTCCGGTTCCACTTTCCGCCGAATAGTTCGTTGCATGTTAAGTGTTATCAGAGCGAGGAAATGAAAATATTTTATATTTTATTTTTTTTCAAATGAGAATCAAACCCACAACCTATTACGGTTACTGTTGCACACTTATTCCCCTGCGCTACGAACTATAAAGGCTTCAACTAAAAAGATACTAAAACACGTTTTTAAGTAGAATATGGAATGTTATGAGTTCCCATTGCCTACACTTCTTCTAGTGGCGGTATACAGCTGAAGCTGATACTAAAATTTTTAAATATAAACACAAAGTCATAGATCTCTAAATGCATTCAGATAAGAAACTTATCAGATTAATTATTTTAGGTCATGTTTTCAATCACATCATAAACTACTCAATTTAACTTTAAATTTTATTTGCAGATGATTTATTTTATATAATACCTATTTGGGGATAAAAATCCATTGTCCATGTTGTATTTGTCAATGACATTTTTTTTTCAAATTATTTTTTCATTGAAAGAGACGACAAATGTTATATTTTAGAAAATAAATAAAAAACTATTTTTGCTATGTATGTTTGTGTCTCTCTGTAACATAACTACTAGAACGAAATGTATGAAACGATAATATTGTCCATATTTGATTTCTGTAAAATCCATAAACTATGAATAGCTTCGCTGACCCATCTCTATTAACCATCGTAGTCTTTAAATAGTATCCATAAAGCAATCTATACTAATATAATAAAGTTGTAGATTTGTTTAGTTGATACCGCTTATCTCATGAACTGAGAATTAAGGTTTAAATAAAAAAAACATATTTGATAGTCTCAATGAATGTGAAGAAGGTAATGTGTACTATATCATTTCGATATATGTACAGTTTGACCAAATCGCGGATCAAAACTTGTATATATATACAAGATACGATTCTTTGAGTTCCGACACTCAACACTCATTGCCCCCAGAAATCTGCTGCTGAAATTAGAGAACGGAGTGTCTTAACACTAGATTCTCTCTGCCTCCTTTGCTATGTGTGGGATAAAGCATAAAGCTAAAAAGTATTTACGAAAAGCGAAAATATCATATAGATATAAATATGAATTGAGCGTACATTGGTGCGTCTCTGGAGTCCGGCAGCGTCCTACGCCGCGTATGATTCACGCCTCACATTCCATTTTCTGTATACCAAATAAGGATGCTATTAAAATTCCCTTTAAGATATTCGACTCTATTATTATATTCCACTTTGCATGTGGCGGCGTAAATAAAAAATAATAAAGACCGCCGTCGGTCGCGTCGTTGAACGAACCCAGCTAGTACTACTTTTGTTTTGTTTCTTGTAAATAATTTTTCTTTGTGTCTACATACATATGTGAGAAGGTCGTTTCCGCGTTATATTTTGAGATAAATAGGTATTGAAAAGTCTTGACTATCTTATACGTTCTAATATATAATTTTTTACATAATTTATGTATTAAAGTTTGTTTTTACGCACCCTCTTGGTTCTATCTATATAGGTCTATTGTTATAATTTTGTTGTAGCTGAAAGTTATAAAATAAAAGAGCTGTTAATTTTTGTTTTATAATTTATAATACTTTATATGAGGGCTACTTTATATGTTTTATAATTTATAATACTTTATATAATACTTTAAATTTACAATTTATTTAATTTACAATTAATTACAATTAATTAAAAAAACATTTCTATTTCATATAAACATACATGAAACATACATTTAATAATCCTTGTGTTTTTGTAAGAAATTTGCTCACCAAAAGAATATTACCTTTCGTTTTCATATAACAACATTAACAAATTCATATTTTTTTTTGTCTGTCATCATATCCCTGCTATGTTGTAATATTCACTGTTTATCTGCATAATAATAATATGTACGTATTCATTCATTACTAATATGGGCATTAAATATAGGAAAAGACAAATATGGCACATTTAGAAGCTGTATTTATGATTTATACATTTATTTTTAGTTTGTGACATTACATTATTAACTCCTGAACTATTTTCTAAAAACTATGGGTAGATGCATGCCTGTCGTGTGACAATGGGACAGTGACTGTTAACGTGATGGTTGTGAGTTCGATTCCCTCTAGTTATAGTAAATTATTATAATTTAGCCGCGCCTACTACACAACGTGGCGTTGAGTTCCACCGCTCAACACACAATGTCTCGAAAGTGTGAGACAGAGTGTCATAACAGGCATTAAGCTGTTCTTTGTACCTAAATACGAGAAATAACGCTGTAATGAATTCGGGATACACGACATGACCTACTGCTAAAAATCCTTCCATATGCGGTAATTAGGGAAGCTTGTGTAGACAGAGCTGGCGGCGCGCCAGCCCTTCGCGGCTCGAGTACGGACTAACATCACCAACCATATTTTTACTAAAACATTTTTATCAAAAATTCAAAAGGCTATATAAAATACTGCCATTTGAGGCCAGTCGTAGCGCAGGAACACAAACGTGGGACTGACTATAAACGCGACACTTTGTGGATTCGATTCCTACTCGATTCGAATTCGATCGAAGAAATTATAATATTATGTTTTATTTTCATAAAACATAATATTATAATTTCTTCGCTCTGGTGTCGAGGCATAGCGCAGCCTTGAGATTCGCTACTCAACAAGCATTGCCTCCAAAATTCGTTGGAAAGTAGAGAGAGGAGTGTTTTAACACTAGGCTCCGTCGGCCTACCCTGCCACTTGCGGGATACAGTGTGAATTTGAAAAAAAAATGCATTTCATTATATAAATGCGTCTATACATTGTGTTGTTAAATATCAGACATATGTCACTAATTGGGTAGCGAATACGTAATCTTGTTTTCCTTAAATTTTGTACAATATTTATATAAATATTTTTCAATAGTATTAAGTAACATTTTTCCTGTATAATAGGCAAGACGTTTTTTTTTATTGTTGGACTTGTATGGTACATTAATCATTAACGTCTTCGTATAATTTCTAACATTCTTGATATGAATATCCAAATCACACAATATTCCTCTTTATAGCTGGTAGCGGCGTTGTGACAACGTTTTACCGTACACGCAATGATTGTGGGTTCGATTTCCACTTGTGGGAATGAATTATTTACATTTCCCCGCTCTGATAAACAAAGCGAGAACTTGAAAAAAACGTACTCCATTTCTAATTGCACTAGGAACGTATTCCCACTATAGACACTACTGACCCATTGAATTATATGAAATCTTCGGACGAGGAAAACAGTAAGAGGTTCATAATAATAATAATTATTAACGAATGTGTCAACCAACTTTATGTATTGCTTACACATGATTCATACACATTCTGGGTATTAATTTTAGTGGTTAAGTAAAGGACACACCTCCACCTCCACCTCCATCCTCCAAAATCCAAATATACTTAATAGAACCACCGACCGCCCGTCGCGGTGTTTCCTCGTACACTTCTCACTACATTTTATGAACAAATAAAATTTTAAGCTTATTCAGACGTTTATATTTTAATTAAGTGTTGAAGTACAGCTAATTGTTAATTGTAAAGTCTTTTAATTATTTTTTTTTGTGAAATTTTAAATCCATATATAGTTGTCTTTCCTGTCATAGCTTTTTTCGCAATGAATTAAGTTATGACATAGAATATTCATATTATTATATATAGGGGAACTGATTTTGTATATTTTAAGCAAAAAATAGAAGAAATTTTATTTTGAATATAAAAGATTCTTTTGTTTATCAAGCGTCCAGGACTCCAGGCTATCAGGAGCAAGAGTTCTAGAAGAAAAGGAAGCTCTACACGATATCGGCCAAACATTATTATTACTATAGCTAAAAAAAATACACTTACACATTACATTTATTAAAATTAACTTAGAAATTTATCAATTTAATTTGTAATAACATATTTTTTCTGGCATATTCATAAATGAGTAGGTATAACAGTTTCAGCGACCGTTCCCTGCCAGTACCGTGTGAGTACTTACATATAGGTACATACGAGTACGACTGACATCAGATATAATTGCCAAAATGTTTGAAACTCGGACAGATTTAGGTCATTCAGTCTCGTTCACTGATTACGCATTCTTTGAAGTTTACGCGAGCGGCGGTTCGAATTGTGAGGTTTCATTGAGCGCGAGACGTGAGTTCCGGTTTTGATTTCCTATTTTCAGTTAGATATACGGGTCACTTAGTTATTATTAAACTAAGCCTTTATAATTACAAATAATCTCAATTATTTACATTTAAAAGATGTATGCTTCGTTTTTGTTGCATTTTGTATGAAACTAGCCGCGTAGTCAAAATCTATAGGGTGCTCCCTAACACTGTGGTTCCACCTACAGTTATGATCCTCAAAAGTAATAATTTACAGGTTTTTAATGGAAAAAATCATTACAAACATATTTAGGTAGGTATATAGTTAATTTCGTACTTTCTTACTTACTTTCTCTTTTGATTTCTTTTGTCAATTTTTATAAGGTGTACTTTCTGTTGACATATAATCCTGAAATTAGTACGAAACCCTCAGTGAGCGAGTTCGCTTCGCTCTTGACTACTTTTTTTTTAATTTAATTAATTTTATCAATTTCAAATTAATTTTGCATGTGAAAGCTAGTTGTTCTAGCATATTTTTGATAGCGGAAACCAATGCTCCACTTTACGTAAACAAAGCCGTCGGAAACCTCCACACATCGATACTCGTACATTACTCATGTGGGATTTTAGACTATAATGAGCTAATATTATATAATTAGCATTCGAAACAAGTCGAAGTCGTAATAAAATAATATATGAGGATCACAGTAGAAGTAAAAATGTATAGTCTATGGGTTGGTCTTTATTACCATCACCAAAAGATTTTTCTTGCTTATTCAAAGCATAACTTATTTGATAAAATACAAAAAGGCAAATATCACGCATCCTGTATCTATTCTGAAATAAGGAAACTTTAAAGATTTTATTTTTGCTCTTTTCATTGTTGATTATCTTTTATACGAATAAAAAAATACAAGTTCAATATTACCGCATATCAAAACTTATCTTTTATTTACTTAAAAAAAAATGTTAAATTAAATTTTAGTGTTATGTAACTTTATATTGTCTAGTAACTTTAAAAAATAAAATATAGAGACGATAGTAATAAAAAATATGTTCACCATAAATCCATCACACTTTAAATCATATGCGTATTATAGTTACGTAGGTATACGTAACGTTAAAACATTTAAATATTAGTATGTAAAAGTTCAATTAGCGTCGTTATTATTTAGTATCGATCGTTTATAGATTTATAGTGTGTGGATCCAATACCGTGACTCAGATGCTGTAAATCTGTCTCTGACGCACCCCGCGCGGCGGCCGTCCACGGCCTTGCTATAAAATATACCATATGGAGAAACTTATTGAAAGCTATAAAAAAGTTTGTTATTTAATTATAAGCAAAATAAAAAAAATAAGCATATATTTTTATATATATTTGTTTACAGCGTCATATTGTATTGCAGTAAGGAAACTTAAAAAGGAACATTTATAGAAAAAAGGACTAAGTACATGTCTTTATTTTGCTCACAATTTTAAATGATTATTAGAATTAGAATCTCTATATATAATTTTAAATCAAATATCTAACAAGACTAAAAAAAAAAAATCATAAAGTGGGACGTAAAGAGATATATAGAAGTCTCGGTGGCGTTTCGCCTTTAATTTTACTCATATTACTACAATATACACAGTAATTACGTATTTCGATCAATGTTTTGAATGACATGTTGTGTCATATATACGCTGGTACACTGTGCACTTTGAGCAGTGCCCGGTGTACGGTGTCCGGTGTTCGGTGTCCAGTGTCCAGTGTCCAGTGTGCATGGACGAGGGAGTGACTAGTGACAGCGACAATGGTTGTGTATACAAGTGTCACAAAATGTTCTCCAGGTGTTGCACCGGTGACAAGTGGTATGTCCTGTACAATTCACGTTTCACGTTTTCTTTCAAGTAGGGCAGTTATCCTTAATGAAGTAATTAAGTAAATAGAATATAGTAAAGTGGAGAACAGAAAGTGATGGAAACGGAGTTTCTTGACACTAGTTCCCTTTGCCTATCCTGATATGTGCGGGATATAGCGTGAAGCTAAAAAAAAGTAAACAATAAGAGTATAAAGTGAATATTTGAAACATATGAATTGAAGAGTCGAACCCGAACAAGTGTCTATAAATAGTAATAGAGCATGTCTTACGTGTGTAGTATAGAGTAGTGTAGTGTAGTATGTAACCCTATCTGGTGTTGAGAATAGCGCTGTCCATCTTTAGTTTAGTGTTGCGAAATAAACAGCGCCCAAGCGGCATATTTTGGGCGCCAACTCACAGACGCCCGCCCGCCCCGCCTAGCTGCCGACCTGATAGATAAGAGTACATGTATGTACATATATCATATTGCTTCGTTTTATATAAATATCTAAATACGAGAAAACATATTTTGGATGTATATTTAATGGACTTTAAATCTAATAAAATAGTAATTTTAAACTTATTTTAGTTTTGTTTGTGTTAAATTGGTTGTTTTTTGTATGTATTTTGGAAACAATTCTAAATGTTCTCGCGGAGATCTGTCACTACGGACTATTAAAGAGATTTACCTAATTGTCTATACCAGATAATTAAAATCTCTTTATAAAATATATCACTCAATTTTGTACATTATAGTTTGACGTTTTATTCCGCATACAACGGATTAGGCAAAGGGAAGGGAAGATTCCCACGCACCGCTCAATAATTTTCGATACATTACGTGTTGAGAGGTGGATTTCTGTTAACCAGACTCAGAAAATAAAAATAATTAAAATATTCCTAAGTGGGGGAAAAATCTACAACTAAGGTGTTTACATTAAAATACTTAATTAAGACACTGAGCCAAGACTGTCTCTAATAGAGATTTCAATATTTAATAATTTGAAGAAATACACACAATTTTTACATGATATTAAATATAATATTATGCGTTTCCCATCGCCTTATATGAAGTGCAATAGAAGTAAACAAGGTATGACGTTAGCGACAGTAAGTTCAGTCCACACGCTCTCCTGCTTCGATCGACCGCAACGACTTGACGCACACACGGTACAGTATGGCCGACGATTTGTGGCCAGTCTGAAGTAAAGCTTTATGAACCTTTGCTCATTGCACACTATTGAAGAAAATAATCAAATATAATAAAAATTACAAAATCAAAGCTGCGCAGCCATCCAAAGCTGCGCAGCCATCCAAAGCTAACTCCAGGGCGGCCACGACTGATCGACCGTACTGTACAATGAGTAATCCAGTCGAGACTATTCCTAGAAGCTCCCGAATCCCAATACTGTATTTCCCGGCGACATTTTCGATGACATTGAACGCGTATGCGGATGTTATGTTATTTCCATTTTTACGCAATGTACCTAACTGTCGAAACCATTGAGGTGTCTGACTGTAAAAGCGAGGGTTGTGGGTTCGATTTTCACTCGTGGAATCATTGCTTCAGTAATTTCATTTTATCGATCTAGTCACTAAATTACAAACGACGTTGATGTTCGCCATTCAATATGCAACGTTTGAATATTAAATGGTGCGCGGGGAAAGGAGTGTCTTACACTAGGTTCCCTCTGCCCTACCCTGCAATACGGAATACAGCAGAACCTTAAAAAAATTATGCAACTGGAAATGACTTTTATTATGCCAAAATTATTATAAGATTAGTTTCACGTGTTCCACTTCATCTATATGCGATATCGTTTTAGTAATGTAAGGTATATTAGTTATATTTTAACAAAATATTTGAAACAGTTCGAATTATAATAACATATTTATTGGCATAATGTTTACACATTTTCATATAAATAATGCAATTACATGATTTTAATAATAATATTTAATAACAGTATATTGTGCGGTTGTTCCAGAAGTGATGCGGCGCGCGGCGTGCGGCGACGTGTGTGCGCCCGCGCCCCGCCCGCCCACCAAGTGAGTTACCACATTGTATCTCCTCATAGCAGGGTAGGCAAAAGAGGCATGGAAAACTAGCTTTAAGACACTCTGTTCCCATGAAGACACTTCCGTTTCCTACATTCCACATTGTTTTTGTTTACGCTGTAAACTCCTCATGGCAGGGTAGGCAAAGGGGACCTGGAAAATTAGGTTTCAGACACTCTGTTCCCATTAAGACACTTCCGTTTCCCACTTTCTGCCAAATTCTAGAGGCATTGCGTGTTGAGTAGCGGAACCCAATGCCGCGCTTTACATCGACGCCACGGGGAAGTAATGAAAATATTATAGATTTAATTTTCTCCAGTGGGAATCGAACCCACAACTTGTCGCGTTTACAGTCACACATTTTTTTTACCCCCGCGCCACGACTGGCTTCGAATTTGAGATACCACATTAGGGCAACGTGTGCTTTTGTACACTTAGGTTTTTTGCACTTACTTCCAGTATATTGTATTGTATTTTTAAATACTGAACGCGCTGTATCCCGCTTCCAGTATATTATATTGTATTTTTAAATACTGAACACGCTGTATCCCGCACACAGCAGAGTAGGCAGAGGGAATCTAGTGTAAGACACTCCGTTCCCCACTTTCTGCCGAATTCTGGAGGCATTGCGTGTTAAGTGGCAGAACTCAACGCCGCGCTTTGCCTCGACACCAGAGCGAAGAAATGGAAATATAAATTTAAGTAAATATTTCATCTCCTCGAGTGGGGATCGAACATGGGTTCGATCCCCACTCGAGGAGAACCGAGTGGTTATGGAACCACTCGGTTTTACAGTCACACTTTGTGCCGCTGCGCCACGACTGACCTCATATCTATATATACAATTATATATCTTTTTATGATTAAAATTTTTAATTATTAGTAATTTATTATCTTTTCAGATCTTCGGAAAACAAAGAACTATTGCGGCAACAGTTGTTATCCGCTAGCAAGGAGAGAAATCTTGATAAAAGTGAGCTTCCCAAGGTCAAACACACGAGGAGTAGACAGAAGAACCGGTGGAAGCTGAAGTTCCATCACCAGGCTCTACCTCAGGAGTACTTAGATCACTACGAGCAGAGCTTACAGAAGGTTAACAATAAAAAGAAACCCTTAGAAAAACCCAAAGAACTAAACGTTGATTCCAGTATCGCAAATGAAACATTCAAAATCTGGGCGCAAAGGTTGGCCGGAGTACAAAGCGAAACCGGAGCTTTAACGGTGCCTCTTACACCAGCATTAAGTATGGCGACCAAAAACAAAGAAGAAAAGAAAAAGAAGAGCCCCGCTATCACCCCCAGCAAGATCATGACCTACGAAGATTTACCGTACATGGGGGAAATGACTCTGAACAATTCAAAGCCGCGGCGCGGCAGGAAGCCCAAGAAAGCTGATATTTGTCATTTAATATACGAAAACTACGGCACAGTGGTCCCCGGACAGCCGCTGCCCGCCGACCGCCTCGGACAACAGAACTCCAGTGCGCACAAACAGACAGACACGTCTTTCACTATCCCCAAAACGGACTTACAGAATAGAATAATTTCGAGTCTCCTGGAAAGGAAGCTCTCTCAGGAGCAGAAGCGCAAGCTCGACAACCCCTCCCCGCCGCGCTTCTGCAGCCCCGACGCGCCCCCTCCCCCCGCGCCCCCCACCGCCGCGGGGCCCCTGCACAGCGACCACGAGCCCCTCAACCTCTGCATACGAGACCTGCACGACCTCAAGCTGCAGATACAGAGGAAGTTCGGAAACATTTACGCGTCCACGCCCGAGGTGAAAACGGAGCTCGACGACGAGGACGGTGTGACGAGTGAGCAACCCAACGCTATCTCAGTGATCCAGAGGAACACCAACTTGCCCTCCCCCTCCCCCTCCCGCGCCTGCCCCCTCTACGTGCACCCGCTGGCGCTGCACACGCAGCTGCTGTACTACCAGAGGCTGGCGGCCGCCGGGCAGCTGCCCTTCACAACAGACGGTCCAGAAACAACCTCCTCTACTCCTGAAAACAACGACGCGTCGGCTGACGACGGTCGGAGTAAATTAGTGTTGAAGCAAATATCTGAATTGCTGGACCCCAAAGTAATCAAACAAGTAGAAGAAAACAAAAGTCCGGAGCTGCCCAAGAAGCGAGCGTCGCCCAACGCCGCGCAAGGACCCGTCAAGAGGAAACGCTCGGCCATATTCATCCCGCCCGTGCCCGTCAAGACCAACACGACGACGCCCACCACGGAGGTCAGCATATGCAAGTTTAAGTTCACTGGCGGCTCCAAGCCCTCGCTGCAGGAGAAGAAGATGCTGTCGGTGGACTCCGGTGGGAATTTTCGGTACTACAGCGGCACCGGGGGGAAGAGTGCCAAGGGCTACGAATACCTGCACAAAGACTTGAATCAACAAAAAACGGAGATAAGCTCAACGCTCCCCAAACTAGAACCTCAGAGTACTATAAAAGAGGACGCGAGCAAAAAGAAGAGGAAATCGCGGAAAACATTACAAAGGGAGAAATTGGAACAGACGTTTAAAGAGAAGGGTTTCCTGATCCAAACCCAGCAGTTGCAGTCGGCGGAGGGCGCCACGTACTGCAAGTTCCGGCAGCTCAGGAAATTCACGCGGTACTTGTTTCGTAGTTGGAAGGACTACCTGCCGGGGGAACTCAATGACCACGGTGCCGCGCCTCCCGGGACTCCTGGGACTCCCCCAACACCCTCTACGCCTGCTTCTCCCCTCTCCCCTTCTACGCAAGCCTCATCTGTCACGCCCCCCGCACCCTCCGAGTGGGCCTGATATATAGTGATCTATCTCCATAACCAATACTATCTTAAGGAACATGCCCAATATGGGTACATACAAATTTTAGATAGAGATTATTTCAGGGAGATTATTTTATGACAAAGATGGGATGGGGGGCTAAATATTACATAAAAAACGTTATTATATTTGGGCCAAAGACTTAAGTGAGTGTTTCCGTTCTCCGCTCTCCGCCGGGTATTGCATTTAACATATTATATTTCGCGTTCGCTAAGACTTGATCAGAACTGTACTCTACTTTGTATCCGTCCACGGTTTTACATTGTTATTGATTATTGGAATTATTTTGTTTTCTTTAGTGATTATTCTTCTTTTTTTTACTATTCTTTGTATTGAGTGGTGTTGCCATTTGCTTATTTTGTTTGTGATCTTTTACAAGAAATAATATATTGTTATGCTTATTATAGAAAAGATGATCACAATATTTCAAAAGAAACAGTAAAATTTCATTGATGTATTTAAATATTAAAGGGAAATCTATTTATTTCAACAACTTTTACAACAAGTTAGTCAGCAAATATAACTAAATGTGTCACTTACAAAATAAGAGTTCAAATCTTGTTTCTTGATTCGTCAATTTTGTTCGTAAATGACAACACTATGTTTATTTATTATTTATGAGTGTTTTATACTTAAATAGCTAAATAATATATAATGTTATTTTGTTTAGTGAAAATGTATTATGAAAGTTATACATAATTCTTATTATTCAATGTTTTTTTATAAATATTAGTCAAATTATTATTAATTAATTAATAAATATAAGAAATTGTGAACACTAACGCATACTAACTAGTCACTCGACAACTGATATAATGCGTTTTAAATGTTTTTATAAATACAATAAATATGAGATCAAAGCTCAAAATTGAAAATTCATGATCACAGCTTCGATTATCCGAATGTCAGTCGAGTGAACGATCTGTTACACACAAATAGTAGTTAGTCGACTTTACGAGAGTTCCACTTCGTCAGTCGCGCGGGTCAATTATAATACTTCTTGTTTAATTCTTATTTGTCATAAACATATAATTGTATAAATGTACATAAATATTTCATCTCCTCGAGTGCGGATCGAACCCACAACCAGTCGCGTTTACAGGCAGACTTTGTGCCCCTGTGCCACGACTGGGCTCAATTCATGGTTTGATTATCAAAATACTCTCGTCAGTTCGGATAATCGACGCTCTAATATATTTATTTTTATTTCCAGTAACCAAATATATTATATATAAATAATAAAATTAATAAAGCGTGTAATTTTTGAATTTAATAAAAAATGTACTAATTTAAATAACAAAGTTTTCTTACGATGTATATACAAAGTGAGTGTCTCTAGTCACATATTAGTTTGTACTGTACATAATAATAAATAAATAAATAATAATAATAATATATTATAATAAAAGTATTGTTATTGTTAATTAATAAATAAGACTCGATTGTATTCAATAAAATTTTATTTAAAAAAACAAAACTCAAATAATTCTGTGATTACAAAAATGCAATGGGAATGTATGAAAAACCAATAAACAAAAATATTTAACTTGGAGTATGTTTGATTGATCCTGGAAGCCCTCTAACTGTACACTTATTAATAAAAAGAAAAACAAACAAATTTAAAAATGTCTTGAGAGAGAATGAGGTGAGAGAGAAATAACATAATTCATTTGTTAAAAAAAAATCATAAATATTTGATCGAAATGGTAATATCTTTTTATACATTTTCAAAAAAAGGCAATGTTATTTTTCAAAAAAAAAAAAACAAAAATGTAAAAATATATACAGGGTGGAAGTGTCAGCACCACTTTAAATAAAACCTCAGTTTTAACGACTCTATAAAAGCCTAATACAATTTGATCAAAAATGAAAAAGTGATTTTTTTAAACAAAATAAATAATAAAATGATCGTTTTAAAATAAATCGCCGTTTGTAAAGAATAACGTAAACACATATATATGCTCGTGAGCGTGTTCCTAGCACGCCTAGGGGGATCACTAGCACTCCACCTCGTCTAGGGGGATCTGGTCGACATATTCTGTAACGGGGCCGCGTACGAGTTCTAAACATTTCGTAGTATTTAAATTAACGTCAATAAAAACTGGCCCTAGTATTTCATTTCGATGACTTCCAGCCCATACATTGACAGCAAATCTGTATCGATGATTACCTTCTCGACTTTTTTTTACTCTCGAATTTTGTTTACTCCAATATCTCAAATTTAGCGAGTGAAAGTGCTCTCGTCAGTCCAAAATATGTTAAATACAAAATCCGAGTCGTTGTTGCCATTTTCTAGCAGCCATTGGCAATATGCTACTCTGACAGGACCTGTCTCGTGGTAATAAAGCCTGAACTTTTGTGTATTTGAAAGGACGACGGTTGTTTCGTTTTAAAATTTTGTGTACCGTAAAGTGGCTAACTTGGAAGTGATTGGCTGTTCTGCGTAAACTGGATGTAGGATTTCTATCGAAATAATATAAAATTTCAATTTCTCAGGCTGTTGGTAATTCCTGTGATTGTAATGCGAGAGCTCCATTTTGTCGACATTCTCCATAAATTAGTAAAATGAGAATACGCCATTTTAATAAAAAAACACTAACTAAAAGTAAAAAAATAATGAATTTGTATTTAAAAATTTTAATTTATAAAAAATAAGTAATTGCGTTAAAAAGAACGAGAAATATCGTTCTTTTTCGTTCGGTTGCTTTGTATGAATGATCTATTCTTCATTCGGCAACGTTTAGTGGTATTTTTGCAGTAGTATGTGTTTACGTTATTGGTATCTATGTACATGACGGTACACGAAATACACGTATGGATAAAGATCGTGAAACGATAAAAAATCTATTTCTAAACTGTTGAGGTATCTTGATTACTTCTTTAGATATGGGTTTACAATATTTAACCCTCTATGCTGTTTCCGTAAAAGGAGCGCTGACACTTCCACCCTGTATATTACTTCAAATATACATATCAAATTTATTGATTCCAGTTTTACAAACTTAAAGAAAAAAAAAATCAATAATTACATTTAAAAAAAAATTCTCCAACAATTCTGTATACTCATGTATAAAAAAAGCATTAAAAATTATGCTTAAAAGATAATTTTAAGCATTTCAATTATTACAATTTAAATTTGTGCGGAGTCTAAGGCACTTGCTCTTACACTATAATAGGAAAACCACCACATATCAATATATTATATAATATATATGTATGTCTGTATATAAATGTACAAAATATGTTTATATATAAAGAATATAATATGATAAACCTCTTGATTTAATATTTAAAGTGCGTATTTTTTTTTTCATAATTTCTAATAAACATTTTCTTAACAATTAACCAGGAATAAGTGGGTTTTCCTCTATTTATTAATGCGAAATCAGTTTTTTTTATTTATTATATTATTAATATAATATTTATTTAAGCAAATATTATTATTTAGCCTCAGCATTATTAATGAAATACATAATATAAGTTGTTTAGTTCTATTCTGTTATAAATCATCTTATAACCGAATGTTGTTTATACAGATTTCAATGACGCCATATAAGAAGAACATTTCATGAAATTGTAAATCGTTTCTAAACTAAGATAACAACATTATGAACTGATAAAGCATTAATAAATAAAGTTTCTCCCAATAGGAACAATTGGATCGGATAATCTAGAAAGTTCCTTCCAAAATAGGAATGTATCCATTAGTTAGTTCATCAAAGAACTCCAACGTATCTTATTGAATAACAATCATCACACATTTCAGCCTTTCAATTTCGGTTCATTTTATAAACGAATATAAAAGTATCCCAGAACTTAATGCATAATTTTAAATTGTAAAATAAATAAAAGTGATAGTTATGTAAATTTTCCACAAGTCATAATTTTTTGTGTGTGTATGTAACATTTTGGTATACCCCACTTTTTAAACCATTTGATTCCTTTTTTAGTAAAAATATATTTTAAAATATATTTTAAGAGAACATTATATGGAATATTCTAATCTAACTTAAATACTACAATTTACCAACAGTACTTTTCTACCAAAATAAGAATAAAAAGGATAACACTGGACCTGCTGCCATCCGCAAAACATTTTGTAGGGATCACTAAATAATTCGGACTGTCGAGTACCGTCTAAGATTCTCTTCGTCCATAATTTTTAGATTAAGAGTATTTTGCAATTTGATAAATTATTTCGTGAATTATAGATCGAATACGTACACATTACCACTTATCCAATTATATTAGTAAATATTTGCTAACATTGCTATGAACAATCATAAATGGTAGGCGTGTCGGATTAATGCAAGTCCATTGTATATTCAAATTTATTATAGACAGAGTTGAGCAAATTTTATTTGCAATTAACAAATAAATAATTGTAATTTATAGGGCAACAATTAACATGATTTTCGCCCAAAAAATGAGCAATTGTTAATATTTAGATCTCAATTGCAACGAGAAATGAGTTCAACTCTAACTCTAACTCCATGTACCCTACAGCTTCAGCAGGTCGCGCGCGGCGGCGGCGACGTGCGGCGCGGAGAGGCCGTACTTGTGCAGCAGCTCGTCGGGCTGTCCGGAGCGCGGCACCTCCCGCACGAACAGGTGGCGCACCACCACGTCGCGCTGGAGTGCCAGCGCCGACAGCACCGCCTCGCCGATACCGCCTGCGGGGGTACGTGCAGGATTAGTTACCTACTTAGAGTGCGCTGAGCAGTAACCCTCTATACGGCGTCATATCAAGCCAAGAATTGGAAATAATTAACTGGGAATTAAGCCCGATATATAAAAAAATATATAAATAAGTATGCTCTGCTATAAATGTGAAAGCTTATAAGAATAAATATTTATTCCATTTTAACAAAAAAAAAATAAATGAATGGATTTAGATAAAAATTGATAACAATATAATTTATAGACAAGACTAACACATACTACAATTTATGTAAAAAATATATATATTTTGGATATAACATGTAGAAAAGTTTAGGCGAACGATGCACATTAGTGTCGCTAATATAATAACCTGTCAGAGTGCTACTGACCACGTCGGTCGACGGCGGCCGCGTGAGTACGACACACTGTTTATGTAGCACTTGTCATATAAAATACATCACAGAAAATGTATCCTTGTATCAACTGACAAATGCAAACTATTAATTACCACAAAAGACTACACAATCGAAGCGGTGAAGTGGTTTTGTTATTGATTATATTAATTATCTTTTATACTTAACTTAGCTTCACGGTTTATCCCTAGCGAGGTATTCAGAAAGAACGGAACGCCAAGCGCTACGTCTCTTTATACCTCTTTCGCCACGTCCACTGTCATCAACCTCTTCATATTTCCATCATAAATCTGTTTTGCTATTCTTTCATCACTCATTCGTTTCACGTGCTCAATCCAGTTGAGCATGTTCTTCTTCATTCTCACCGTGACATCCTCGCTAGTACCTGCCATTCTGTGTACCTCTTCATTGCGGATTCGATCAGCTAAGCTGACTCCGCATATCCTACGAAGAAATCGCATCTCCACGGCATTCATCTTTCTTTCACTCTTCTTCTGTAATACCCACATTTCGCTGCCGTATAACAGAGTCGGTAACAACACTGCATTGTGTACGGCCAAACGCGCAGCTGTGCTGACGTCTCGCCGTCTCATCAATGCAGCTAAGGCTCCGTTAACCTTGTTACCGGCAGCAATACGCCTTTCCACATCCATCTCGCTTTTTCATTCACTCGTTCTAATATTTCCATTTATACTGGTTTTGCAGGCCGTCCTTTCTTCATCTCTTTCAAAAATCAGAACCTTTGTCTTATTCGCATTGAGGCTTAGACCCTTCTTTCAGAGTGGTGACCAATGCCTGCAACTCGCATTCTGATGATGCAATAAGCACTGCATCATCTGCGTACAGCAGGCAATTCACATTCAGGTCACCTACTTTTACTCCCATATCACTTTGTTTCACTCCTTGGAGACAGCTATCCAAATACAAATTGAACAACCAAGCTGACATGGCACAACCTTGTTTAACACCCGATCGGATGTCAAACCAGGGCGACATGCCAGCTCCTACTCGCACGCAGGCTGAGTGATCTCTGTAAAGAGACTTTACAGCCTGCAGCAAGGGTCCGCTCACATTGTACCGGATTAGTATCTCCCATAATTTCACTCTTACAACTTTATCAAACGCCCTTTCCAAGTCCACAAAAGCACAGAAAACTTTTTGGTTAACGGCCGAATTTTTTTCCATTATCATGCGGAGGGAAAAGATCTAATACATATACCTTCTTCCAGATCTAAAGCCCCCTTGGGCCTTCCACAATAGCCTTTCAGATCTCTTTTGTATTCTTCTCGCTAATATTTTAGCATAAACTTTACTACCTAAGCTAATCAAACTGATAGCTCTATGGTTTGCGTAGTCTATCTGTGAATCTTTGCCTTTATACAAAAGCACGATGACTGCACCTCGCCAATCATCTGGGACTACCCTTGATTTCCAGCAAAAATTGCACAAAAACCAGAAAAAATCCAAGACGCGTGGCCCACCATATTTGATCATCTCGGCAGTAACTCCATCTGCTCCCGCTGACTTACCACATTTCAAACTTCGTATTGCACTCTCAACTTCTTTTACACTGATTTCGCCATCAGCTACATCAAATCTCAGCGTTTCGCTGCTACTTGAGACTGAGGCGTCATCACATTCATACATCTCCTTGTAAAATTTCGTTTTCCGTTAAAATTTCACCGTCCTTCGAAAGCACCCCCTTCATTCTATAGGTTAGCGAGCAACCTCAAGAAACACCAACTTCTCGCCAGCAAAGCTTCGTGTTTTCTCTGAAGTTGTTTGTTAACCTTTCGTTTTCTGCCTTTTCATGCTTCATCTTTTTCAGTACTCTCGTTTGGTGCTTTTGCAGCTTATACTCTTCCTTTTTTATTTCTCTGATACTTTTACCCTTACCTGATGCTTTATAATCCTGCCATGCTTTCTTCTTTCAGCACCTTGCACTTCATCATCCCACCATTCGTCGCACTTTTTGTTAAAGCCTCTTTTCCCTTTACCACATACCTCTGTTGCTGCTTCCTTCATACAATCCCTAAGGTTCTGCCAGCATACTTCAATATTTTCATTTCCAGATTCGCTGTTGTCTAGTTTCTCGGAAACTCTTTCTTGATATTCATCTATAATTGGTGGATCTTGAAGCTTCCAGCTTCTTGTGCGATAATTCGACTCCAAGTTTAGACACCTTGTGTAGTTGCGCCAACTTGCATACAGACCCCCTAGCAACGATTAGATAGTGGTTTGTTCCCAGATCAGAACTCTTAAACACTCGCGTGTCCATAACTTGACTTCAAATACGGTGATCCACTAAGGATAATTCAGTATACTTATCCCTTCCGCTTGCTCCCATGTATACATGTGAATCTGTTTGTGGTCAAATATTGTGTTTGCCACAAAAAAAATCCTTTCATTGCAAATTTCTAATATAAGCTTTCCAGCCTCATTTATTCTCTTGTTATATTGACCTAGCACTCCCTCGTAACCGCTTCGCGCGGTTCCAACCCATCCGTTTAAATCGTCACATATTATTAATTTTTCATTCCCTCTAGCACTACCTAGAACGTTCCTAACACACTCCCAAAACTCCTTGAGTTCGCCTAATGGAGCTGAGGATACTGGCGCATACGCTGCTAACAAGAATACTCTTGTTATCCCCAGCTTGAAGCAAACCCAAAGCAGTCTCGGGTTGATCGCCTTGTGTTCAACCGCTGCACTAACCAATTGAGAAGACAATAGCACACCTACATTTGACAGCCCCGCTCGCTCTCTGGTACGCCGGCCCAGAAAGCGACCCGACTGCCTGGCAAACCGGTAGTGTTATTGCCCTTCCGCTTGGTCTCAGTCACATAGACGACATCCAAATCTCTATCATGCACCACATCTAATAATTCATTCATCTTTTCTTCCATCCCATCTCTTACATTCCACGTAGCTAATAGTAGCTCCGTCCTCCACCTCCTGGGTGGCGGCCCCCCCACGCACTGGTGCGCGTCAGTGCGCTCTCTCGAGGTGCACGTGGCGGATGGAACGATGCAGCCCTCGTAAGGGCTGGCAGGGGTCGCACATTCATTGGTCGTTCATCTAGACTTTATTCTGTACGTATTTGTAACTTTTCACAGTTTTAACCGCCTACTACCGTGTGTAATGTGTATACGCACCCGCCTGGTAGTGGTCCTCCACCACCACGACGCGGCCGCCCGCCGCCGCCGCGTGGCGCCGCACCGCCTCCTCGTCCAGCGGCTTGATGGTGAAGGGGTCCAGCACGCGCGCGCCCACTCCTGCAACCACGCAACACGCTCACAGTATACTACCTCCCGTCACAACAAAACAAAATAGCGCCTAGGGTTCCCATCAAATCCGTGTCAAATCTCTATATGAATATTACAAAGACAAAGATGAAGCTGAAGAACTACTGCTTCAAATATAAAAATATAGGCTATATATACATCAGCACATTAATCCTGTTGTTGTAAGCTACCAATACATTCAATTAGTTTCTTAAAATATTTCATATGTACAACATTCTTAGTTATTTTCGTTGGACAACGCAGGTAAAAGCTGTTACAATAGTTAAATTTCCACTCAAAAATAACCCTAAAAATTGTGTCCACTAACCTTCCTTCTGCAGTATTTCAGCCGCCTTGAGCGCCTCATGCAAGGTCACCCCGGAGCCGATCAACAGCACTTTATCAGCCGCACCACTCTTCACTATCTTGGCCTGGCCCGCGCTGAAGACCTCATCACTGCCGTACAATATGCTAGTGGCCGGTCTCGACGTCCTTATATAGCATATCCCTTTAGTATTGGCCGCTAGCTCCACAGCTCTCTCCGTGGAGACCGCGTCGCTGGGGTAGAAGACAGTGGCTGTGGGGATGGAGCGGAACAGCGCCAGGTCCTCGAGGCCCATCTGCGAGGGTCCGTCCTCGCCGATGCTGACCCCGCAGTGGGAGCCTGCCAAGTTCACGTTGCTCTGACTGATGGCGCCCATGCGGATCTGCCAGAATATAAAAAAAACATTAAATAATAATTTTAAAAATAAGTTGTAAATTTATAATGTAAATATATATTTACACTATTTTCTATTAAGTTAATAGATCTTTAAAAAACAAAACTATATTTTTTAACTTTACTATTATATCTGAAATTAATAAAAACATATAACTATTAGAATATAGGAGGTAGGAATATAGGAGCACCAGAGCATATAATGTACCATTCCAGCGCTCTTATCACTAATCCATAACTGTTAGCAAGCTACAGCTAAAATCCTATACATCATTGCATATACTAGGCAATTTTATAAATTTACTAAAAAAAAATTTTTAAAAGTGTGAAATATTTTAAAATGCTCAAAATATTAAAATTAATTATCATGATTATAGTAATTTATCATAATCTTTGAAGCTTAATTATAAATGTCTTATATCTTAATTATAAATGTCTTATAACAGATTACAATCACGCGTATATTGCGATACAATTGATGCGGAAAATTTTATCAATGAAAAAAATATTTTTTTATCAATTTATCTAATTTCATTGATCTGTAACTTACATTGATAAAAATGTTTGTTAACTATTAAAATTATAAAATTAATAGAACAACATTGCATTTACCACAATTGATTAAAAATATTGAAAGAAATACTTCTAACTTTTAATTAATGTTTTTAAAATCTGAGACTTGGGCAAAGATTTACTCAGAGAAAAAAAAATAGTAATTATCTAAAAAAAGTCGTTATAGAATGAATTTTGGCACAAACGATGATTAAGTATTCGATTCTTACTTGGGGGAATGAAAAAAATAATATTTTCGTTTCTTCACTTTGGTAACGAGGCAGAGTTTAATTTCGCCACTTAATAGGCAATGTCTCAAGAAGTCCTCGAAAAATGGGAAACGGAATTGTTTTGATAAAAATGGAGTGTCTTAACCTCTGCTCTCTGCCTATCATGCATAGCATGTAATAAAAAAGTAGATGGTAAGGAAAAATAGTTATTGAGCTAGATTCTGTTTACTTGGACAGGGGGAGGTCAAGAAAGAGGTGGGAGACGATAAAAGTGGTAAATGTATGTAAGATCTAAACTTACCCTAAGTTTTAATGGTCAAGGTAAGACTGCAAGTGAGTTAAGTGAGTTAGAGTCAGAATTGGAGATTTTGAATTCGGTTAATTGGAATGGGAGTCAGAATATGTCTTGTTACCAAAAATAATATGTTGTTGTCTTTTTGTGAATATACATATATTTTATCAATGGATATATATATTGGAGTCTTCCTCCAAATTTAGTTTCATGCTGTATATCTTATGAAGATGGGTAGGCAGGTGGATTCATTCATTCATTCATTTATTCTTCCCTTTCTATCGAATGTTCGGGGCATTGCGTTTTGAGTGGCTGAACTCAATACAATGCAAATATGAATAAATGATAATTAATTTAGTGGTCAGTAACAGGTACCTGGTCGAAGGTCCTGGAGAAGAAGGCGGCGAAGGTGGAGGCGAAGACCACGGCGCGGTCGCGGCACGCCGCGCCCGTCGCCACGCCCACCAGCGTCTGCTCCGCGATGAAGCACTCGATGTACCTGCGCACAGTGGCTCAACTAAACACCGCGCTTTGAAACATATTTGTCGACTTGTCGCGTTTACAGTCACATACTTGCGGCCCTACTATTACTACATTTGGACTATTATCTTACTAAATAAATACAATATTTAATTTAATAGTACCTGTCCGGGTACGCATTGCGTAGTTTGTCACTGAAAGTGGAATTCTTGGTGTCGCCGTCTAACGCAATCACTCTGTAATACAAATTTATATTATATTAATATTTCAAATATTGGTATTAAAAAAAAAACAAAACTTATTACTGATAAATATCACATTATTGGCATTAGTATAGCTACTTGAAATAATTATGGTTTCAACTCTTTATTTGAGAAACAATTATATTTTTTTAATCCCTTAATATATCATGTCTCCTTTAAAAAATAGATAAATCTACTGGTTATTTTAAAAATATCTTCTCTATAGAATATAATAGATTTGTTAGAATGCTACTGCCCACATCGGCCGACGGCGGCCGCGTGAGTACGACAAACTAGCTATTATTGCACTAAACTATTAGAAATGCAAAATTAAATGCATTTCTGTTAGATTAGCGTAAGTGCATATATAGACTAAAAACTTTAAATAATTTGTTACATTAAATGTATAAAAAGAATGTAAGGACGCTACAAATACACTCCTATTTAGGATTTTCCATTTTTTTAACCTCTTTCAAGTATTTTTTTATATTTCCAAATTTTTTAATTCAAAATGAATTTTCAACAATTTATTAGTTTATATTAAAAAAAGTTAAAATTTATTTCTTTTAAATTATAAAAATAAATATTGAATGAAACATTAAAAAAAACAAACAATGGCATTAATGTGAAAGTCCCTATTAAAATATATAAAAGAATAGAGATAAGACATAGTAGTATCAGCGATATTTTTCCGCCAGAGGGACCTGGGGCTTTAGGGGGACATACTTATTCTTGGTTTGTGATGAGAGATGCTGAGCAGAGATAAGATTAGATGCTGAATCACTATTCACTGTACACTATCTCATATTAGTATCGTGTCGTCTCATTAACCCTGTTATTGACAGCAATACACTTTTCTACATCCATTTCCCATCATCCATCACTACTGAAGATGCTTCCTAAATATATCAATTCAGTCCCTTGTTCTAATATTTTACCATTTATGTTGATCTCGCATTCTTTTCATTCATTTCTTAATTTCTTTCAAATATCAGAATCGACATAGATTCTTTTACTCATTATTTTCACCCCCTTCTTTCAGAGTGGTGACTAATGCCTGCAAATCGTATTCTGATGACGCAATGAGCACTATATCATATCAACCGCTGCACTAATCAATCGGGAGGACAATAACACACCTACACCTTGACAGCCCCGCTCGCTCTCTGGTACGCCGGCCCAGAAAGCGCCCTGATTGCCTGGTAATTCATTGCAGTTTCGCTTGTTCTCAGTCACACAAACAACTATAATAATTAATACTTTTTCTTTTTTTCTTTTTATTTGTCGCTTCGCGAGGTGCACGCGGCGGATGAAACGTGGCAGGGGTCGCTGCAGGCAAGCCTCACATCGAGGTCTTCCACGTTTTTCTGTTATTCTTTAGAGAAAAAAATCAAGTAAATAGGAGGTTTGGGTCTTAATTATATAACGTAGTGCTACCTCATGTTGGTGTCAGCGATCTTCTTCAGCGCGGTCCCGTAGGCGAGGCGCGTGGCGACGAGCTCGTCGGGGCGGTAGGAGGGCGGCGCCGACAGCGTCACGTCCGTGAGGTGCACGCGCGGCGCCTCCGCCAGCGGCGCGCGCGGCTTCAGAGAGATCTGCTCGTTCTTGATCTGAGACTGCAAGTGCTGGAAACATACATTTTTAGTGCATAAGTATACTACCACGAATATACACGCGTTGATTATTATTATTTTTTTTTATATATATAAAAAGGAAAAAACAAACGAGCGATTGGGTCACCTGATGGTAAGTGATTACCGCTGCCCACGACCCCGTGCAACACCAGAGGAGCTACAGGCGCATTGCCGACCGACAAGGTGGAGATAGACGCGCTTTTTGAAGGTACCCATGTCATATCGACCTGGTAACTCTGCCGCGGTTAGGCCATTCCACAGTTCCGTAGCGCGTGGACGGAAGTTCCTACGAAACTGCATAGTAGTGGATTGCCACGTAACCATGTGGATGATATTTTAGCTTGTGACGTACTGTGCGGTTAGAAAACTCGGGGGCAGGTAACAGGTCAAACAGTTCTTCAGAATACTTCCCATGATAACTGCGGTAGAGAACGCACAGCGAAAAGACGTCTCCACGCAAAGCCAGGATGTCAAGCCTTTCACAGATCAATGGGTCCCCAATGATTCAAATAGCTCTACGTTGTATGCGATCAAACAGTTCAAGCTGATACTGGAGTGCACCAGCCCAGAGATGAGAACGGTACTCCATATGAGGCCAAATCTGGGCCCTACATAGGGCCACACGGTGTTTTGGCGTAAAATACCGTCTCTCTCTGATGAAAACCCCCAGTCTCTTCGAGGCCAACTTGGCCTTGCTTTCCAGATGATCGCGATACTGGCAATCACTCGAAACATTAAGGCCCAATATACTGATACTGAGCGCGGCTGTACCGCGCGGTTGGTGCTAACGCGCAAGTTTGCGCGTTAACCACTAAAAAAATCCCATTTATCGTGTCGCCAGCCTTTCAAAACACGGGGAGTGTATAAATGGGTTTTTTTAGTGGTTAACGCGCAAACTTGCGCGTTAGCACCGGTGTCAGCTCAGAAGCACAAAAACGGAGCACTAAGAGAGAGATGCCATCTGGCCCGCTTGACTTGTGGATGTCCAAAGAGGACAGAGCTCACCTAACAGCTATTTGGTTGAACTTAACCTCAGGCACTGAGCTCTGGCACCGCAGGATGGTCGACGGCGTTGTCCCTTGGTCATCCAAAGTCGAGTTCGAGGCAAAGAGTGCGCCCAGGGCTTTCAGAGCTTTCTCTTTTGCCGTGTGGACCAATTGGATGTCATTTCTTGTGCGTAATGCCGGAAGCGAAGCCTGGCTAGAATTGCCAAGTGCCGCCCTTGAGCGTCCAGAACTGATGAGTTCCGGACGGGTTTGGCTATTTTGGCGATACGCTCGCACCTCTGGCCATTTGCCTTTGAGATTTTCACCTCCGGATCCTTAGTAACCAGTGCCTCGGCCCAGATTTAATATGCCTTTCTAGAGGCCACAAGCTTGCAAGACGTATCAAACCATGGCTGTGACTTTCCACCGATTTCACTACAGTGCTCGAAATATAAAGTTTCATGTCCTGTCGAACCACGTCGGCAACAGCAGCAGCACAGGCACTAGGATCTGATAATCCTAATACCTGTGCCACTGTTGTTAGAAGAGAAGCAAACCGGCTCCCAGGGATAAGATGAGTAAAATGTACGCATCTCATCCCAATCTGCTAACTCGTAGTGCTACAAGCGACGAGTTGTGGGTGTTCTGCAACTGCCGCGCTTAACCACTCCGTACTAGGCAGTGGGCAGAAGACCCCAAAAGGGCATCAGCGAACTGTTCCGGATATGAAGTCAGCCGAAGCTCCAATAATGACGCAATGTGGTTGTCCACGTCCGGGAGTCGCGTAGGCGACTCAATCAATTAGGACTGTAGTGTTGATGATGGGAGAATAAAAGTCTACTTACGAATAGCACTGAGTTTAATCAACACCACTTTAAATGTACATACAATACAGTGATAACACAAATCACAATTAACAATCACGATACAGTATATAAGAAAGTCAACCACAAACATATATATATATATATATATATATATATATATATATAATAGAACACGAAAGACACGAATTTAGAATAAAGTACTAGATAACACAAAGGAACGTATAGAAAGCGCATCGAGTGGCAAGCAACGACTGGGATTACTAAATATGCCGTCGACAAGGGGGTAGGAGTAAATATTACTCCTCACCGGTTCAGTCGACGGCAGCGAGCGCTTTTATATAAATATACTAAATACGAATACTTGTTATAATAATTATATATAAATTCTATTAAGCGTATGTACGTATATAAATGATAAATAAATAAATTACAATATTGAAATAGATAAATGGCACACATTAAATAAACTATAAATATATATAATAGTTCCCTACAAGGACAATCCCTTCGCTACAGCAAGGTCAAATACAGCCCTCCCCGCGCGGTCGGTGGTGCGTGATCCAAGCCAACTGGCATTGTGCGCATTAAAATCGCCAATTATCACGACCTCAGCGGATGGGATCTTTGAATATACTTCATGAGCCGCTGTGGAACCTGTAAAGGCATGCGTAGATTTGGGCACGATCGTCCGTTTCAACACGCAGCCAGATAGTAGACAGGTCTCGACCTTCAAAATTGGCAAGACGATGGAAATTTAGGTCCTCCCTAACGAAGACAGCCACCTCCGCATGAGGCATAAAGTTATGTTCTATTTTGTAGCCGGGGTATTGGAGATAGGCTGTGTCGCTCGGTCGGGCAATTTGAGTCTCTGTCAGGAATAACAAGGCCGGCCGTGCCGTCTCGAGATGGTGGTGGACGGCGTTTAGGTTGGAATGTAGATCCCTGATATTGCAAAAGTCCACGTTAAAATTGGTTAGGGGTTGCCGTGGAGCGTACGCCTCGTTTGCCTTGTTTGTAGCGCGGAACCGTGCCCTCCCCAGAATTCGAAGGGCGGCCTGAGTTTGGAAGTACTGGTACCCTTTACTGGTTTTATTCCAGGGAGGGGTTGGGCGCCGGAACTCAGTATTTTCTGATGCGAAACACAGTGGCATAAAGCCACTACTTAACACCGGTTTTAAATGCCGGGGGTGGTAATGATCCGGCCGAGTCTGCCCATGCGTGTTGTCATTGATGGCGACGTGACTCTACCACACGTACTTTAGTCGCCTCTTACGACACCATCAGTACCAGGATGATCCTATTCTAGGCCGGGATCACATGGCGAAAAAACTATATACGCCAAACTAAAGTAAAAGATGTGATTTTAAGTACAGTGACTATCCAAACGTCGATTAACCCAACTAAATTATCTACTACCCTCTTCCCAACTCGATCTATACCAATAATCAAGACTTAATATTGTTTTAAGTGACATTTGTATCTAGTACAATACAATCGACGAATCGTAGCAGCAATGAAGTTAAGACTTCTGAGTTTTTAGACATTGTTCACTCGCGGTCGGAAAGAAAACAATCAAAAATAAAAAAGGTCCTGAAATAAAATCTACGTAGCCATCTAGCATCAGAAGGCCGCTTGGAAATAAATTCCTTATATACTGGTACATTACAATAAAACTATTATATTTAGAAAGCATCATGTTACGGTCGGTCTTTAACGATTAAGTAAAAGTAATAATTGAAATAAACAATAGTCTGTCAGAGTGCTACTGGCCACGGCGGCCGACGGCGACCGCGTGAGTACGACACACTGTTTATATAGCACTTGACTATCAAAAATACAACATATTAATGCATTTTTATATAAAATAATCAGTGCAATAAATTTAATTCAGATTTAATACTAAATACAACACTAAGTTTCCCATAAATATCTCACAAAATAGTAAAATACACCATAAAAACATATTTCTTAATATTAAAAGTTTATTTTAAGGGGTTATGACTTTTCTTATCCAGTAAGAAAAAACATGGCCTTAATGATTCACCATACAACATATCTTCCATTACATTCTACTACTCTACTAATATTATAGATTTGGAAATTTGTGAGTATGGATGTTTGTTCCACTTTTACCCAAAAATTTAATAGATTTAGATGAAATAAAACCTTAATAGAACTTATACATCAGAATAACACATAGGCTTCAAATTATGTAAAGAATTTGTATAATTTGGCTATAATAAAACAATAAGTTTAAGCGAAGGGTAGTTTTTATTCAAAAAGTCTAAAAAAATTACCTTAATTATTCTCTCCCCCTCATTCCCCAAGGCTTTCCCATGCCAGTTATCCTTGTCCTCGATCCCTGGGAATCCCCTGCCCTTGTATGTCTTAGCTACAAGAGCAGTAGGCTTTCCAGTAATGGTGGCAGCCTCATCAAATGCCTTGACTAATTCAGAAACATCATGTCCGTCCACTACTAGAGTGTGGAAACCGAATGATTTGAGACGAGCTTCATATACATCCATCTGTAAGGAAAATGAGTAGGGTAGTTTATTTTTTTTGCTTTAAGTAGTATTTGGAATAATAGGGTAGGGTTATATTGATATTAAAACGTCTCTTAATTCAACCCTAAGATCCTAAAAATCGCTGTATAAAAATTCAAAATTTATATAAGATTGAAAAGTGCAAAACGAATGCAATGCTCTTGCTGTACTGGACGCCATGTTGCTGATGCTATACTGTGACGTCAGTTGGTCTTGTAAATAAGTACACTGATATAGATAATAACCTATGAACAAAATGTTGAATTGTTCAGTAAAAACTTTGTTTACACTACCGTATGACGTCATACCATGTTGGATGCTGTTTCGCTTTTAAAATTCATAAAAAATATTTCAGAACTTTGACATCAATTTTAAAAATGAATTTTGTTATTTTATTAATTATATATCAGAAAAAAATTCTGATAGATTTTTTATGATATAGTGTAAAATATCCTATTGGGACATATTTCTAAAAGTTTTTATAAAATTATTTTGGTTAGTTTTTAAGTAATGATATTATAGCACAATAAGGAAATATAAGACTGCACGCAATTGTTAAAGCTTCGACTCTTTCTGATAATTCGGTCTATGTTTATGTTGTAAAATATATGGTCTAGTTGTAACATCTTTAAGATATGTGATTATATGTGATATGTGTATTTTTTTTTTCTGTCACATTAAGTGAAGAAAAATGAGGATAAAATTATGTTGCTAGGTGACTCATATCTTCTTCACAAAATATACACACATACATAACACATTTATGTTAGAATCTAATACACACACACACACACATTTATGGTATTCAGAACAATAATAAATAAAAAATATAATCATTTATATTACAACATCACCATATACAAATGAAGGAAAAGAGATAACCTCTATCTATATAATTATTATGTAAGTAAAGATAAGAGAAGTCTGAGCGTGTCAGGATGACAGTCTGGTGTTATCAATTAAGACTCTGTTATCATATTTTTTATGAAGCAGATGCTACTGTCTTTATATAAAAATATAAATATTATTTTTTCTGTTTCACACTATCCACATGTAGGAGAGCAGGGAGATGGAACTTAGTGTTAAGACACTCCTGTCTTCACTTTTCGCTGAATTCTGGACGCATTGCATTTTGAGTGCCAAAACTCAACGCCGCGTTTAGCCCCGGCACGAAAGCGAATAAATTAAAATATAAATTTTCATCGAGTGGGAATCGAAACCACAACCTGTTGCGTTTAGTCACATGCCCTGCGCCACGACTGGCCTATGTCTATATAAAAATACAAATATTATATGTACATTCTAACTTTTTATATTTTTGGTGTTTTTTAATGTGTTAAACATATTATTTATGTGGCGACAATACAATAAGAGCATTGAATAAAAGAATGTATTGTTTATACAGCTCCAATATAGAATTTTATATAGGCAACATCAAAAACAAAATTATGTTAATTTTGTTTTTGATGTTATAAAAACTTATATTTGTTCAAATATTGTATATGTATAATGTAGCTCAGTTTGTCTACAACCACAGTGTCTAACATGAATATGGTGATTTTATACTGTGCCCTACTTTATCTTAGTATTACACAAGTATCTAAAATAGATAATTGTATTACATAAAGTAACTAAGACATTTTAACTTAACTCATAAGTCTTAATAATAAATAGTTGTAATTCTAAATTGCATAAATTATGACTAAGACTGTGTAGCAAACGCCGGTACGAAGTTATTGTGGGTTCATATTCCTTTTGAGGTGAAGATTTATTTTATAAAGTTAAATTTATATAAAGATCTTTTCACTATCAAGATAGGTAATGCATATCATGTTGGGATATGTTTAAATAGATATATAAAAAAAATGAAAAAAATAAATAAAACAAATACTAATTTAAAAAAGCTGACGAGCTTGTTTGACTGAGCATAATAATCTCAGAAATGATTGATTCAAATATTTTTTTTTGTTAAGTCCAATAATCTGTGAACGCTAAGACTATGTTATAGCCGGTTAATAATTTAAATATAACCCATTTTATTTCGAAATCCGTAAGTAAAAGCTTGTATCGTTATAACTTAAAATACCTGATGTTGCAGAGATGTAGGCTCGGACTGTCCCAGTCTGTTGACATCAAAGATCACCACCAAGTTGTCTAGTTTGTAATAGCTTGCAAAATGGAGGGCTTCCCATATACTGCCCTCGGCTGATTCACCATCACCGATTAGGCAGAATACTCTGGAATTATTATTTAATAATTATACACACAATATAAAAACTGAGATTAGTCATTGTGCAGGTACAAGCGTACGGCTGTAACCGCAACAGGTTATAGGAGAAATTAAATATTTAAAATTTTAATTTCTTCGCTTCGGTGTCGAGGAAAAGCGTGGAGTTCCGTCATTTAACATTTCCAACGGTATAACATATACGTGATTCATAAACATATATCAAACTAATTACCTACTTTTTTTAAATAGAAGAAAATGTTATATGGTAGATATCGGGATATCTTGAATATTAATATTATATTTTAGTAAGATCACTATCAAAAGTTGATTAACGTTATAAACACGCGGACCGTGGTATATTATTTAGTAGGTAGGTATCTATAGGTAAAATCCATGACATCACGCCTTGGATTTTTCCACAATGACGTTCACATGCTCATAGATATGTAAACTTTCTATATTGAAAATGAAATCATATCGTTTTCGGATTTAATGGATAACATTAATAGATACATAGAAAAAATATATGAATAAATTAAAGGGTCGCTACCTCCTCGTGGCGTCGCCCGCTGATCTACACATATATTTATTTACTTACGATAACTTACGTGTCCGAATAACATTATATTTTTAAGCATAATATATATACATTAAAGACCGAAAATTCAGCCAATTCAATAAAAACAGTTATATATTTTACAGCTATTTAAAAAAAACCTTATATTGTTATAAGTTAAACCGTTTCAGATATTACTTGAACAAAGGCACAGACGTACCGACAAACAGACAAACATATTAAATCACTGTTATTTCTATTAAAACAATGAACAGTTACGATTTTATTATAAGTATAGATATATATAATATATATTGTAAATGATAGAATGACAAATTCAGTCATTATTATTCTTTTTAATTTGAATTAAAAACCTCTTGAATTCATTATTAATATTTTTTAGAATAATTATACAAAGGATATGAATTGTGTTTGTTTATTTGACTATCGCAAATTATTGTATTTCTTTTGTATATTAATCAATAAAGGAAGATACATTTCAAATTTTAAAAATGTAATTCATCAAAACAAACCAGTATAAATTTATTAATGATTTTTTTTAATTATATCAAACTCAAATCCGTTACATTTACAGTCACTACGCCATCGGTCATGATGATTATGATATTTATCAGATATATTCCGAAATTTATTTACCTATAAGGTGCTTGATCAAAATATTTCCCCACGTAAGCCATACCAGCTGCGACAGCCAGACCCTGGCCGAGGGAACCTGTACCAACGTCTATGAAGTTCAATCTTGGGGTCGGATGGCCCTCCAAATCAGAGTCTATTTTACGTAGGTTCTTCAGATCTTCTATGGGGAAGAGACCAGCTTCTGCCCACGCTGCGTAGAGTATTGGGGCTGCATGACCCTAAAAGTAAGATATTTTTAGTGCTTTGTCATTACAGAGAGAAATGAAAAAAAATCAATGACTACTTAGCCATTATGATTATTCGTTCTTTTTACTTCATTAGATTAGATAAAAATCAAATGATATGAAAATGAGGAAATATATAAGTTAATCAATAAAATAACAGTTTATTGCATAAAAATATGTATGATTTTAAATATTAATAGTAGTTTCTGACCGAATAAATAGCTCACAATTAGTATAACATTTTACAATATAATACTATTTTTTTTAAATTATAAATCAATATTTTATTATACATTTTGTATATTAGCAAGAAGCAGAATCGCGCTTTTTCCCGCATAGCACGGTGTGAAAGGAATCTAGTGTTAAAATATTCTGTTTCCAAAATATTAGTCCAATTTTAGATATATATTGAAAAATTCAATTGCCCAAGTGAAAATCAAACTCACAACTGTGTTTACAATCAGGCTTCAAAGCTTATTACTAACGATCACTTACTTTGGAAAGTATAAATCTGTCGGCAGATGGATCTCTCGGCGCGGACACCTTGTAGCGCATGGTGTGGAAGAACAGCACCGACATGACCTCCGCCATGGAAGCACATGATGTGGGATGACTGACAAATTATAATCATCTTGTTAAAGCAAATTATAATTAAAACAGCATTTTTATTGGGATTATAAGAAAATATGTACATAGCATATAAAAAACATGCCAGGATTTCAAAGTCTAAGTTTTCTAAGTCATTATTATTATATCATAAAATACATTATTATTATTTATTTTTCAAATTATACATATATATTTATACGCAGGGTGGCTATGTAGAGGGAGTCTAACATTAATACACTCCTTCTACACTATCTGGTAAATTTTGAAAATATTGCATGTTAAGGATAGAATTCTATGTTGTGTATAGTACATCAAAAGAGAAATAAAAAGAATTCAAATATATAATCATTTCTTGGAAGCAGGAATCGAAACCACATCGTCATGTGTTCAGACAGACAATGTGCTGCATCACAACAGTGTTTCTAAATATTATCCATGAATACATAATATTCAGGGACAAAGCTATGTTTTGAGAAGTATTTCTTTATTTACTTTAGTTACACATAATTAATTGAATTAAAAAAACCGGACAAGCGCCCACCGAGGGTTCCGTACAGAAAAGGGAGGTCTCGAGCTTTTTCTGAAATTCAAGCTTAGCTTAGCCAGAGTTTTTTCATCTGATATCTCTCTTGAACTATGAACACCAAATTTGGCCCCCCTTTTAAGGCAATTATTTTCAGAATTTAACCATAACTTTTTTCTGAACTAGTACTACCTGTAGATGCTAGGTGCCAAATTTCATAATTCTAGATCAATCGGAAATATCCTATTAAATTTGATTAGCTTTATAGGGTCGAAATAAGCGTTTTTTGCAGTCATATATTTCTTTAAAGTAAATGTAGAAAGATGATTTTCCCAGAAAATCGAGGGACTATAGATCTGAGTACATGGTGTGAATTTCAAGTCAATGTCTCCAAGCATTTCTGAGATAAAGGCTCTTGACAGACAGACAGACAGACATACAATAAAATGATCTTATAAGGGTCCTTTTTTCCTTGAACCCTAAAAACAATAATATGATTACTAAGAAAGATAAATTAGCTTCAGTAAGATATGATAATAATTAAGTATATCTAGTACAGCAATATGAGGAAGATTTCTTTTAATTCATACTTATATAGATAGCAAATCATTTGATTCATAAAATAATGATAAATACTTCACTAAATAGTGAATTAGATTTTTAATCTGTTTCTTATGATTTTTTGAGCATATCTTTTAACCGACTTCATCACTCCTTAGTTACAGAATGACAGTTAATGTTTACCACTTCACAAACATATTTTTTAATAGCTTACATGATATTGTATCTGCGAAAAGTACAATATCACATAGGTTCTTCACCGAGCCCATGCCGAGCGTTAATATAAAAAAATAAAAATCAAAGGGGACCATCATACTCTTGTGGAACCCATCCTTAGAGGAGATCCAGATGATTATACATTATTTTTACTAACTTCCTACATTTTTTCTTCAGAAAATTCAAAACCACCTGAGGGGGGTTGATACATGGATACTATAATAATATATAAATAACAAAATATATATGTATGTGTAATATGTCTATTGATTCGAATTAGATTGAATAATTATTTGAATTTATATTTTAATTTCTTCACTCTGGTCAAGATTGAGGCAAAGCACAACTTCAAACAAACTGAATTCCAGCACTCAATACGGGATGCCTCTAAACTAAAAAAAAAAAAACAGCAAAAAGTGATGGATGGAGTGTCTTAACACTTCTCTCTGCCTAGCCTGCTGTACAGGATACATGCCTGCCTAGCCTGCTGTACAGGATACATGCCTGCCTAGCCTGCTGTACAGGATACTAGATGAAGCTGATTTGATTGTAGAACAATATCGTAATAGTGTCTACTACATAGTACCCGTCAGAATAACTTATATAATAGTCAGTTTCATACAATAAAAACAACTTAATTTTATAATGAAAACAAAATACTTCTCAAGGTAAAAAGTTAAATTAATAAGATTTTTGATTGTTTTTGTATTCATATTATGTAATAATGGTGTATTACGAAGGAATCAAAACAACTTATATAAGAATATGGAATATCCTCAGGGATACACAGACATATTATTTTGATTCATATTTCACAACAATACTAACAGGAAGTCTCAAATAGTATTATAATAATTTTACCTGCTTTGTAATAAATCACTTTTCAATAGCAGATCATTAAAAGTTTTTATGTGTACTCAATAACTGTTAATTGAAATAGATTTTTATAATTAAAAAAAAAAACATTTTATATCTTTCAATTTTCCTTCAAAACTCTATTGGGACCAGTAGGCATCTGACGGTAAATGTAATGACTGTAGGTTCAATTGTCACTGGGGTATATTAATTATTACAGTTTATCAGGTGTGTTTTAGGAATTTAATACAAAGTCCCCTTTGCCTACTCTGTTATATGGGGGAGGGTAAAACTAAACTCTTATTTAATCAATATCTTACAGGTCACTAAAACAACCAATTCAAGTAGGACAATGACTCAGCATTTTATGCTATGGTTAGAGATAATTGTTATCTATATGACGGTATATCAGATTAACATTTTATATTGCTGTTTCATTGAACCATGTTAAATAAGTTAAGTCATTTTAATTACATAGCCTTGAATTGTTTTTTTTTTTAATTTTAACATATGTATTAAACAAAAAAAAACATGCTAATATATTACATAGTCACTATTAATTATTAACCTTTAACCTTGAATTAAAATGCTTAATTTCGTTATATAATAATTATTCCTAGAAATAATCAATGAAAAAAAATCATTAACATAATATTTAGGTATTTTAATATTTAACACAATTATGAACGTTGTCGAT
Source organism: Heliconius himera (assembly GCA_021202915.1). Classification (NCBI taxonomy): domain Eukaryota; kingdom Metazoa; phylum Arthropoda; class Insecta; order Lepidoptera; family Nymphalidae; genus Heliconius; species Heliconius himera. The sequence continues at coordinate 866,730 of JAJHJA010000795.1, read as the reverse complement.
GTAATATATATAGCAGGAGTCATGGTACTTAAGCATGATAATCTTTCTTATTTGAAATGGTAAGCGTTGACCTAGAATAACCCTGTCGCGGGAGGCCAGAGTCACATGTTCCCCTTCCCACAAGACAATAGTATATTTAGCATTTATAATTTAGTAACCAAGCAATTATGATTAAAGATTACTGCTATAGACTAAAGAAGGATCATTATGAGATTCCAATAAGTATTATATTACTTAGTAACCTTCATTAGACCTTCAATGGAACGACAGTGTTAAGTGAGGTTATTTAAACTTACCCGGATTTCGATGCATTTGTAGCGACAATACTGTCGATTCTCAATTTATTAGCGATGTCCTTGAGAGCTTGAAGATCAACACTTTTGTTTTCTCCCTTCATTTTGTATGATATTGTGTTTTAAATTATAATTAATAGTTAGCAAGACGCGGTAACCGGTCACACACCACACGCGCTGTTTCTTAAATGGAAATATCCAATTTGTCAACAAGTATGTCAATTTATGACACCGGCCGGCGGGAAGCGCTCAGTGCTGCCATTTGCTTTGCAAATTGACATTGACATATAGATAATAAAAACTTATTGTAATGGATTATTTTAAAAACTGAATAATGTAATATATAATGTTAACTTTGCATTTTACATTTTATTAAAAGTATAACATTTTAAAGCCCCGTAAATTAAAATGAGGTATTTGTAAGTCATAGAATGTAATTGTTATAAGTAAAATGTTTTTAACTCCACGCTGTATCCAGCATAGAGCAGCGATTTGATTAATATTTGCTTAGTAGAATGGATAATTGTAAAATATAAATATTACCCTATATTTAAAAATATTTTACTATGGATCAATTGTATTAGGTTAAAAAAAATACGTGTGGATGTCATAAAATAATACATAAATACTCATGTTATATATCAATCGGTAAATGTCTATTATGAAACACACAATAATGATTTAATTTACAAAGGTTTTCTAAGTCTTATAACCTTCCAAACAAAAGTGTGCAAATTTTGATACAATGGCCATTGTGCCATTGGCCACGAATGAGATAGAATAATAATAATAACATGAAGAGAATTATAACATGAGTCAAAATCGAAATTTTATTGAAAGTAATGATTTGTAACGAGTACTAGAAAATTGAAGACTGATCGTTATCAGTAAAGATAATTACGACTGCTAATATGAATTAACCATTATTTTCTAGAGTCATCCTAATTAAAAAAAAATACTGTGATAGACGCGCCTGAATGTAAATAGTAAGACTAATGTTTTGGACTTAGAGAGAAATGAAAAAAAGAAGGAATGCAAGATCAGTGTAAATGGTAAGATAATAGAATAAGTGAATGAAGTGAAGTGAAGAAATGGAAGGTATGAGATGGATGCGGAAAGGCGTATTGCTGCCGGCAACAAGATTAATGGTGCTTTATCTGCATACGGACGGCGAAACGTCAGCATAGCTGCAAATTTGGTTGTACACAATGCAGTATTGGTACCAACGCCGTTATACGAAACGTGGGTATTACAGAAGAAGAATGAAAGAAGAGACGCGATTTCTTCGTAGGATATGCGGAATCAGCTTAGCTGATCGAATCTGCGATGAAGAGATACACATAATGGCAGGTACTAGCGAGGATGTCACAGTGAGAATGAAGAAGAACGTGCTGAACTAGTTTGGGTACGTCGAACGGATGAGTGATGAAAGAATGGCAAAGAAGATTTATGATGGAAAAGTGAGCAGTAACAGAGGTAAGGGGAGTCCTCAGTTGACCTTCGAAAACACAGTATCAAAGATACTGGAGGAAGGTCACGTAAAAAGCATGAGGACCCCCGGAGGGCATGTATGACGCATGTATGAGGTTGATGACAGTGGACGAAGCGAAAAAGGTATGCAGAGATCGTAGCGTTCGGCGCTCCTTTCTACCCCGCTAGGGATACAGCGTGAAGCTAGATTAGATGAGATTATATTAGATATAGTCAAATTCTTAAAAATTTAATTGCTAGATATCCTATAGTACCTTATTGTATTATGGGAACTTATTTGAATCTATAGCTGTAAGAAGTTCATGACTTTAAACTCACTCTTTCATAGTCTCCTGATTTCAATATTTGTATGTACGAGTATATAGTAGAGCTTAGTACTTACAATGAAGAATCAAATAACATTATCTATTATAATTAGGTAAATATGTTTCCTGAACTATTCAAGGCTTTATAAAGAAACCACCAATCATAGCACTGTGTAAAAAGCTTTTACAAATTTTGACAACAGAAAAAGTACATGTTTTAGATGAAAATATAATAAAACAATAAACAATCGAAAATATACTTAACAACAATGAAAACATAAAGAATGAGCTAAGTAGCTACAAATGCTACATTTAGATCAGGGGTTCCCAACCATTTCTTGATTAAGGACCACTTTTATATCATTCTTGGTAGTAGGGACCACTATGCATGTAGGTATAATAAAAATTAACTGTGATAATTAAACAGAAACTTCGCCATCAGGTCATAAAATTAAAATCGCTCGCGGACCATATTTAGGCTTCTGCGGACCACTGGTTGGGAACCCCTGATCTAGATGATTGGTCTACGTATTAAATAAAACATCTTTTTTTGAAAATTTTTATATCACTATCCCAGTGTGTTAATTTGCTATTGTGCTAATTTGGAAACATCCCTATAATTTCCTGAAAGTTATCTTGAAAAAAAAATTACATACTAACTTTAGTTTTGTAAAGAAATTTATAAAATCTTTATTGCCCGTTTATGCATGGCTCTGAATGGATTAAGATACTCCGTTCACATTAAGACACTTCCGTTCCCTATATTTCACCGAATTCTGGAAGCATTGCGTGTCGAGTGGTAGAACTCAACGCCGTATTTTGTCTCGTTACCAGAGCGAAATAATGGAAAATATTAGAAACATAAAAACTGGGAATAGCACCCACAGTCGTCGCGTTTGCAGTCACACCTTTGTGCCACGTGACCACGACGGCCTCGAATAAAATTGAATTAGAAAATTTATTAAAATTTTTGTTGCGAAAAAACAAATTATATAATACATTTTTTTCTCCCAAAAATAAATATTATGAAAATATTTAATAGTTCAAATTCTTGCGTATTTCATTTAAAATTATGACATATTTATTTCCGTAGCTTTACGTATTATCCTGCACCTAGCAATATCGGGGCACTCTATACTCAGCTTTCTGCACCATTTCGAGACATACTTATAAGAACAAGAAAACAACAATTAAATATAGTTTATTAACCCAACTACCCGCAACCTACGCGTTTGTAGTCGGGCGTTGTTTCACTGAGCTACGATAGCAAAGTCAAAGCCAAGTCAAAGTCAAAGAGTCAAACAAAGTCAAACAGTAAGAAGAATAACCTATAGTAATTATTATATTTGAATACAACCATTACTTGTAAACAAGTTAATCACACGCAATCCAACTCCCACAAGTCTATGATAGTTGACTACCATAACGTGTGCGTATATCATATGAAAAATAAATATCTTATAAGTCAGCTATTTTAATTTACCTCGCTCTGGTACTGAGGAAAAATCTCAACGTTGAGTTCCGTCACTCAATAAGGAGTGCTTCCAGAATTCGGCGGAATACCTGAATACCTACCCTGCTATTTGCGGGATACAGCGTGAAGCTGATACTTAAATTAGGTTTTGCGTGTAGTTTCGCACCACATGGAAATAACTAAGAGCTGTGAATTACTTAAGAGATGATATATTTCATGCGCTTGAGGATAAGTCTGAGGCACGTACTGAGTGCAGTCAATTACAGGGAAACTAATACCGTCATAAAATATAGTACCTATCTATATAGCCTTTCCCGATATATGGACTATCCAACACAAAAACATACCATACATTTTTTTCAATTTGAGCCTTTTTCAATTTGAATTTCCTTTGGCTGTTCGCACTAATTTCCATTAACAGTAGTTCCTGAGATTAGGAAACTCTTCAACCTTATTATATTAATATAGATAAGTAATCTTTGAACAAATTTTATACTTATTACAAACATATTAGACAGACAAATTTTTCACTTAGTTGCCTTTTTTTGGCGTCATAGCATAAAAAGCATGTCACTGCCCGACCTAAACTACAAATCAGTAGTGTACGATTAATAGATGTGGGTTTAAATCCTATACATTTTTAATTAACATTTATTAGTACTTCCATTTTTTGTTAATTTACTTTTTAGTCTAAGCTTAGCTTAGTTTAAAGTAAAATTTGTCAACTAATTTGGCAGGACAGCATGTTAAACAGTGATTGATTGTGTGACAGCGGCCGGCGGCGGCCTCGTAAAAACGGAATGAGAGAACTTAGTGCCGCAAAAACTGACCACTCGGGGACGCCATCTTGCATCTCATTTAATTGTGCTTTGAGCAGCTATTTATTGAAGTTTGTTGAAGCTTATTTTAACATTAAGTTGTATGTTATAGTTTTTTGTTAAATCATTGAAAATGCTTGGGAGCTCGAGCCTAGGTACGTGTAGGGAACTATTATTTTTATTTATAGTTTATTTAATATGTGTAATTTATATTACATGTATAAAATCATACATACATTTAATAGGATTTATATATTTTATAATAAGTATTCGTACTTAGTATATTTATATGAAAGCGCTCGCTGCCGTCGACTGAACCGGTAAGGTGTTCTAACATTTACGCCTACCCCCTTGTCGACGGCATATTTTATATTATATATATTACGGTTGGATATATTTAGTGTAAACTGTGAGTAGACTTTTTATTCATCTCCATTAACACTACATATTATTTGTGCGTCTTTTTTGAGACTGTATTTTCTCAAATTATATACACAAATAACTGTTAGTTTTATATGTAAGTAAAAATGTCCTTATGTAAAGATGTCGAATGTAAATATAAATCGAATTGAATACAAATATAAATAGCGTTCCTAGTAGGTTCTATTATTTATACAATACTTTTAGAGAACAAAACAAGAAGTAAAATATTAAGAGCTCTACCATAAACACTTCTGCGAAAATATGATGTGTCCTAATACTAGATTCCCTCTGCCTACCCCGCAATATGCGGGATACAGCGTGAAGATAAACAAAAAGTAAAAAATATAATTATTATGAAAGTTGGTACAATCATAAAACAAAATGTAAGTAGAATACATAATGAATAGCAAACAAATATCTCGAATAACACGAGAACAAAACTAAACGAGTGAAACGATGCGATCAAAAGCGTTGTGATATTGAATTGATAAGCGAAAGAACATGGCTATTTTCTCTTGCAAACTTATAAATACATACAAGTATTTATTTTTAATCTCTATTTCTTGGAGAATAGAGTATAGAATAGAGTTTGGGGGTGGAAAAATGAATTTTTGTGGATGTACGATAAAATAAGGGTAGCTATTCTGTTAGGAATCGCTGACGTATCATAGCGACCTTTGCCTCACCTGATATTTCGCAAAATTTGTATGGACATTACGTATTGCCTATCTTTTTTATTTTATGTAGGTACAATGTTAAATAGGATTCTTTTTTGATTTAGATACAAGAATAGTACAGGAAGTATAATTATGTTTTTTTTTTATATTTCTTTTTTATATTTATAATAGTAATTTCACTTTTAAATTTTTATGAAAATTAAAAATTATATATTTTAAATATAAATAGATTCATAGGTAAATAAATATTTGTATAACATTGAGAAATTTAATACATTAGTGTCGTTAAGGAGATTAAAACAACGATATTCGACTGATTTCATAAAAAAAAAAATATTGTAACAAATAAAATACACAAGCAAAAAGATTTGCATTACATAATTTGACCATTTACATAGTTACTTTCCAACAAAGAACAATAGAGTATAATAACATAATATTATTTTCTTATATAACATTAAATAAATTCTGCTAAGCATTATTTTTGTGTTTACAAAGTGTCCATCTCGCCCTTTGGTACGTCATAAAGACGGGCATAACGCAAAAACACCGCTGCCGGATAAATAAATATAAAAACAATAAAACTGTTGTCTATGGCCAGGGAAATGGCGCTGGCCGGGGGTGACTAGGGTCGCCATCTTGTTTCGATTTTTGTAAACGTCGAATTAGAAGGCAAATGTAGATTTGGTTGTTATTTGGTTTTTTACGAAGTATTGTAATTTTGCAGCGATTGTGCAGCGGCACTAGGTGTGACTGTAAAACCGACTGGTTGTGGGTTCGATCCCCACTCCACTCATCCATTTCTTAGCTCTGGTGTCGAGGTTGAGTTTTGCCACCCAACACGCAATGCGAACAGAATTCGGCAGAAAGTGGGAAACGGAGTGTCTTAACACTAGCTTCCCTCTGCCTACCCTGCTGTGTGCGGGATACAGCGTGAAGCTGATTTAATAATAATAATGTAAGATTGAGGTAGGATTAAGACTTTTTAGGCTGTATATGGTTTACAATTAAATTTGTATTCAAAAGATTGTGATTGTAATTGCAACAGTTGTGGGTTCGATTTCCACTTGGAAGATAGAAATATTTCATATTTTCATTTCCTTACTCTGGTAATAAGGCAAAGCATAAGAAAAGGAACATTGGGAACGAAAGTGTCTTAATGGGGACAGAGTGTCTTAATACTAGGTTTCCGGGTCCCCACTGGGAACTGACTATAAAAACTTTAAATTCGTCCATTTATATTTAGCCACACACAATTTTCCCTTCGCCATGGTCACCTAGTCCATGAGGGATGAGGGTGTATAAGGGTGGCATGCTGTTTTCAAATTCAATTGCTCTGCCTCGCCCCCGCCCCCCGCGCGCCCCTCCTCCGCCCGCCCGCGCCCGCCCCCGCCCGCCCGCGCCCGCCCTCGCCGGCCGTCCCGCGGCGATCTTTCCGCTACGAATTGAATATCAATCCGATTGGATGTTTGGTGTAGTGTGGACATGATCATGTGTTTTTTTTTTAATTTAAAAATTTGATTTGATTTTAAGTGTTTGTTTTTTTAATGTATTTCATATTATATGAGTACAAGCTATACCTTAGTCTTCATCGCCTGCCAGCCGCCATCCGCCTGCTTGTTTAAATGGAAATAAATTAAGAATAGTGCATCGTGATCTCGGAAGTTATTAACTCTCGAAGCTACTGTTAAGACAATCCGTTCCCCACTTTCCGCCAAATTCTGGAGGTATTGCGTGTTAAGTGGCAAAACTCAAAGCCGCGTTTTGCCTCGACACCAGAGCGAATAAATGAAAATATAAATTTAAATAAAAATTTCATCTCCTCGAGTGGGGATCGAACCCACCACCGATCGATTCTCCAGTCACACTTTGTGCCCCTGCGCCGTGACTGACCAGAAATAAGCGCAATTAAACTAAAATAAATCGTATAGTCCCATCCACGTTACATACATTTTGATATTCTACCGCACCGCGCCGGTCAGCTAGAAATTGTAAAAGGGCAAACTTTGTGAAGCCCCAGCTTGGGAATAGAATAGAACTGTTTATACAAGCTATTAGCACATTCTTTGATTCGTCCTGAGGCTGGAGGCATCAAACTCACAATAACAAACGTATAAAGGGATTGAAAACTACCCGCATTATAATATTTCTTGGCTTTTATTTCAAGTTGGATATAAAATTCAATATTTTCCGCTGAGTTTTCAAGTGTGTATGCGTGTTGAGTGGCGGAACTAAACGCCGTACTTTGCTGCTTACTTTGTTACCATAGCGATGGATTTCCTGTCGCGCTTACAGTCACACGCTTGTGCCACTGCACCACGACTGGCCTTAACTATAACGTATAACGTTAAAAAAATCAAAATATTAATAAAATTTACAAACTTATATTTGCACTAGAAAAATAAATTTGCAATTGTTTTTTTTTTGGATTATTTATATCTACTACAATAATATATGCATAAATTACAAATTTTCGGATTTTTCCCTCTATTTTTACTGTAAATTCTCAATCTTTGCCAAATTTCATTTAGACACAAAGTGATCCTTTTCTTTTGAGATATAAAACCCCAAAACTAAATGAAAGCATAATAATTTATTTTATACTTCTATTTTTTATTCAGTTTTCCTTTTGGTCACTTAAAGTAAATCTGATTTGACTTATTAATGACCTTAATAATCGAATTTATAGTAAAGGTTTCTTTTTATAAATGTATAATAACAAAAAAATATATAATGAAATAAAATAAAAAACAAAATAAAAATACTACACAAACAAAACATAATACTACATCGTACCACACAAAGAAGTCATTTAACATCCAGTATTAACAACGCGCACACTCTAACTCGATAACGAGACATTAATTTGTTAACATCGATCATTCGTGTAATCCAATAACGTGATTAGCGTGTTTGTTTTCACGCCGCACCGTCACTCCTATCCCGCCACGTGCGTGTCGCGTGTTTGCCACGTGCACGCACCATGCACGCCGTCTAACACGCATGCCACAGTTAATAAAAAAAGGGTTAGACAAAATTACATGTGTTTGTAAACAATGGTGGGCATTGTAAATGTTATCGTGTTTAAATGATGTTTAACTTAATATAATAAATACGTTTGTAGGATTAAAGGGTTGTTATTACTTATAAGAATATAAAAACATTATGTGAAATATAAATATTAAAATCATGGGAATGATATGGCAACACTGTTATCATTTGGAATTTGTTTGTTAAAAAAAATAATTAAAAAACACCCATACCTAGTGATAATATGAATGTTAAGTGCAAATATCCTCAAAGGTTGTATTGCACTGGAGAACTTACTCACTGCTTTTTTTTCTATCTTTTCGATATTTTTCATGATTAAGCCATTTTTCTCGTAATCCTTAGAATATTCATTTTGTGTCAGCTTCATGCTGTATCACGCATATAGCAGGACAGGCAGAGGGAGTCTAGTGTTAAGATGCTTCAATCCCCACATATCGTCTAAATTTCTAGACATTTGCGCCGCGCTTTGTCTTGTTACCAGCTTCACGCTGTATCCAGCACATTCAACGCCGCGTTTTGCCTCGACGCCAACGCTGGGGATCGAACCAGTCGCTTTTAGAGTCATACTTCGTGCCCCTTTGCACGACTGGCCTCTTAACCAGGTCTCGTTACCGGGATGATAAATTTAAAAGTCCAGCGAGTAGAAATCGAAGCCACCGCTGTCGGGTTTACTGTCATATGCTGTGCCGTTATGGCACGATAACAGGTTCTCCACTTTCCTTCTATTTTACAAGTGCTCCTACTGTTGGTACTGTTGGGTGATGGAAGTAAACGCTGTTTAACCTGTTTTTAAATATATTTTTTTTTCTTAGCAAGTATATTATATTAAACTTAGTGTATTTCATTATAGTACCTAACACTAAAACAATACTCCATATACAATTATTTTAGTTTTAGGTACTATAAATAAATACTCCAACGCCCTTAACTTTGGCATAAGTAAGTAGGTACATAAGTAAGAAAGTTCCTAAGATAGTTCGGAACAATCTTAAAAGACAGACTTATTGTTGGGAACATTCGTCGGGTGACGAGTTGAGCCTATAGTTAAGTAAGGAAGGAATCATTCGAAGAGAGTCCTGTCCCAGTATCTGGAGCTATCAATTTTGAATCAACGCCACACGTTGCGTGTACAGTCGGAATGACATTTCTTTTGGTTTTTTTTTTATTTTGTTATATTACTAACTTCGAAGTAAGAATCAGTTTTAAGCTGTATCCCGCACACAGCAGGTAGGCAGAGAGAACCTAGTGTTAAGACACTCCGTTCTCCACTTTCTGCCGAATTCTGGAGGCATTGCGTGTTGAGTGGCAGAACTCAACGCCGCGCTTTTGCCTCGACATCAGAGCGAAGAAATGGAAATATAAATTAAAGTAAATATTTCATCTCCTCGAGTGGGGATCGAACCCACAACCCAGTCGATTTAGAGTCACACTTTATACCCCTGCGCCATGACCATCCTCACATAAAAAAAACAGGTTAATACAGTAGTTCTAATTAACAATTTAGGTCTTCTGAAAAATTGAAACTGAAATATAACGTTGGTGTCATAAATCTCTAATCTACATTAATATCTCTATGTTTTGTAGTTGAGGCCGTTGTGACGCAGCGGCATCAGCTTGTGACTGTAAAAATGACAGTAGTCGGTTCGAATCACACTCTGTGGAATTCATTATTATTCATTAATATTTTAATTTGAGTTCCACCACTCATTCAATGATACCAGAATGCGGCGGAAAGTGAAGAATGGAAATATGTTAACACTAGGTTCCCAGGTTCCCTCCGCCTACCATGCTAAATGTTGGATACAGCGTGAAGCTGAATACAGGGTAGGTATAGAAAATATAGAGTTAAGAACTAAGACACTCATTTGCTTGCTGAACAGTTGGGGCTTATCACCACAACTTCTAGAACGGTGAAATAAAATTGTAGTTCATTCTACTGAGTGGGGATCGAACCCACAATTTTAAATTAGTGAAGTCACACAGTGGCCTCTCGAATACGGCAAAATAAAATATTGAAATTCTATTAAATAAATTTATATAATAAAACTATTTTTGTGAAAACATTACGTATTTATAACATTTTTAAAATGTATACTAAGTTTAGAAAAATATTTTTATAAAAAGTATAAATATTTGAACCGCCTCTTTCAAGCCATCCGAAGTCTGAATTTTAATACTGCTACGTTAAAAAAAGAATACATTTTCTAAAAATATTCAACTTTACGTCGTCGAATGTACCCAAATATTATTCAAATAAGTAGTGAAGTGGAATTGCGTAGGGTGTTACACTTGTCGCAAAAACTTGTCCCTCCGCCGCGAGCCTCTTGCCTTACACGACTTGGTACTTAGTTGTTATTTATAATTTGTACGTATACTTATAAATAAATCGTTATGAACTTTTGAAATATTAAAAGAGTCATGAGGCCGTCTGGTTATAAACGTGACGGTTGTGGCTTCGATTCCCAGAGTTACTTATGAGTGCAGCGGGGTGATTTTTTTAATTTTCTTGCATTATTGGATGGTGCTTGGGGAATCATGGATTTCACTAAAATATCTCTGCTTACCCTGCGTAAAGGTGACGAAAAAAGCCACTTTAATTAAGTAGTGGGTGCCTATACGTAGATATAAAACTTAATCAACATCGGTCCAGCCCTTTATAAAAAGTAGAGCGACAATTACTTGTACACAATAATGTAAATAAATATATGATAAATAGATTTAATAATGAATAATTTGAAATAATGAATAATTTGAATGAAAGAAAGATGAATGCTGTGGAGATGCGATCTCTTCGTAGGATATGCGGAGTCAGCTTAGCTGATCGAATCCGCAATGAAGAGGTACACAGAATGGCAGGTACTAGCGAGGATGTCACGGTGAGAATGAAGAAGAACGTGCTCAGCTGGTTTGGGCACGTCGAACGAATGAGTGATGAAAGAATGGCAAAAAAGATTTATGATAGAAAAGTGAGCGGCAAGAGAGGTAGGGGGAGACCTCGGTTAACCTTCGAAAACACAGTATCAAAGATACTGGAGGAAGGTCACGTAAAAAGCATGAGGACCCCCCGAAGGGCGTGTATGAAGAGGTTGATGACAGTGGACGAGGCGAAAGAGGTATGTAGAGACCGTAGCGTTTGGCGCTCCGTTCTCTCTGACTACCCGCAAGGGATAAAGCGTGAAGCTAAGTTAAGTTAAGTTAAGTTAAGATTTAATAATGTAGCTATGGCAATTATATGCACACCAAAATATCCACAAAGACATTTTTATAACACAAATCAATGAATATAATATAGCATTTACTATAATATATAACATTAACTTTTCATAGTAAGGTATGGAACTATGAAAATTATTATAAGGGCTCGAGTGGTTTTTGCTCCGATCAAAACATATAAAAGTTTACACGCGGCGCACCTGCCGCCGCCGAACTGAAACACCGAGGAATAAATGTAGATTAGAGCTTTAAGATACTAATGTCGTATTTCACTTTCAATTTTTCAGTAGAGATGATTTATTAATTTTAACGACTGTATCTTTGGAAGAGTGAGATATTCTCTTTTTTTCGTACTGGTAACAAGAGAAAGCGTGGCGTTGAGCTCCGTCATTCAACACGGAATGCATCGAACATTGGTCAGAGAATGGGTAACAGAATGTCTTAACATAAAGTTCCTTCTGCCTACACTGCTATATGCGGGATAGTGTGTGAAGCTGAAAAAAATACTGTACGGTACTGTAGATACTGTAGACAGTCAATTCTATATTTCTAAAAGCTACAAAGCTTGTAATTGAAAAAATATAATTTTTGTATATATAGTATATACTGATCGAGGAAGGCTGTGTTTAATCATGTACTCGCGGTTAGAGGTGCCTCGGACACTGTTAATATGTCATTTACACATCATATTATATAAATCTTAGTTATTTCGATTTGGCTACAGAGGCGAAGTCGCAGGTAAAAGCTATGACTTATTAATTAAATAATTTTATTTTAAAATATTTTGGGGTATTTATAAAAGACATCAACAGGAGGCCGGTCGTGGCGCAGCGGCACGAGGTGTGACTGCAAAACCGACCGGTTGTGGGTTCGATCCCCACTCGAGGAGATGAAATATTTACTTAAATTTATATTTCCATTTCTTCGCTCTGGTGTCGAGGTTAAGCGCGGCGTTGAGTTCTGCCACTCAACACGCAATGCCTCCAGAATTCGGCAGAAAGTGGGGAACGGAGTGTCTTAACACTAGGTTCCCTCTGCCTACCCTGCTGTGTGCGGGATACAGCGTGAAGCTAAAAAAAAAAAAAAAAATAAATAAAAGACATGCTTCTTTAGATTGAGATGATATTTTTTCAGTTTTTATAATCACACTTACTTCTGTTGACTACAAAATAAAGACATAATTAATTTGAATCTTTTAATTCCACATTGATAGATTTACTTATAAATTTCTCTGAATTTTCCTTCCAAGCACGAATGAAGGCAAATTTCAACGCCACACAAAAATAAAAAGGCTTTTAATAGTAAGTAGAAAGGACACTATCTTGCGGTAAACTCCGCAACAATGTCGTAAACCTTTTAGATGATGTATGTAGTATGTACAAATAACTTGATTTGAAAGCTCCACACATACATATGTACATACATATATACTCATATATATATATATGCAGGTGCAAAATTAACCCGAGTCCGGTTGTTTCGGCTACGGGTTACCGCCCATAACCTCTGCGTTATAGCTTGTATTATTATAATCTTTACATGGAATCGAACACACTGGAAGATACTGAAATCTTTTTATTATCAAATAAAACTAAATGTGAAGATTCTTTAATCACGTTAAATAACAATTAATATGATAATAACTAAACGTTTACAAAGAAAATACAGTCGAATTGAGAATCTCCCTCTTTTATAGAAATTGGTTAAAAATTTTAAACTTATGCTGACATTCCACTGCTGAACTGCACTGCACTGCACTGGGGAACGGAGTGTCTTAGTCGTTGTCTGGGTTCCCTATGTCTACCCTGTTGTGTGCGCGATACAGCGTGAAGCTGATTTAATTTAATTTAATTTTATGCTGACATTGCCTGGAATTATTTTCCAAAAAGTAATGAAATTGAAGGTTACATATAAAAAAGTTTTTTTTTAATTTCTCCCCTTTTTTTCCTCGTCGCAGGATAGTCAGAGGAAATCTAGCATGAGACACCGCTCAATTTCCGGAACATTACCAGCCACTGCACCGCGACGGCATCAATCTCTTCGAGTAAAATATATACATATACATATGATTTGTCAATAGGTATCTATTATATATTATAAATTTTCTATATCTACACCTAAAAAATTGACACAATGACCAACTGAATAGATTATTACTAAAATAAAAAAATATGTCATCAATTTAAAGCTGTTTTTTTAATAAGTCATCCATAGAAAAATATTTATTTCCCTACTCATAGTTAAATTTAGATATCGATTATTTATTTATCTGATTTCAGATAATAATACACAGATATGTTCAAAATGGGTCAGCACATTGATTAGATAGTAACGAATATTGTTTTCCTGTAATTGTTTTCCTTTTGGAGAAAATGTGAATGAGTTCTATTAAAAAGCAATTCAGTATGATATTCTAAAGTACCTGTACAGTTATGTTGCTAACCATTTGTAAGGTAATATAAAAATTAATATTTTTTTCCTAGTGCTTAAAGACATTTCTTGTTGTATCCCGTACAACACCGGATAGCCTAAGGGAACTTGGGAACCCAGCGTTAGGACACTCCGTCCCCATTAAGACACTTCCGTTCCTCACTTACGGCCACATTTGTGTATGATGCATATGTTTAGTTAAGACATTTTGTCCAATTTACTTATATTTATATGGAAGCTACATTCTTCAGGAGTGCTATAGGCTATACAATATTACCACATTTTTAGACAAAAAATAATAGAAAATTTGAAGGTGATATTTCATCGTTTTTATTTGACGTGGATATTGAAACTTATGAGCAAAAGTTATTCCATAATCAAGGAAATTTTATGAAGATAAACTTTGATTTTTATTGTATATATTTTGGACGTATACTTTCCGAGAAAATGTAAAATTAAAATAATTCAATGCTCTGTTTACGGCCACAAGCCTAGGTTCGGTTCGCGTGGGGGACGCCCTTGCCGCCCATTGCATCCTCACAAACACCCACGTAGCGCTTACACTTTCTCAAAATTATTAAAAAGAATTAAATGTACAAATTATATAATCAGTTTTAGGAAATGCAGCATAATAAAATAACTATAGGTAGCATGCGGGCGAAGCCGCGAGTGGGGTGTATTTACCGATTAACACTGTAGCCTTGAATACTGATCGTCATGTTTACGTGACAAAATTGTATAAAATGCGTTTTAAGATTAGATTCTATTTAATCTCGTATCTCTTCCGTTCTCTATACGTCTTCATCCAAAAGGTTATAAGTTACAGAGGTCGGATATTTATTCGTACGGTTGGATTGTAGTTTTATGGATGGCCGTAAATGCTCTCTTATTGGGCCGCATTTGAATAATACGAGCGCACCAAATGTTTGACGCGCAAAAATATTTACCTTAACTTGCTCTGTAAATGCACCGCGACGTTTTGTCGTTACAACCCAATACATACTTACGAACCATAAAAGCTGTGTGGATCACTTAATTAAATGTTAATTCGGTTTTTATATGAATAAGTTTAAACTTAGGCCAAATTGTTTTATTTAGTATGTAAGGTTTGTAATACAATGGTTAAATAATAGTGAAAATAGTGAGGCAAGTCGTGGCGCAGGGGTACAAGGTGTGACTGTAATACCGTCTGGTTTTGGACTGTTTTAACACTACGTTCCCTCTGCCTACCCTTTTTTTTTTTTTTTTTTTTTCGTGAGGAAATCCTGTTACGGATACCGGCCCGAGTGGGGACTCGAGCGCGGTTATGTGGGACTCGCGGACTGGCAGATGTTAGGCCGTCCGAATACCCACTAAAACCTCACGGTGCTCCTCCTCGACCGCCACTGGCCGCGAGACGCGGGGACAATAGTCGTCCGCGAAACGCGGCTCCCTCTGCCTACCCTGCTGTGTGCAGGATACAGCGTGAAACTGAAAATAGTTTATTACATTTTTATTATATATACTTTATTACATTTTTATTATACACGAACTTTATTACATTTTTATTATATATAAACTATTTTTGTATATAAGACAAGGCAAATGAGCTATCGGTAAAAGAGCAAATGAGCTGATGTCAAGTGTTTACTGCTGCCCTCTAACTCTATAAGCGTCAGGAACTATCAATGCGTTTCCGGCATTAAACAAAAGTCGTTGATCCGTCCCTTGAAAAGTCTAATTATGTGAGAATACGTTTGGTGGTAGTAGTTTGTTCGCTAATTTAAATGTCCGTGGTAAGACTCTTAACTTCTGTACTGTTTAGCTATAATGAAGTATTTATTTAAGCCATACGTACACGTGAATGTGTGGCTTAGTAGTCAAAGCGCCTGGTCGGTTTCCAGGAGATGCGGGTACGAGTCCCACTACGTTCATTTTTATATACGTTTTCTAAATAAGTATTATTCTTTTCTAAGTATGGAATAACATTTGAAAATTGTCAAAAATATAATGAAGTATCTCTATTAACTAGCTAGTAATTTGTTTTGGCTAGCACTGTGATGTTTTCTTCGTGAGTTGCTTTTTTTGCATCACTTAAATATAGTGAGGCCAGTCGTGGCGCAGGAGCACAAAGTGTGACTGTAAAACCGACTGGTTGTGGGTTCGATCCTCACTGGAGGGGATTAAATATTTACTTAAGTTTATATTTCCATTTCTTCGCTCTGCTTTCGAGGTAAAGCGCAGCGTTGAGTTTTGTCACTCAACACGCAATGCCTCCTGAATTCGGCAGAAAGTGGGGAACGGAGTTTCTTAACACTAGGTTCTTTCTGCCTACCCTGCTGTGTGCGGGATACAGCGTGAAGCTGATATTATATAATATTATTATATTATTCAAATATAGAATATAACAAACATATTACTTATCGCAATCGAACTTAAACGTTATTTCGTAGTTTATATTTCATATAATGTAAAAAAATAAATAAAATTATATATTATATCATATAAAAGTCATTTTAATTAATTTTATTTTCCTTATAATGCATGATCGTGAATATTACAAGGAGGTGCGATATGATATAGTACTGATAATATTACATATCTATTATAAATATAAACGTAGAATGTTTTTTTTACAATGTAATCTAATATACTCATTTTTATCTTCTAATCAATTTCATAAATGAATGGCCTGTTTATAAGATATATAAAATTTCGGTAATCTAATATAAATAATTGATTAATTAATTCACTTTTACGTTATACCCCACATACAGTAGGAGAATACTCAAAGAGAACTAATACACTTTGTTCTCCGCTTGCTGCAAGCTTGAATGCGGAATTTAACACCACGCGAAAATAATAAATTTTCAATCTCCAAGTGGGGATGGAGCACACGTGAGTCGTGTACATAATCAATAAATTTTCAATAACTAATCTATATATATAAAAGGACTTGTGCTGACTGACTGAGGTAAGACGCACGCAGAGCCGTAACCGCTGATGGTAGAAACGTGAAACTTGTGCAGATATTTATTTTCATATTCTGGACATCCACTAAGAAGGGAATTTCAAAATCTTTAACCCTAAAGGGATGAAATAGGGGTTGAAAGTTTGTATGGAAATAAAATTTAATCTGCACCGATTTTTATAAAAAATTAAATTCAGACTGTTTAAAATATTTTATTGAACACGTATTTCGTGGTTTTTAAGAATTCACCCCCTAAGGGTACAAATAAGGGGTTGAAAGTTTATATGGAAAAATCTTTAAATTGCCACCGATTTTTATAAAAAATTAAATTCAGACTGTTTAAAATATTTTATTGAACACGTATTTCGTGGTTTTTTTAGAATTCACTCCTAATAAGCGGGCGAAGCCGCGCGCGCCCTCTAGTTTAATATATTTTTTTAAATAAACAAATCAATACATATTAAAAAAATCCTAAGTAATTATAATTTTTTAGCGTCACGCTGTATTCCGTACAAAGCAGAGTGAATCTAGAGTTAAGACACTCCGTTCCTCATTTGTCGCCAAATTCTGGAGGAAACACAAACACGCGCTTTGCCTCGACACCCGAGCGAAAAAATGGAAATATTCAATATTTCATTTCCTCGAGTGTGAATCGAACCCACAACCTCTCGTGATTACAGTCACACTTTGTTCCCCTGCGCTACGACTGGCCTTAGTATTCTACTCAACTGTTAATTTTTAAATCAATATATTAATATAATACCAGTCGTGGCGCAGCGGCACGAAGTGTGACTGTAAAACTGACCGGTTGTGGCTTCGATCCCCACTTGAGGAGATGAAATATTTACTTAAATTTATATTTCCATTTCTTCGCTTTGGTGTCGAGGCTAAGCGCGTCGTTGAGTTCTGCCACTCAACACAGAATGCATCCAGAATTCGGTACAAAGTGGGGAACGGAGTGTTTTAACACTAAGTTCCCTCTGCCTACCCTGCTGAGTGCGGGATACAGCGTGAAGCTGATTTTAATATAATACCAACCTAATCCTATACTTAAGTACATGAATACAGATTAAAGTTATAAAATTGAGGCACAATCAAACGAGGCGGGCTCATGGCTCTATTATTATTATTATTTTTATATCTTTTATTATTATTCGTTCCTTTATAGCGCGCCGTGTTGCCATATTTAAATTTTATTCGCCTTAATGTTGCCACACACGCTACTCCATGCAATCTCGTAACTATAATCCTGCCAATTTTGATAGTCAGTCTCTATGTACTTCTTACAAAGCGATAGAGTCGCGTTTAGCGTTTAGTAGGTTTACCTTATTTTGGTTTCTTATACAGATGTTGGTAAAATAGAAACATTTTGGAAGCTATGTTTTTATTTAGAACGAGGCCATTCCGCAATGAAGGGGCGTTTGATATTTACCTGTGTTTTGATTCGATCGCCATCAGCGACTTTGTGGTTGTTATTCTTTTAGTTACAAAGGATTTGTTTCGTGCATGGATGCTTGTGATTTTGTATGAGTTTTGTTTTGGTTTGGGAAAGATAGTTTACTTAAGTGTAATAATATTTGTGCTAATATTTTTTATTGTAACTGAGAAAAAAAATATAATAAATAATTGATTCTTAGTTTTATTAATAAAAAAATATCGTTAGGTACATCTAAAGTCAGTCGAAGTCCACCAGGTACAAGAATATTTTAAATGAAAGCCTTAATATATAATCCGAACCAAAAACCTATTACCACCACCGGTAGCCCGTCGGCCAGTTGTATATTATCTATTGCACCATGATGCCTACAGATATCACAATTACAAACAAATTTAAATGAATTTAACCTTAATTAGATAAAAGCGAAATCGTAATTCTATGTAATGTAAGAATAATAATTTAAGAAAATTTTCATATAAAATAAAATTTAGGCATAATAAAATAAAATCAAATAAAAAAAAAACGGGGCGTCAAAACGAGAGCAATAGTTAAATGAGATGCTAATTATCCATATCGTTAAGATGACATCCAGAGGTGTTTAAGGCGTATTTTTTCTCTCTAATTAAGGGGGGGAGCGCCGCGTGCGGCTGGCGGCGAATAAATCATCTCCACTTATTAAAACTACGCGACGAATCGAACATCTAAGGAACCCACCTTCGGACACTACCAAAAAGAACTCTACAGCTATAAGGTAGAGTCGACTCTACATTTCACAAGTGAGAATTCAACCAATTGTTTGTAATAAGATTGAAAAAGTAATTCTTTTTAATACAATCTGTAGGTGCGACTGTGAATGATCGTCGTCGGTGGTAATTTACGGCTTTCGAGGTAGTTTTCAATATTAATTTTTCTTTGGCGATGAAACGTTATGATTTGTTCTCTCTGGTTTTATTTTTTTTATTGTTTTCTCATTTTTGTTTTAATATTAATCTAAAACGAAAGATATGTACGGGAAATAGTTCATGAAACTCGATGATTGTGGGCTTAAATTCGGTTCTGACTAATATTTATTTTAATAAAATAGAAAAATATGCTATTTGTTAAGGCACATACGACAAATAGACTTATAAAATATTAGTAAATTAAAAAAAAACAAAGTTATGAAATATTTTATCATTTTGGATTTTAAAGCAAAGCTTTACTATAACACAATTGTTTCGAAAATTTTACTTTATTAACTTTAAGTTTGAATATTTCTTTCATATTTAAATGAACATAAGGTATCCTTAGTATATATTGGTCAATATAAGTAAATGCTCTACAAGTACATAAGTGATTACAATTATTAAGAAGTAGTAATGATAGGGGGTGGGAGGGGTCGTCGAACATTATTAGCCACCCCGTATAAATTACTGCTTCTGATCGGAAACAATCGTTTTGTACAGGGGTGTGCATTTTAGAAAAATAATTTTCTTCTCTAGCGCTGTGTCCACTAAGCCATACGATCTCATCAAACTACGCCAAAATTGTCTATTCTGTTGTTAACAGTACTACACTATACGTTTCTTATTCCTATAGAAATGCAAAAACAATAGAAACAAGTTGTAACAAGCGCAAAAAAATGTCGACGTACCTTGATGTGAATGTATCACTTAGTGGTCAAAGCACTTGGACGGTTTCAACGAGGCACGGGTTCTAATTCAGGCTTTTAAACGTTTCCTAAATAAGAATTATAGTATTTAATATTTTAATTAAATTGTCACTTTAACCAAGCCATGTCTCTTTAATTGTTTATCACATTATTGTTTACCCAGTCTTTTTTAAAAATCTAAATCTAAAAAAAATATAAACGTGAAAGTTTGTGGGTATGGATGTTTGTGGGGTCACTTGTTTGTTATATATTATTATAAAAAAACGAAAATCACACCAAATATACCAAGCTAGACGCCTTTAAATTATATGAACCTTAACTCAAGCAGTTTACTAGTAACCTCTGAAGAGTTCCGCTATTCATATCCTGGGTCCATCATCAGAGCTCAATAATACCATACTATAGTATGTTACCTAACCTACCTACATATAACTGCCAAGTTTCATTATAATATAGAGATATTGTGTGTGAAAATCAGTTTTACTGTTAAAAGTTTAATACACACTCAACACGCAATGCCTCCAAAATTCGGTAGAAAGTGGGGAACGGAGTGTCTTAACACTGGGTTCCCTCTGCATACCCTGCAGTGAGCGGGATACAGTGTGAAGCAGAAGTGAAGTTTAACCTTGTAAATAAATAAATTAATCATAACGCAGCATCCTGTATAAGCCAATCGCCGACCCTCATTCGAGCATATTTTCATAAATGCAAACATTCAAAAAGAATTTCCTTCGAAAGCTCATAAATATTTCCCACTTTTACTACAACTTTGCAATTTGCACGCGACAAATTATACTTTATTGTGCAAAAAATACGGTTCAAATTACCTTTTTGTGTGTAAGTTATAAGCGCTTTAAAACAGAGCGGAGAGGAGGGAGAATTAAAGATTAATCTGAATCCCCAATAAATATTGGAACGAATTCGTTTTGGAATTGGTTTTGAAGAATTGGAACTTATTCTGCATCCATTTGGGAGATGAGGTGCTTTTTTTTCGGTTTCCCGATTCCAATGGCCGACTTCTGACTATACTATATTTTACTAATTGCTGTTGTGAAGTATCAATTTAGTAAATAGCTCTATTTTTTACTAAGATTTAACTCTTTTATTATAAGATTGTCTTAATTTTGTTGAGAGCCTTTTTTTCTGAAGTTGAAGAAAAGAATGGGTGTTAGTTCTAGCGCCAATTCTATTAATGATTTTTGAAATTAATTTGTTATTGAAATTGTGATTTGTCATCTGTTAAACGTTATTTTGTAAGTTGTCACAACATCAAAAAATTAAAAATCTAACAACTTTTATTCAATAACGTCAACTTTTATTCAATAACGATCTATTATGTTTTATCATACCATCAGGTCAGTCGTAGCGCAGTGGCACGAAGTGTGACTGTAAAACTGACTGGTTGTAAGTTCAATCCCCACTCGAGGAGATGAAATATTTACTTATATTTATTTCCATTTCTTCACTCTGGTGTTGAGGCAAAGCGCGGCGTTGAGTTCTGCCACTCAACACGCAATGCCTCCAGAATTCGGCATAAAGTGGGAACTTAGTGTCTTAACACTAGGTTCCTTCTGCCTACCCTGGTGTGTGCGGGATACAGTGTGAAGCTGATTTGATTATATTATCTAATAATATGTTATAATTTTGTATATATGTTAATCATGAACAACAAATTGTTTTTGTATTTGTATTATCACTTGACAGTAAATATTATTGTATTTTTCTACGTTTTTATTATTAAGTATATATTTATTTATTATTTTTTTTATAATATTATAACTCCTACGACTTTGTTCGGTAGAACGCGCTCATCTCAGGAATTATTGGTGGTACTATTGATAAAATACATGGATACCCTATTTATAAAGGCTGGCTATATACATTAAGTTTTTCATTTGGTTGTAATCCACTGTACCTATGGTCACAGTTACCTCGGGTGCTTAGATTGTGTCATGTGACACAACTCTTATTTATTTTCTCTATTTACTCTTATTATTCTTATTTGATCACGCTGGAAAACCAAAGGAAAAAGGGTGAAATCGAATTAGAATTAATTTTGCACTTTTGTACATAACACAACAGTGTTATTATGAAATGTGAAGTTAGGCATAACTATTATTTTTATTTTATTTTTATTTTTTATTTTATTTATTTTTAAGGGAAACATACAGTACATTAAATATATTCTAATAACACACAAATAATAGTACAAATACCAATCAAGTTTCCACAAACTACTTAATCATAAGTCTAAAGAGCAACAATTTATGCACATACAAAAAACAAAAAAACAAAAAGTGGAAAACTTTCATTCGGGACAAAAAGATACAAATAAATTACTGCTAAAAATATCGACACCTAACCAAGCACAAAAATAAAAAACAATTCATAAAAGTTTCCTCAAACAGTCCTTGAAATTGTTGAATTTTACATTGAATAAGTCTAAGTTGTTATGCTTAACATTAAAATTTTTGCATGCACGTGACACAAAGTTATTAGACGCATATTTTGTTTTAAACTTAGGAACTGCAAACAAGGGTTTAGTTCGTGCACCCAATCTATGACACGCAAAGTTTAGTTTACTCACGAGAAGGGGGGAATCGATCATATTGTTCACCAGCTTATATAACAACACTTGATCTCTGAGATCACGGCGCTTCTCCAGAGATATATCTTTTAAAGTCTTAATTAATGGTTCTGCGTTAGAATGTCTCTGTTTTAAGTGACGAAGGAACTTGTGATATAAACATTCAATTCTTCTGGTGTAAACTTTATATTGAGGATTCCAACATGCGGAACAATACTCCAAAATTGACCGAACCAGAGCATTAAACAATGTAATGAGAGTTTCAGCCCGTTTAAAATCTTTTGATAAACGCAATACAAAGCCTAACATTTTGTATGCCTTTTGAGCTATAAGGTTTATATGAGAAGTAAACAACAACTTGTCATCCAAGTAAACACCAAGGTCCCGTATAACACTTTGTCTAGTGACTAAATTATTTTCTAGTTTGTAATTAAATATGATAGGGTCCTTTTTTCTAGTAAATGTGATTAGGTTACATTTATTGATATTCAAATATAGGTGATTATCGTCACAGTAGGATATTAACCTACACAAATCCTCTTGAAGTAAATTACAATCGTTTATCGTTTTAATTGACCTAAATATTTTCATATCATCGGCAAAAAGGAGGATTTTGGAATGATGAAAGCAAGTTATTATGTCATTAACAAATATATTAAATAGAAGTGGGCCAAGGTGTGAGCCCTGAGGCACCCCTGAGGAAACCGGAAGGAATGCTGAACAGTGACCCTTTATAGCAACTGCCTGACTTCGATTTCTAAGATATGAGCAAAACCATCGGAGCAAATCTCCATGCACACCGAATTGTTCCAGCTTGTGTATTAAAATATTATGACAAATTTTATCAAAAGCCTTTGAATAATCAGTGTACACAGCGTCCACCTGTAGCCTATTGTCCATAGAAGTGTAAAGATAATCCAGAAATTCGCAAAGGTTACTTTCCGTAGACTTACGAGCTACAAATCCATGTTGTTCCGGAATTATGAATGGTCGAACTATTTGTGAAAATGTGTCATAAATTATTCTCTCAAATAATTTTGGTATAGCACTCAATTTAGATATAGGACGGTAATTAGAAATATCATGCTTATTACCACTTTTGTACACAGGAGTAACGAACGACTTCTTCCAATCTAAAGGCATTATACCCAGTTTCATAGACCTAGAAAATAAAATCGCCAAAGGTTCTGCCAATTTCTGATAGCACCTTTGTAAAAACACAGGCGGTATTGCGTCAGGACCAGCACTCTTATTGACATCAAGATGTTTTAGGTACCCGGAAACTTGCTTTATGGTAAATGTGACTGAATTAATGTTCACTAATTGCGAAGAAGCATAAGTCCGAGCATTATTATTTAGGGTCATAGGTTGGAATGCTGAACAAAAAAAAGAACCAAACATATCACACATTTGCACAGGATCAGAAGTGGTGAAGTCACCCAGAAACATAATATCTGGAAGATCATTGCTTTTACGTTTAGACTTTACATAAGACCAAAAATGTTTACTGTTAATACCAATTCTGTATTCAATGTTACTAATATATCTATTATAGCAATAATCTTCCATCATTTTCTGCCTGTCTCTCAAACTAGCAAATGATCTGTAATCCTTAACCTGTTCATATACCTTCCATTTACAATGGTATTTTAGCTTCTCTTTAATAATTTTTATCAATGCACGATTATACCAAAGCGGGTACTTAATATTAAGCTTAGTGTTCTTAGTAGGAACATGCATATCGATAATGCCATGTAAAATCTTATAAAAATTTGCTACAGACACATCAATACTGTCACCATTTAATTGAGACTCCCAATCCACTCGAGAAAGACATTCATTAATTGCTTCATAATCGGCTTCCCTATATAATTTAATCGAATGTGACTGACATTAGAATACCCCTAAAAGCACTTCTAATTTACTAATAACACGAAAATAGGATAAAGTGAACTTTGCACAAACAAGCCGTGAGTTATGGCGACCGCTGCATTCGCGATAATCAAAAAATATGTTAGCTACTTCCATTAAATGTGGATTTCGTGGCATTTCCGCAACCACAAGCTTGGAACACTTAGCTCTGTAAATTGGGTTAGCGCTGGTGGTGGTGAGAGTAGCGGGTCACAGGCGACGCGGCGCCGCCACCACGCGAACGCGTAAATCCCAATTTGCGCCTAGACATCGACGTGTACTTCATTGTCCTATAGACGTATAGAAGTGACGTTTGTGTGCAAATATTATGTAAAATATATTTTAACATGATATTGGATTTTTCGTTGCGACGTAATGGCACAGCGCCTGACTGTAATTGCAACGGTTGTGGGTTTGAACCTCGGTCGGTGGAACGAATTATAATTATATTTCTCCCGTCTATACAGCACACTATTTCTCTAATGGAGTGTTTTAACACTATGTTCCCTCTACCTCACCTGCTGTATAAGGTAAGAAATATATTAGACATACTATATAACAATAATGTTTATAATCATTATTTATTGTTATAAACTACAATTTATAGCAGTGATTGTATTGATGATTAAATGTGTCGTCGTCATTGATTATGTTGTAGCTACTATTTTTTTTAAAATAACGAAGTTTCTAATAAATAATTATTAGAAACTTCGTTGGCAGTGTAAATAATGATATAGTAAAAAATATAAATCTAGACGCCTGATTTTTATTATATAAATAATGGAGTTTGATTTAAAACAACATTTTATTTAAGGCGCAAATGAAATCAAATCTGTCAAGATGCTTTCGGCCTGTGCGTGATTATGTATAAAATTATTTAAAAAAAAAAACAGCTTCACGCTGTATTTCGCACACAGCAGGGTAGACAGAGGGAACCTAGTATTAAAACACTCTGTTCCTCACTTTCCGCCGAGTTCTGGAGGCATTGCATGTTGAGTGGCGGTGAGAGACTCAACATCGCGTTTTGCCTCGACACCAGAGAGAAATAAAAATATAAATTTGAATAAATATTTCATCTCCTCGAGTGGGGATCGAACCCCCAACCAGTCGATTTTGCAGTCACACTTTGTGCCTCTGCAGTACGACTGGCCACTTAATTTTTTTTTATTTCGGTGATAATTCTATGATGTAATGTTTTTCCAACATTTTGTAGGGAAGACAGAGAAAATCTAAAGTCACTTTATCGAATATGTATGAGAAATAAAAATAAATTAAAAAATAAAAAGAACCGTCGATAGCTTCACGGTTTTAATGCATACCAGCAACAGAGAGAATCTATTAGGTTTCTCTCGGTGCGTGGAAAGCGGAGTGTTTTACCATTGTGGTAAAACACTCGGCTTTCCACGCTCCGCTCAATATTCGTTGCGATTCGTCATCTTAGCAGAAAGGAATTCGAGAAAATTTAAACAAAGTATTTCCTCGAGTGGAAATGAAATCTACGATCGTCGCGTTTATAGTCAGACCTAGAATAATATTTTTTTTTGAATAAATATATTAAAAAATGGTTTTATAATAATGGTAATACTAGTATAAAATATATAATATTTGAAGTAGCCAATAAAGCTACATGCATTATTGGAAAAAAAAATATGTAAGAAATAAAGAAAAATTCTTAGCTGTGGTATAACACTTTAAAAAAAAGGATATGTTATTCTATAAGTTCTTAACTCTATGCTATCGGCTTTTAACGCTTCCGGCCACTTAGAAAACTCGAGGCTTACAATATTGCTAATCGTAGATTTTCACCATAGGAGAGGGGGAAAGGGAGAAAGGAGGATTCCTCCTAAGTACTGTGCTCGAGCTTTTTAAAATTGTGCCAATTTTTTTTTATGTTACAAATTCTATTAATGATTTATTTTAAATTTTAAGAGCGTGGAATATATGTATTAGCAATTTTCAGCGTTTGGCTGTACGGTTGTGGGTTCGATTCACATTCCCACTCATAGGAAACTAATAACAAGACAAAGCGCGGCAATGAGTTCCGCCATTTAACACGTAATGACTTGGAAATTGAGCGGTGCGTAAGGGACAAATGTCTTAAGACTAGGTTTCCTATACATACCTTCCTATTTGCGGGATACAGCGTGAAGTTTGTTTTTAGTAATATATGTGATATATTGAAAACTGTGCTTTTATCAACATCGAGTAAATATATTTTTCAGTATTCCAACATTTCATAACGGATAAAATAACAAATAATTTTTACAAGAAAAAAATATAGAATATTATATTCTTATTATAAAAAATAAAAAGAAACTCCCCGGCGGGGAATCGAACCCCGGTCTCCCGCGTGACAGGCGGGGATACTTACCACTATACTACCGAGGATGGTGACTGGGTAAGTGAAAATTTGCTTTAGTTAATATAAATCTTAATATTTTAAACTAATATAGTTTATCATGTAAATAAAGTGATTATATTATTATACAAATATATTATACATACATATAATCTATGTTCTTTTGTAATAAACGCCCGTCCATTCTTTAGTTTCCGGATAGGAAAATATAATATAAATAGGAAATATAATAAAAATATAATATAATATAAAAAAACCGTATAGCTCCTTTCTTAACTTTTCGCCGAAATTTGAAACTATATATTGAGTGGCGGATCTCAACTCCGTGCCATGTCTTGCCAGAGCAAGGAAATGAATAGATAGAGAACTAACAACCACTATAACTTCAACTAGAGTATTATCATGATTTCTATAAAAAAAACACATATTCTTTATATTAAATTCTTTCTTTGTATAATTTTCTTAAAATATTATAAACACGTATAGAATAACACTACACAATAGAAAAAGGTCGCCAACTGCATTCCCGATTGAAGCAATTACCCTAATTGACTGTGTAGAAGGGTGGGATTCATATATGAGTGCGAAGGGTCCCTAACTAAGGGTACTATAGGGACCCTTTTGACTATTTATTATAATACAATTAATAAATTGAACTCCATTTAAACTCTGATTACGAAATTCTGTTTCTGTTAAGCAAAGTGTTTTGAGTTGTGTCATGGAACGTCGTTAACGAACTGGCTACAACCTTAATGTAACCGACGTACATTAACACTATTGAACTGTGTTTAAGCGAACAAACAGACGATAAACTGTAGATTTCGGGACGAATGCTCCGTAATTATGGGTCTTGGGAGTGTAGAGGAAGTTATTCCTTGCTAATCACTTTTGGTGTTTGCAAGGAAATTTGATTTTAATGTTATGTTTCTTAATCTGTAATATGTGTTTTATTTATTTTTATTAGTATGTCCGCTACATACGGTAGGATGAGGGAACCTAATTTTAAAAAAACATGCTTTTGGCGGAACTCAATGTCGCGCTTTATCTTCCAGCCAGTAGAAATGAAAACATGTCATTCTCCTGTGTGGGAATCGAACCCACAACGAAATAAATGCAAATTTACACTTGGATACTGTTCCACAGCGATACGATGGCCTCTATTATCTATTATTATTTATTACTTCTTCTCTGTATTCTTGTAGGTTGATTGGACGTGTATGGGATGATTGCGATTCAAACTCCATTAAGAGAAATGTTTTTGAGTATAACAGAGTGTTTTAGCTCTAAATACTACTTATATTAGAGTACAACGGAAGATCAGTGAAGGTAAAAAACTGTTGATATTTTTAATATAGACAAATTCTCTGGGAAACAAAGTACCTACAGGGTTCCGTAGCGCTGCTCATAAAGAAATGTTATAAAATAGGTCAAGAGTTGACTAAAGATATATTAACTCATATTATATCAAGAGTTTTTTAAAAACTTCCTCTCCCTCAAACAATAAATAACAAAAATCCAATAACCAAAATAACCTACGTCTTTTTTTCTTACAGCACCTACCATATTTATGAATATATTAATTTTCCATAAATAAAAATATTTTTGTAAGTTTTTTAATTCTCGCTAAGTTGCTCCAGAGTGCAAGAGGGGAGAGGAGAGGGGAGAGGGCGGCACCTCTTGGAGTGTAATATTTATTGTTTTTCATTAACCAATACCTGCGACTGCGACTTGTACTGCGATCATTTGCTACTGCTATATAAATGCTGGCTTTCGGCACCTACGAGTATAAAATAGGGATGGGGAACTGTTTGATCGATTTTGCTTTTTTTTATCTGTTTCGTAGTTTAATTTTTTTTTTTTGATTTTGAATTGGTTGCAATCATCATAATTATGTACATAATATTGATGATTATGATAAAACAAAGTCATTTTTAAATACGATATTTTTTCAATAAATTCTATGTATTTTTAATGGAATATCGAATATTTTTATACCTTAGTAGTAGTAGTAGTACTTCACTTTTACCTTTGCAGTGAAAGCCTGGAACACGGAAGTCGATAAACTATTGAAAGATAATTTCGCTTTAAGTAGATCATTTTTATATCATTGCAAAGCTAGTCTGTGACGATCAAAGAGCAACAAGAGACCCCATTGCACCAATATAATGGACTTCGTCACGTAACTAAAATGTTATCTGTGGCAACAAAGTTGTTGTTACTTCTGTTTTTTTTTATTTATAAAATGAACAAACTGTAGCGTTTGACTATTGTTAATCACTTGTATAGAACAAAACGATTGATAACACTTATTAAAATCCTTAGAAATTTGTAAAAATAAAATATAATATAATTATATACTTACTACAACAAAGTAATATTACAAAATAAGTGTACGATTAAATTATAGATTTTTTTGATATAAAAAAAATAACAATAGTAACAATAACAACAAACGCAGTGGCCGCACTCAGGGGAGTAATAAGAATATTATATTTAAATTATTTTTATATATCTGCTTCAGTAGACACGATCTGCAAAATTGGGTAGAAGCAGAGTGTCTTAACACTAGATTCTCTGTTTTGACTTCTCACTAGATTCATTGCTATGCGAAAAAAAGTATAAAAATGTAAAAAAATATGATATTTAATTAAAACGACAGTATCGACAAACAACGTGTCGAACCACTCAAAGTCCGCGGTGTCCATTCGTTAATTGTGCAAGTTTTCCAATACCGTAGCACCTGCGTCGCCGCGCCCGGGCACCCCCGCACCCCGCGCCCCTCGCCCCGGGGCACCTACCGGGGTACCTACATCAACCCCGAGGTAACCTGCCTGTTTATTGTTTCGACAACTTATAGTTAGAAATAAATGTGAATTATGCTTTGTGTTGTGTTTGTTGGTTTTGAAGATTTTATTAGTTTTAGTATAGGTATTGCGGGATAAGTAGGGAAAGCCAGTTAAACCAGTTAAAATACACCTTGGCGCAGCGACACATATAATTTTAAACGCGACTGTTGTGGGTTCGATTTTCATTCGAAGGAAAGAATTATCATTACATTTTCTCGCTTTGAAAACAAAACAAAACACGGCGTTGTCGCGTCACTACACTGCTATACGTATGTGGTATGCGGCGTGAAGCTAAAAAAAGACATCTTGTTATTCATTTTCTGTGTAATTTTAGAATTGTATAGTTAAGCCTCCCCATCTTCGGCCGAATTCTAGAGGTATTGCGTGTTGAATAAAGTAAAAAATCTAGATAAGTACTATTATTTTTAAAAACAGTAACTATTTATTTCATTTTGTTATATTCAATTGTCTAACTATAACAGTTCATGATATATACCTGGTGACAAACGGACTGACAGATAGACAGTAAAATCTTAGTAATAGGCTGCCGTTTTACCCTTTGGATGCAGCACCACATCCTTAAAGTATCCTTAACACTAAACTCAGACCAACCATAAACAAATAAAATGTAAAACTCGAATTCACCAAATAATAAATCTAGAAAAACTTGTTTATACTATAATTTCCAATTCAAGGCACATCTGAATCCATTTCATTACCGATGTTACCGAGTTTAATCGGGTGGAACAATTTCATTTGATATTATAACTCAATAATGTTGGTAATGTCGTTATAGCCCTCCCCCTCCTCCTCCCCCTCAGCCCTCAGCCCTCCGCCCTCGGAGAGGGACCAGTTACTTTTAACTCCCATCTCTTAACTAAGTGACGCTATCTCGATATAATTAAAAATTAATAGAATAGAAAATATTATAGCTTTCGTTTATTTATGTTTTAATGGAATTGTTTTGTAATTGTGTTTGTTTTTAATGTAGTTATGTTATTATAGCAGTGAGTATTTGAGATGATTAAATGTAAAAATGTATGGTGAGCCTATTTTAGGGTTCCGTACCTTTTAAAGAAAAAAAGAACTCACATAAGATCTCTTGCCTGTGCGTCTGCCTGTCAAGGGCCTGTATCTCAAAAACGCTTGGATATATCGAATTGAAAGTCAAACCATATACCTACTCAGATCTAAAGTCTCTTGATTTCCTGAAAAATATCATATTTTTAGAGTAACTTAATAAAATTACGGTCAATTATATCGCAAAAAAACGCGTATTTTGACACTATAAAGAGAATCAAAATTCATTGAGTACTGGAAGTACATACTCAATGAATTTTGACTTGACTCTTGAATTGATTTGGCTCTTGACTTAAAATGATGAAATTTAGCACCTAGCATCTACAGGTAGTAATTGTTCAGTAAATAATCTGAAAAATATAGATTTGTGGTTAAATCCTAAAAATAATAGCCTAAGAAGAAAGCAAAATTTGATATTAAGGCCGTTAGTTCAAGTGCGGTATCAGATAAAAGGGCTTTGGCAAAGTTAAGTTTGAATTTTAAATAAAGCTCGAGACCTCCAATTTCTGTATGGAACTCTCATTGGGCGAGTCCGACTCACGCTTGTCCGGTTTTTATCTTCTATAGAGGTCGTCGTGGCACAGCGTCTAACTGTAAACTTGACGGATGTGGGTTCGATTCCCATTTGGAGGGAAGAGATTTATTTATTTTTACAATCTATTAACAAACCACCATTCAACGCAATGTCTCCTCCGATGCATGGTGATACTAACAGACCCTTTTATGCCAGAAAGCGATGATTACAATGAAATGGTTGATAAAAGTATACAATGAAAAAGTTTGCCTTAAGTAAAGTAAAATTAACCTATATTATTTGAAATTTAAGATCAATATATAAAAATTAAATGAAATCAGCTTCACGCTGTATCCCGCACACAGCAGGGAAGGCAGAGGTAACCTAGTGTTAAAACACTCCGTTCCCCACTTTCTGCTGAATTGTCAAAGGAAACAATTATTTTGCTGTAGATATATATATATATATAGTAGTTGTAGATATTTATATATATATATATATATATATATATATATATATATATATATATATATTAATTAGTAAAAAATAACGACAAACGCCAATAATATTCTTGTAAAATAACATGTATACTAAAAAAGCTTTTTCCTTTGATTATAATTAATAAAATATAGAATGGCCGATATTTACAATTGTTTGTAAGCGTTAAAAGTATTATCACAAATTACATCATTCAACAGCACGTCCTCTCCGTTTCACAGCTGAAATTCGCTCAGATGCGCAACAAAAACACGCGGGTGACTCTACGGGGGAGGGCGGGGTTTATTCACAAATTTGACCAACCACAGCAAGGTATGACCGTCTGTCTCGCTTGCACATTTTGTGTCTCTTTCCAATACGTAGATTGGCGTAGTCGATTCCTCATATCTGTGAAGTTTATTTTTTTATTTTTTAAAAGTTTGAGCGCTGGCGTCTACTGTATTGTATTGTATTGAAAAATATTAACATGTATGAAATTTTATATTTTAGGTTTGTAATGTGTTTTAAAGTAACTTTCTTTTATAACTATATTCTTTATTAGTGTGTAGTTATAAAAGAAAATTTTGGATACGAATTTAATTTTGAGAATAGGTTTATATTCAAGACCAATCTTTTTATTTTATTTTAAATATCGTAATGTATTCCATTAAATTTGGAATCTCTTTACGTGATAAAGTGGAATACTAGTTAAGTAATACAAAGTTCTTCAAATTACTACCTTAAAATAGAGCAATTTTTTAATAAATATTATATAAATAAATTACATAAAACATACTAAAAATATTTCATATTTCGCAGTGAAATAATAAATTTACAAAAAAAATACCGACTGTATTTCTTATAGGTGGCCTAAGAACATTGCATAGTGACTAATAACTTTAGTATTTCCGAATCAGTAAAACCGCCTTCAATTTTTTATATAAACAAACTCAAAAAATATTTTTTTACATGAAAAAAAACGTTAAAAAAAAAAGTCAATAATATTGACTTTTTCGTATATTTATTACTTACTTTAAAAAATCTGATTAATTTTATAATTTATAGAAAAATAAGACAGCTATATGTCGTGTCACGTCGGGCGTCGTGGAATATTTTTCAGATCTTTTGATGTAATTATTTTATTTTAATTTAAAATAAGAAAAATAAAATAATAATCGTGCTTGTTTAAATTTTATCAAGACGACATAATTAAATAAATATATCCTCCTAGAAATTCTCATAGAAATGCGTTGTATCCAACTTACACTTGGCTAATTTTCAGCCAACATTGACCACAAACTTTTTTGAGGCCTTGTTTCTCCACTGTAAAATGTGATAGACATATTTAAAATACGGTTTCTTTAAGTATAGTGGTCAAAATGGGGTTAAATGTTGCAGATATTGAGTTAAGAAATATAAAGAAATCTGAAATCATATATATTATATTTAAAATGTCTCATATCTATATATATAAAAGGACTTGTGCTGACTGACTGAGGTAAGACGCACGCAGAGCCGTAACCGCTGTGCGTAGAAATGTGAAATTTGGGCAGATGTTTATTTTCATATTCTGAACATCCACTAAGAAGAGATTTTGAAAAATTTGACCGCTAAAGGAAGGAAATAGGGGTTAAAAGGTTGTATGATTTTTTTTTAAATCGGCACCTTTTTTTATAAAATTTGAAATTCAGACTCTTAAAAACATTTTATTGAGTACGTGTTTCACGGTTTTTTAGAATTCACCCCCTAAGGGTACAAATAAGGGGTTGAAAGTTTGTATGGAAAAAAATTTAAATCGCCACCAATTTTTCTAAAAAATTAAAGTCAGACTGTTAAAAATATTTTAATGAACACGTGTTTCGTGGTTTTTTTAGAATTCACCTCTAGTATTATATAAAATAATTATAATGTAAATTGAGACAGTAAAAATACACTTTTACAACCCATGGTTCTATATGTACGGAATAGAAGATAAATTCTGCAATAGAGAAAAATATTCATGGGACATATGTATATTTTTTTTAGCTACTGTACTCTAACAAGCACTATTATGAAATTTCGACAGAAAATAATCATATCACGTAAAATATCCATTCCAGATTACTCTATTTAAAGCAATGGCTCAAATCAAAGAACATACTACAATAAAGCAAACGCAGTGTATCCGGTCCAGCCGCCGCCCGCCGCCCGCACTCGGGCCGCACCTCGTCGATTTGTCCCGCGGCCGCACCACTTCCGGCGCAACAATACCTGTCGGCTTCATTGACTCCACTTTGTAAAGCTCCACTCGTGCTGCCCTTGACCGGTTGTTTGCTTGGCTTTCAAAAGATTTACGCATTGTATTTGTATATCTTTGCTGTTTGAAAAAAGTTTATTCTTACATTTTTTTTTTCGTTTCGGAGAAATTCTATATTTTGTGGAGTGATCAGTTACTCCGCTTTCTGCTTTCGTCTTGGGTAATGAACTCAAAGACGTATTTCGTCTACCAGACCGAGTTTAAAGATATTACAAATATTTCCCTAAGTAAAATTGAACCCACAATCGTCTTGTACACAAACAAAATTATATATTTTTTTCACTCTAAAAAAATGATAATCTAAATTTAAAAAAAATGATAGAGGCCAGTCGTGATGTAGGGGCACAAATTGTAACTAAAATCGACTGATTGTGGGTTCGATCCCCACTCGAGAAAAACAAATATTTATTTACATTTATATTTTCATTTTTTCGGTCTGGTGTCGAGGCAAAATGCGGCGTTTAGTTCAGGTGCCGGAACTCACCGATCAAATTCTCGTCAATTTCTCAAAACTCGAAAAAATGCCTCCAGAACTTAGCGGAAAGTGGGGAACGGAGTGTCTTAACACTAGGTTCCCTCTACCTGCCTACCCTGCTGTTTGCGGGAAACAGCTTGAAGCTGATAGATTGATTTAAAAAAGTGATATTTAGTGCTCTACATAAAATGAAATAAGTTGTTAAATAAATTATATTTACTTTATATTTTTTTATTTTATATATTTTTTTAATAGTTTTAAACGTGTTTAGTTTAATAAAAAAAATGTGAATATTATACAGTTGTACAAAAATTTCCAATTAGATAAATATAATTACATTTCACACTCAAATTATATTCCGTAGATACTTTCATAGAAATCACCCTTAGCATTTATATTATAAATTAATACTTATTAATCCTATTCCAATGGTTTTGTTATCTTTATTTACGCCGCCATTTTTGTATGGGGAGTATGTTTTTAATTTTGGTTTATATCACCCATTAGGGATTAAAAGGGGCTTAAAATCGACTCTATTATGGTAACATTTTTTTGTCTCGCCTCTGTGATGTGAAACGGATGTGGTCACTTTTTAATTTGATATTAGAGCTTTGATAATGTCTGTTCTGCTTCGTAATTTATTTATATGTAGAGTAATGTAGAGCGGTTTTCAAATAAATTAAAGATAATTTACATAGGATTTTATTTGTGAATGAGACATGAAATAAGCATATTATTATATTGTAATACTTCACGATTTTGATGCGATGGTAAAATTATACATTAACATAATAGTGGTTTCTTTATTATATATAAATTTAAATTTGAATGAAGCGTCACACTAATTTCTAATAATCAGTTGTAAAATTAAAATTCCCACAATCACAAAGGTGCTAAATGCAATAAAAGTATTAACAACGATCGTTTCGACGATCTCAACCCTTAGGCAGATGTAGAGTTAATGCGCTGGGTGGTTTATTTCCACGCATCGAGTGTCAATTAATAAAATATTTGTCACATAAATTATCACGACAAATAGATCCTTCCGGTATTTAGGAAGGACCATAAAATAAACTGCTCTATTCACTTCGAGACTTATTATTCCGTACAATAGTACGTAGCGGGGGGCTGGAGGGGGAGGGGAGCTACGGGCGGGCAGAGGGGGGGGGCGCACCGCAAAAACTGCACCCGACTTAATTATAAAGAGACAAGAAGCGCCATTAAATAGCGATTCGTTAAATCTACGCTCTCGTGTTAACACTACGTATCCTCTATCCCGCTCTGACATATGCGGGTTAGAGCGGGAAGGGAACAGTTTGTGCGCGCGTCTGCAGGAGGCGGGGTCCCGGATATAAGGTTTAGATTGACTGGGCGTTCTCTATTCAACGTTTTTTTTGTTTGGTCCCGGCTTTTGAAGCTTTTCATTTGGTGTCGGTCCGCGCGCGCGGTCACACGCCTGCCGCGAGCACTGCTCCTCGAGCTGATAGCTGATATGTGCGTGTGTATCTAAAACTAAATCACTTATTGTGCATAGACTATGTTTTAAAATTTCCATTTTGTCTGTGAGTGAACTTTAAGTATGTCGGAACTTCGTGGTTCTCCACCTCTATCTCGGGCTTTGGAAGGAGGATTTGGAGCTCCCTTGGCGGCTCTGAGTTCGTTGGCCGAGGCACCTCCTCCAGCGCCCAACCCTCACGGGATCGACCATATACTGTCACGTCCGTCAGTTGGATCTCACATGGGAACTGGTCTGCTTACCCCGAGGTTGTCACTTGCAGCAGCGGCGGCGGGCATGGCGCACTATTTGCAACATAAACCACTCTACTGGCCTGGCTTCCAAGGCTTAGTTTCCAACCCAATGGCGTGGAGAGAACGATTACAATCAAGTAAGTAGCTTTCAATGCTCTACGTACAAATATTGGTTCTTAGAATGCGCATAGAAAAGACATCAACGAAATCTGAGTTAGATATCTGGTGGACTATAATTGTTAGTTGATGGATTTTGCGATTTCTGTCTGTGGAATATTGCTTAATGATATAGTTATTAGTTATTTACTATTGTTTAGTAAGTACGAATTGAATTTTCATATAAAATTTAAGTAATTAATAATAGTACTATGTTGTTATCAATCCAGTATTCTAATTGCAAAAAGAATTTTCTAAAAGCCATACAAACTTTTGAATAATGCCTACATAATAAGTATTTATTAATATTTAATTATTTTAATACATATATGCACTACGTGTGACCTTTTACAATACCAATAATTAATAGTAATAGTACGGAAAATTGATGCAATTACCCCTTTTGTAGATTTGAAATCGTTTTAAAGGTGAATTATGATATTTTATGTTCATTACGTTTATCAATGACAAATATTTTTCCTAAATAATTTATAAAGTGGAAGGATTAAAGTGTCTAACATGTTTTTATTAATATTTTTGTTACAATTTAAATTAACATAATTCTCTTAATAGTTATTATAATAAAATATATGTTATTAGAACTAGTTCATTTCACATTTTTATAAGGTCAATCAATATTTATAGATCTTTAGTAATATTATTATAAATATTTAAGATTTACTTAATATTTATAGTTCAAAATATTATTATAAATAGTGACATGATTAATTTTGTTTTAATATTATCATAAGCGTCGTAAAAATAAAATAGAAGTATATGTACTAAAAAGATATATCATAAGCAACATAATTTCCTAATTTAATAATTTATAGATAAATACAGAATAAAATGATGTTTGAAAACACTAAATGTATTTTAAACACAAAAACATTATTAAGTAGCCATTTACCTACAATAAAAAATTATCTTTAATATAACCATATTATTTAGTATTCCTACTATATAGATATTTTATATTAATAAGCTTTAGAATTCAAAAAGCTTGTATTTTTTATGTAATATAGAGTCTCAAAATAACAAAAGAAATTTAAATTCACTATATTTCACCATCGTTGATGTCCGTCGGCCGCGGTTTAATGTTCGCACGTAGCTTCCGGTGTACGTTCGCGTCGGGAAGTATCACTTAGGACTTAAATTGGAGAAAATAATTTATTATTCTATATATAATATAAATATTTATATTATTGTAAAATATGTTTAGTATAATTATATGTTATTCCATTATAATTAATACAATTTAGATACACGACGATTTAAAAGTGCTTGCAATAGTCTATTAGAATAAGAAATAGTGAAAAAATAATTTTGTGTTGCATAGTCAGCTTCACGTTGTATCGCGCACACAGCAGGGTAGGTAGAGGAACCTAGTGTTAAGACACTCCGTTCGCCAGTTTCCGCCGAATTTGGGAGGTATTGCGTGTTGAGTGGCGGAACTCAACGCCGCTCTTTGCCTCGACACTAGAGCGAAGAAATGGATATATAAATTCAAATAAATAAATGGATAGTCCATTTAAAGAAAAAAGCTCCGTCTATTACATGTCGGTCACTGAGTGTGTCACGAGTTATAGGTAAATGCGATGAATATGGATTCAATTCTTACTCGAGGCAATATTTTAATGACTTTCATTTTCTTTTTCTGGTAGACAAAGTGGAAACGGAGTGTCTTAACACTAGGTTGACTATGCGAATATAAAAATATAAGACTGCTTTACTTTTTATTTAATTATAATAGTATTAATACTACAATTATTAGTTATATACTTATTAGTAGTATTTTAATAAAGTCAATATATAAAAAAAGTAATTGCTATTTAAGTAGATAAGCTCTTTGAATAACGAATAGTGCCAATCAGGATTATTTATTATTAACAAATTAACAGTATTCTTTGAAACATGCCACTGTCGACACAGATTTTTGTTTCAGTATAGATATATGCATATATGTACATAAGTGGATGTAATAATATAATATTAGATTTTTAGTTTCTAGTACAGAGTTCATTAAATAATAATATTAAAATATTATGTATTTTGTATAATTTTAAGAAATATTTTAGTAGCAGAGTTTAATCACTCTTTTGGTATTGTTAAAATTTTATGTTCCTTTTATGTAGTTACAGAAATTGTGGCGTCAACTTCTATTTAATAATACATATAGATAAATAAATTGAAATAGTACAAAATTTTACTAACTGAGTAAAAAATGGACGGATTGATGTATTTTCATTTCTTCGCTCTGTACAATACGGTGTTGTGTTCCGCCATTCAACATATCTTGAAAATTGGGTAGAAATGTTGTGTTGTTGAAACAGTGAGTCTTAATTGTCTTAATTATTTGATTTGATTTTAATTGATACAATAAAGCTTAAGAATCTGTTTGGTTGGACATGCTAATCTCAGGAAATATTAGTTCGAATTGAAAACTTATTTTTGTGTTGTATAATTATACATAATAATTAATAATTATACTTTATATTATTTAATTATACTTCCTCCATTTATTGAGGAATGTTTTAGATTAGTATTTTTGTATTACATTACCTGAATCGTTTCGAAGTTACCTTCTATATCTATGATCAGAGTTACCTCAGACAGTTAGAATGTGTCACATATGACACACAACTATAAGATATTTCCATTTGATCAAGGTGTGAAGCCGCTAGTGAAAGCGAATCATTTGTAATTTTTTTTAGGTTCACATTGTATTCCGTACGTAGCTGGGTAGGCAGAGGAAACCTGAAAACCTCATATTAAGACAATCTGTTCCCATTATGAAATTTCGGCTTCCAACTATCCTGGAGCGGCAATCGAACTCATAACCTATCGCTTTTACAGTCACGTACTCGTGGCCACGACTGGCCTCCCTCTGTATCTTGCTCTAACAAAATATTCTTTAGCAATAAAAATGATATAATAATTTTACTTACATACACAAATAGGGTCACGGAGGCGACATTTTGATCGTCTAACTGGACACGCGCCAACGAACGGCGCCGCGTTATTAATAATGTAAATGCGTTTAGAAACAGCCATGAAATACATGATGGACCAAAATCTAGCAAAAAATATTATAATGCGGTTGTTTTCAGCTTCACGCTGTATCCCGTACGTTCTGACAGGGTAGACAGAGGGAGCTTATTCCTAATATGCTTTGCTTTCCGCCGCATTCTGGAGACGTTGCGTGTTGAGTAGCGGAACTCAACGTCGCGCTTTGCCTCGACACCAGAGCGAAGAAAGGAAAATATTAAATATTTCCTCGAGTGGAAATCGAACCCGTAATCTGTAGCGTTTACTTGTATTCCTCCACCTCGGTTATTATGATGTGCTTAATAATTAAATATTTAATATTTTATAATAAACCATTTGAGAGTATAAAAAAAGCTTTGAAGAGCTTTAAAGCTGAGCTAGCACTTAGAGAATATTTTATAATAAGTATAATAGTCGATTGAAACCGTCACAGCGCAGTGTTACAGTGTGTAAATACGACCGTTGTGGGTTAGTTTCCGAATCGGGGAATGAGTTATTTAATATTTTCCTTTATCGCTCTGGTAACTAGACAGAGCGCGTCGTTGAGCTCCACCACTCAAAACACAAATGGAAAGCAATGTTTTTGATACAATATTTTTCCTCTGTTCACTGCTTTATGCAGGATAGTGCGTATATAGCATA
Organism: Heliconius himera; assembly: GCA_021202915.1. NCBI lineage: Eukaryota > Metazoa > Arthropoda > Insecta > Lepidoptera > Nymphalidae > Heliconius > Heliconius himera. The sequence continues at coordinate 826,376 of JAJHJA010000795.1, read as the reverse complement.
AATATATATTAGATGCTCAATTTCTAAATATATTACATGGGCATAGATGATAAATACGTTTTTTATATTCTCAAGAGTGCTCATAAATTATAATAATTTAAAAGATAATAAGAGGTTTTGTAAAAACATTTTTCTTAATTAGGGGAAAAAAATGTCTTAACACTAGGTTCTCTCTAATAAATAATGTTTAATTCCTCCGAGTGGGAATCAAACCCACAACCGTCGAGTTACAGTCCCAGTCATGTGCCCCTGCACCACGACGGCCCGAATCTTTAAAAGATAGTTTAAAATAATTGTTCAACTATCATCATTCTCCCGAATAAACATCAAAATGCTATTCAATGCGTTGTTATCATTATACAAGTATACGTAGTAAGTAATCTTCCAGTTGTTCCAGGCCAGTCGTGGCGCAGGAGGACAAAGCGTGACTGTCAATCTAATGGTTGTAGATTGGATGCCCACTCGAGGACATGAAATATTTACTTAAATTTATATTTCCATTTCTTCGCTCTGGTGTCGAGGCAAAGCGCGGCGTTAAGTTCTGCCACTCAACACGCAATGCCTCCAGAATTCGGCAGAAAGTTGGAACGGAGTATCTTAACACTTAACTGCCTACCCTGCGGTGTGCGGGATTACAGCGTGAAGCTGATTTTTTGTAATTTTTATTTAATTATATGTTATTGTTAGTTTTCTGTATTTTTTTATGTGGAAACTTGATTGGACTGCGTATTATTTAAGAGTGAGGAAATGAAAATATAAAAATTATTATCCCTCCGAATGGGAATCGACCCCACAACCGTCGTGTTTACAGTTGCACAAATCTGCCCTTGCGTCACAACGGCCTCACTTATTTGTTATAATATATTTTAATTTATAATTGGCTTCACGCGTATCCTGCATATAGCTGGGTAGGCTGTCGTTTTAGTAGCAATAGTAGCTAAATAATAGTTATAGTTGTAGAATAATAAAATTGCAAAAATATTCTCTCATACAAGGTATACAAGCAAAGATCTGTATATGCAAAAAAAATGTATGTTTTAAAAGTTTAAACTTCTTAGTAAAGTCTAAATATAATACAATAGTTGAAGGTTCGAATTCATTCGGGCGTTCCAGCTATTACTTTCTATTTTCTTTATTCAATAAGTCTTAACGACTCAAAAAGTCATACGAGTATAAGTCTAGTTTTAATACATCTAAAATTTTTTACTATATAAAGGCCATATCTTTATTTTAAGAAAATATAGAAATACGTTTTTTTCCGGAAATCATGGGACCGTAGATAGGTATATGATTTGAATTTCTACTTGATATATCCAAGCGTTCCTGAGATAAATTCTCTTGACAGACAGACAGACAACAAAGTGGTCTTATAACGATTTCTTTTTTCTTTAAAAGTTACGGAACTCTATAAAACAATTACCTAAAATAAGGTACTGATCAGATCCTTAAATGTATTTAAGAATAATACTAACGATATATCCAACTATAATTAGAATTAGTATAGAATATGAACCCCAACACCCGAAAGGACCACCGCCGCCACTGCGCCACACATAAGCTTTTCTAATTAATATCTATGAAGCTTATCGGCATATTACAATATTACAGCCGTAATGCGTGTAATCTTTCCTAATCTCCCCACTTGAGATACAGTTAATTGCGTCGCGGAATAATACGTTATCAGTTATCAGTTCGATTCTCGCGTCGCGGCGGGTTAATAGAACAGGTGTTTTGTATGTTTGTTGCGTTATTGATTTTTATTAGATAAATATTTATAGTTAGGTAATATTGGCTTCATGCTACTTCGTTTTTCATTTTCCTTCAAATTTTCAAGGTGTTGCGTGTTCAGCAGTAGAACTCAACGCCGCGCTTGTTGCCAGAGCGTGGAAATGATAATAATTCATTCCCAGCAGTGGGAATCAAACCAATGAAGGAGTCGCGTTTATTTACATGTACATCAGCTTCACGCTGTATCCCGCATACATCAGGGTAGGCAGAAGGGAACCTAGTGTTAAGTTCATCTCCTCGAGTGTGGATCGAACCCACAACCAATCGGTTTTACAGTCACACTTTGTGCCACTGCGCCACGACTGGCCTCAACATCTACATATACACGTACATATATTGTATATATATCAGTTCGTACACCATTTTTTTATTTATATTAATACATTTCAATTAGCATCACCTATATAATATACGTATAGCAAACTTTACATAGTAACAACTGATTGTAAACGCAACGGTTGAAGGTAAGTCTTTCTCTGCTCTTAAAAAACAAGGCAAAGTGCGGCGTTGAGTTCCGCAATTTAATACGCATTATATCAATGATCAGTTGTGGGTGTGGAACGGAGAGTCTTAATACTAGGTATTCTCTGCCTACCTTCGTAATAAATACTGGAAAAAAGTAGAGAGGCCCAATATATCTCTAAATGATGAAAAGTCAGTCGTTACCTCTAGTCAATTAACCATTTCCACGCTACAATAGGAAATTTAATTAGCTTTATAACAGCTTACGGTCAGGTTTGATAAGAAGGTGAGCTTCATCGCACGCAATACGCTGATAAGAGATATCTGTTATCAGACAATAATGCTCTGATATTATATTATATTATATACATATGTATGTAGGTTTATCTTAATTTGTTAAAGGATTCGGGTCTATGACATGGCTACCGCCTTATCGCTTATATTGGTGTTTATATACTATGTATAGAGGTATTTTGGATTAATTAAAACATAATAATATATTTTTATTGACATTGGTTTTTATTTCATAGTTTTTTTTCAATGTATATTTTATTATTATTATAAGCTTCAGGCTGTATCCCGCATACAGCAGGGTAGGCAGAGAACTTAGTGTTAAGGCACTCCGTTCCCCACTTTCTGCCAAATTGAATTGTTGAGTGCCAGAACTCAACGCCGCGATTTGCCTCGACACCAGAGCGAAGAAATGAAATATAAATTTAAGTAAATATTTCATCTCCTCGAGTAAGGATCGAACCCATAACCAATCGGCTTTACAGTCACACATTGTGCCACTGCGCCACGAGGCCTATATCTCTGAATGTATAACATATTATAATAATTAGAATACGGTTAACTTTGAGCTTATTGTTCTAGAACGTAAGTGGACGGAGAAGTGGAAAAGGCACGAAGTAATTTTTGTTTCCTCACTCTGGTAATAAGAGAAAGCGCGGCGTTTAAACCCGCCATTCAACACGCATCGATTAAAAAATAAAAGAGTGGGTGAAAACTAGGTTTCCTCTACTTCCTTTGCTATATGTGGGATACAATATGTAGCTTAAAAAAGCAGTCATAATTGTGCACATTATAAATTTAATAAAAACGAAATATTGAAAGCTATTTATCAAAAACAATTTACTTTTTTAGAAAACGTTTGAAAATAAGTATTTTTCTTAATAACTCAAAAATTTCATTTCAATATTAAAACAAATCTATTCAACCCAGTATAATATAATATTCAAAGGTAATAAAAATATATGAAATTATACTTGAAACAGAAACGGATGTATAATAACGTCGGATAATCTGCGATCTCGTAATGGCGCTCTCGGAAGCATTTGATGTTTATTAAAATCACAAAACCTTCACAGACCGCTTTATTGACAGCCCTGTCGTCCACTCGAAGCGAGAGCTTTACAGAGCTTTACTAGTAACATTTCATGTTTTTTTTAGCTTCTCGTTGTATACTGCACGTAGTATGGTACGCATGGGAACCTAGTGTTAAGATATTCCTTTCCTATTAAGGTATTTTCTTTTCAAATTGCGTGTTTAGTGACGGAATTAAGCGCTGCGCCGCTCTTTGCCTAATTAACCAAAGCAAGAAAATTATTGTAATAAATATTTCGTTCCCCCGAATGGGAATCGAACCCACAACCGTTGTGTTTACAGTGTTGGAAGTTATAAACAGACATACATAGTCTATTTCATTTGTTTTCAAACATAGCTGCATATGTATTAAGATTGCTATGTAATCGAATCGAATATCGTATATTCCATATTTTTGACACCATATGAATAAACAATATAAATTTATACCACCTAGTAGTTATTTACGATGGAGATTCTAACCACCTAGGTTCGACACCATTTCAAGCACATGTTGCAATAAAGAATTAGTTTTGTAAAAAGATAAAGAAATACTTACATTTACTCCATTATATGTTTACTAACATAGTAACATAGAACTTAATGCAGCTTAAACTTAAATATACAAACAAATTTACTTACAAAACATTTAGTTAAAATGTCTGTCTGTACATAAAAATATTTCTGTATATCGCAGCTTAGAGTGTATGTAGATTTTATTCCGTCGGGTCAGATATTAATTAGTGCAGGCGGGCGGCGGGCGGCGGGCTGCGGTCGTCGTTTGGATGAAGTGGGACACATTTTTTTAATTACCCAACCCGACCCCCAACCCCCAACCCCCTACTCTCCCCTCAGCAGCATATGTCCCATACTGCACGTTGAATTCGTATGCTCTTTTGGAGGGTGAATTTTGACGGACAATTTGGCTCTAGAACCTTTATGTGGATACTAAAAATTGATATAGATATCCAATTTAATTGATAGTAGAGCAAAAGCAGGGTAATCTATTTATCACTTGCGTACAAAGTTTTGATTGTTTTTGTTCTACATTTTATTAGTGTTTTGCATTTTACAAGATAAATATGGACATTGTAAGTTAAATGGCTTAATATAATATATATTTGATACTAGGGAACCCGAGGATTGTGGGTTTGATTATCACTTGGGGAAAGAATATTTTCCATTTCCTTGCTATGGCCACAACACAGTTCCGCCACACAACACTGAATGGACGAAAATTTGGCGGAAGCTCTACCTACGCTACTGTATGCATTATATAGGATACAGCATAAAGCTAAAAAATGTAATTTACCTTACCGTACACAGAAAGCATATATTTTTTTAAATTAAATGTTTAAATTAAATCAGCTTCACGCTGTATCCCTCACACAGAAGGGTAGGCAGAGGAAGCCTAGTGTTAAGACACTCCGTTCCCCTTTTTCTACCGAGTTCTGGAGGCATTGCGTGTTGAGAGGCGGAACTAAACGCCGTGCTTTGCCTCGAAACCAGAGCGAAATAAATAATATATATAAAATGTAAGTGAATATTTCATTTCCTTGAGTGGGGATCGAACCCACAACCAGTCGATTTTATAACCACACTTTGTGTCCCTGCGCCACGACTGACCTGGACAATTTTTTTAAATATCACTATCTAGAGTGTGATTCATATTCACAAGTCAGATATTCTTATACGTTTCATCTATGATATAGGTATATTTGAATTTAATAACACTTAAAGATAATTTCAATTAAAACTTGATAAATCATTTTATATTGCTATCTATTAGTAAGATATTATTTGCTTGGACTTACCTGCTATCTATTTATTATAGACTAGCAGTAAATAATAATTTATCAGTATGTGTTATTTAAACTTGCTTATTTATAAATTTGGTTAAGCTCTTTGTAAGGCTTACTTTTAAACGAAATATTTATGAGGATTTCAATTTGGATATTTAAAAAAAAACATACAAAGTGTGACTGTGAAATCGACTAGTTGTGGGTTCGATCCCCACTAGACGAAATGAAATATTTATAAATTAAAATAAAATAAAAAACTTACAATCACACTTTGTACCTCGAACATTATATTGATTTCCAATTAATTAACTTAAAAAAAGCTTTTACAAAAAGTTAATCTCAACTTTTCAAATGTAAGTATAAGTTAAACTTATTTAACAGTACTAACACAAGTGTTTAAACCGACTCGTAACGCTTTCAATGGGGTGTCTGATTGTTCGCAATAAATATTATAATTAAATCGCTCCCACAGCGCCGCGCCACACCTCAGGGAACCCGGGGACGGTCGGGCCCCAATGGGAGATACTCTGTTTGAAAACTTGGATTATTAGATGATTTGATAAAATTATTGATATTTATGTTTTTTTTATTTGTTTTTGTAATAGATTTCTATTACAAAAAAGCATAGAAAAGAACAAGAATATATAATATGCCATTATATAGTATTCGAGAAACTTCTGCACTCTATATTATGTTGTGAACCTGTCTTAGTCAAGTCTGAACCCGTGCAGATGACATAGGCATAGAATTTACTGATCGATCAAATTAAAAATTGATATCGATTTAATAATTTTAGTAGATGATGTAAAACCTATTTTCATTCTACATAATAAGTTTTCTGTAACAAAGTGGGAAACAGAATGAAAGTGTATTATTGCGATCGAAGTTTCTTAACACTAGGTTCCCAGGTTCCCTCTGTATACTCTGCTACGTACAGGGTACAGAGTAAAGCTTAAAAACACAAAGTATAAATACAATTTATATTGATGTAATAATGAACTATTTGAAATAATGTTTTGTTAAACTAATTTTCGATAAATTATTACACTTACTTTTGTTCTTTATTTGAACTTTTACTTTCATTATTAAAACTCGTACTATTTTTCTAATGTGTTATTAAAACAATGATACATAGCAGCAGCTCTTTATATAACACCCACCTTCATTCAAAAGTTTCAAATAATAAACATTTTGACACAGTCATCTACCCTTCAGTAGATCAGAGCTATCTTGACGAGCTCTCAAACCTTTGTCGCTTAAGTGGCCAATAACAATTATAACCGGCACGTTATCCCGCATTGTTATCCCGGGATAATTATTCGAGACGATTATCCCGGTAAATCTGTGCCGTCCCATGGGATAGCAATTTGTATCTAACGAGGAGCCAACGAAGGCTTACTTGAAGGTATATATGTATGTAGCTCTATGTAGAGACGGGGGTGGCGTGTGCGAGGGCGTCGGTGAAAATTATGTGCGTTATGTTACGACTGTTTTCTATGTTTAAGTATGTTATTCTATGTTTTCTTTTTTATTTTTATTTGCTTATATATAGTTTTATTATTTTTCTTACGCTACTATGGAACTGTCGGAAAGTACTTTTTCTGTATGCGAAGATTTTCGATTCGATTTACAATTGGGAGGAAATCTATGCTGAAAATAGGTACAAAACAGTTTTTGCGGTCTAATGAAATGTGGCAGCGAGGTTTCAGATAATATCGATGAAGTGAACAAAAAGAGGAGTGTAGAAAGTAAGAAAGTAAGAAGTGCAGTAGAAAAATTTTTACAAATTATTTTCTAACATCTCGTGTAGGTATGATGATTAAAATAATTATAAATTTATTTAAGTTTGCCCCTTATAATATTTGAAATCAAAATATATTTCCTAAATATATTTTAAATGCAATAAAATAAGAATTCTAGATATATTTTTTTTTCATACACACAATAATTTCACAAGAGCTCATTTCACTAATCAAAACTTCCATGAATTAATAAACATAATAATAATAATAAGAGAGTGATATCAATAATTATAATAATCCCTCGGAGTGCCCAAGTTTTATTATCCAAACACAAAACAAAACTTGTGACAAAGCCCTCTACCGAGGAAACCGCGACACGCCGGGACAATTAAAGCTGCTGCTACTTTATTCTAACCCTTTACGATTACGAGCAACTTGCTTCTCAAGACCACGACCCTCAAGGGTAGGGGGTGGTGGAGATTTTGGGAGTCTTTGGGGGTGTTTTGGGAGGTATTTGGGGTGAATACACGATGTAGCGCAGATTTCGCGAACGCATGTTTCCTTGTCGACAACGTGAATCTTGAACGTACTACGTGTTTCATTATGTTGTAATAATCGTTTGTGTTGATTTGATATTCTTATTTATATTTACTTATGTTGTGTTGACTCTTATTAGTTTTATGTGTTATGTTGTAATATATTAGAAGTTCTTATGTTTGTATATTTTATATGAGGATTTCTTTATGTAATAAGCTTTTAAAGTGTGAAAAAGTTAGCATTTACAATAGTAAGAAAAGATATGGCAATGATTGTTAATAGGAATAAATTATAAGATATAACTAAGATGCAATTTTTTTTGGGTTAAAATAATAAAAATATAGCAAGGCTTTGCTTTTTGTGTATAAAAACTGGACATTATTAGGTCACGTTAAATAACGTTTCTTACAATTTTTTTTTATATTTTTATAATTTCTTAATAGCATCCTAGGTTAATCTCTAAAATATAAAATAAACATAAATATAAAGCCTTAAAAAGAAAGTATATATATATACAGTAACAACAACACAATTTCATGACATGCTTCTAATATCAATAGGTGACCCAATATATAAACAGCCTACGCTGCATCCCTCACGCAATAACTTACCAAACAACATGGTTAAATTAATTTAAGCCTTATACTTCGATAATAAAGTTAAAAATGGCAAAGCAGAATATGTAGAGTCAACTGTCAAATTAATTGCAACCATACGTTGGGCGGGTAGAGTTGATGCTTGGTTGCGTCGTGTGGTTCCCAGTGAATCGATGTTGTGCGGAGCCTACGTGGAACGGAAATGAACAAGGTTTATACATAGCGCTTTCATTTAGTATGGGAAATGGGAGGTTTTTATATGGACGTCGAGTAAAATACGTTGGATTTTTTATTTTTTTTATAGTAGCTAGTAATAGATGTTTATTTTTAAGTAATTGTGGTAATGATTGTATAGGGTTTTCGTGTCCATGGCCTTCGTTATTGTGGAGTAAATAAAAATAATGTTTTATTAGCTGTTACTTAATGTTTGGGGCCAGTCGTGGCGCAAGGGCACAAAGTGTGACTGTAAAACCGACTGGTTGTGGGTTCGATCCCCACTCGAGGAGATGCAATATTTAGTTAAATTTATATTACAATTTCTTCGCTCTGCTGCCATTCAACACACAATGCCTCCAGAATTCGGCGCAAAGTGCAATCCAGCAGCAGGATACAGAGTGAAGCTGATTTGACTTAATGTACAAATTGCAGCTACGCACAGAAATAAATAAGCTTGGAGGATAAGAAACTGGTTAATGTAAATTAACTATTAACTATAATTATTCTTTTTACTTGCATTTGTATTACTTGACTCTACACGATCAAATATAGAATTCCTCAACCAAATAGTTGCACCGACGTTAATAAAACAATAATAAATTGCTAAGTAAAGTAACATATTCGTAACAAATCCCACAAAGCAATTCCGTTATCACATAAAGCATATGAGTATAAATCGTCGCCCATAACTCATAAGACGGCGATACAGACCGTCCGTCCGTACATTCGTAGTACATTCCGCATAAACAAACTATCTCTGCGCAAACTTATATTAATATTAATGCAGCATTCGATTAACCTTGTCTTGAATTAAATTAATATCTTTATTTGCTCTATAAAGGGGTTACCTTTAAGATACAAATGTTTTTCTTTTGATTTATTATTTTATGAATAACACAATATTTAGTGGTATTGAATATTATTATAATTTAATACATATGTCAATACGCAATGCCTCCAGAATTCGGTAGAAAGTGGGAAACGGAGTGTCCACTAGGTTTCCTCTGCCTACTCTGCTGTATACGGGATACAGCGTGAAGCTGATTTGATTTTTAATACATATGTATATGAAATCCAAAATAAGAGTTCACCACAAAACAACTGTGTATGTAAAATATATAAAAAAATATAAAATTTGAAAAAAAGTTGAATATATTTTGTAATATATTTAATTAACTTATAAGTAGTATAAGTGGGGATCTAGCGTCGTTTTTATTACTTACTACAATCTACGTATCTTTGGGCATGTATTCTAGAGTAACATAAAAAATATCCTTTATTCCATAACGATGATCGACTGACTAAATTTTCACAATAATACTAAGACATTATTATATTATCAAAGTAATAAAATAGAATATTTGGTGGTCAAAACTAAAATTAATTAACATTCATCTATCATTTCATCTTCTGATTCTGATATTGTCACAAGCAGTATCATTGCGTCGTATAAAGGAACAATAACGGAGGCTGGAGGGCAAACAAAAAGCGTATCACATTCAATTGTTCTATTTTTCATCGCGTACAAATGTTTTGATGAAGCCGGGAGTGAAGTCCCGGGGGCCTGGGCCCGGGCCAGGGCGGGAGGCCAGGGCGGGGGCGAGGGCGGGGGCGCGGTCGCCGGGAAATGAAATGAGAATAATGATAGAAACGTCGACACTGCTGAGGGATCGAACAACTATACATATAAATGCCTTTGTTTTTGCCATTTGTCATAATTGTCTCTCTTTTTATTTTTACACGTCACTCATAACTTATATCATTCTCCATTTTGTGTTCATTTAATTTTTGTTTATTTTTTTTATTTAAAAAAAATAACTCAGTATATTGCATTAAATTCATAATTATCTTATGGGACAATATACACACGCTTCTATAATAGGATCCCAGAAAACGTTCGAGAATGTTCTATTTCATAAATTAAAAAAAAACCTGTGAAAATACGTTTGTGTTAAAAATTATTACCAAATAAATGATTTTCACAATTATAACATGTTCCCACTTAATTTCTCATGTCTTGGGGACTAACTTTAGAGAATGAAAAGTAGTGATATATTATTTAACTGAATACAGCGTAAACCTAAAATATGTATTATAATAAAAAATACAAATATTGAAATAATACTAAGGTATATAAAACAAGAGGTGAAATAACCTGACAGCTGACTCGGTAACGAAACACAATTTGGTAGGTATAGAGTACCTATACGTAATAAATAACCTGAAACCATCTCGTCACGCTTGTAATTAGCACGCCGCGCCGGCGGGATTGAGAGAACATGCAATTATGTTGATGATAAATTAATGATCGGCGATGTGTGATTTAATCAATGATTATTTGGTTTCCATAAAAGTTTTAAGGGCTTATCACTCAACGCGTTTCTTTGAAACAGGAAAATAAATAAAATGGCTCAGAGTAAATCTTTATTTTCGTTTCCTCGCTCTGGTCACACATTGCAAAACGGGGTGTTGAGTTCCGGTAGTCAACACGCAATATCTTGAAAATTGTGCGGTATGTAGGGAATGAAATGTTTTAAGACTAAGCTTCCTTTGACTACCCTGCGCACGTGGCTACTATAGCTTAAAACTAAAAACAAAACAATTCGATAAAAACATGCAAAAATATGTTAAAATATGTTATGTTGTTTCAGTGAGCAATGGCGCACTAAGTGCGTGTGCGGCGCAAGCGGGCGGCATGGACAAGGATGGAAAGAAGAAACACACGAGGCCCACGTTCAGCGGGCAACAGATATTTGCCCTCGAGAAAACCTTTGAACAGACAAAATACCTCGCCGGCCCCGAACGAGCCAAACTCGCGTACGCCCTCGGCATGACAGAATCACAAGTTAAAGTAAGTGACTCTATTTTTTTCTCTACTATTAACTTTTCTTTATATTACATATAATTATTATAATTAATCCTTTAATTACTTATAAATTGATATGACTACTGATATAATTGATATGACTGATATGAACTATGACTTTATGACGACTTTATGTATACAAAAAATAGACATTTTCAGCTTTCTAACACTAGTAGAATCATAAGCAAATACAATAACATCTCATTTTGTCAGTTCTTTCAGTATGCTTGGATTAATTATAATATGTGATCGTCATCGTCCTCCAGATTAAATATATTTGCACCGACACACTCACACATACAATATATAGCACACTAATATCAATATCTGATCCCTCGATTGTTTCAAACAATTAATTCGAACAATGTACAAACATTGTACACGATAAAGTTTGAAGATTATCTAACGGCCACTCTAATGGGCAACACCTATGCGGCCTTCACCCCTCGCACCATATGGGCATCTACGTATATGGGATAATACACACAAGTGATATGTAAATAGGGGTGAATATTGTGTAAAATGAAATGTAGAGCCGGCCGTGTCCATAATCGGATTATAGAGATTGAAAAGTCAATCACTTAGTCGGCGCTATCAAACGTTTCTCTATAACGGGGGATTAAACACAACATGTGGACGTATCGGTGCAGTTTGCTTCGTGTCTACAAATATTTATTAAATATGCAGTTTTATGTTTCATACACATGTACGATGTGAGTTTGTTGTTTTGATGATAAGTTGACCCATATGTATGGACATACAACATATTTTTCTTATGTTATTTAGTCTGATAAAATTCTTATTTCATTGATATTATATTTTTCCTGTTATTATCGTCAATTAATTATTGTCTAGTATAGTATATAAAAACTAATTACATATATAATAAAAATACACAAATAAACTTAAAATTTTATACTCATACCCTTTTAACGTCCAGGGGTAAAATGGATAACTTTGTTTCAATTTTTTATAAAATATTACATATGGGAAAACAAACAAAAAGACAAAAAAACATATATCAAAATATTATATTCACCAAATTTAATAAAGACCAACCCCGACATTATTACACAAAATATACGATAAACAAAAAATAAAATTTACACACATACATACGTAAGACAATTAAATTAAACAATAAAAAGGGGGCGAAAAAGCACCATTTGATTTTAAACTAATTAGGCGTCCCCTCGGATAACGATCGCTAAACGCCGAGCGCATTAGCTCTACATTAAGTATTATTATGAACGGTAAACACAATCGAGAGCGAGATATTCATAGATACGACTCTTACATTGCTGAAAATGTATACAAAAGGTAACAAAGACTCGTGTTAAAGCTGCAATGGATGCTGCAGGACTCATTCATTCGAGATAGAGTAAAGTAACGAGGGTAGAGTCGACCCGCTGCGGTCACGCACGTTTGCTACAATAAGGGTTGCTTATTGAAATGTCGCCGGCCGCGCTGTTTTGTGTATCGTTTAAATTCTATTTTCGTTTTATTTGGATATATTTTTTTGTATATTTGGTGTGATTTTCTTGTTTAGAATTTTCGTCTACGTGTTTAATAATAATTAGATTATCGAAATAGTACTAGAGTCCAGTCGTAGTGCAGTGGCACATGAGTATGATTGTAAACGCGACTAGTTGTGGGTTCGATTCTTATCCGTGTAAATTATATATTTAACATTTTTTATTTCTTCACTCTGGTCACGCCAAACATCACGCAATGCCTCCAGAATTCAGTGGAAAGTGAGGAACGAAAACGTCTTAATAGGATCGGAGTGTTTTAACACTAGGTTCGCAGATTCCTTCTGCCTATTCTGCTATGTGCGGAATACAGAGCGAAGCTAAAAAAATATGAGTTAAGCGATTTAAAGAATTATTTAACAAGAAACTAAATTTCAATTATATATTACTCTAACTAGTTCAACTATTGCCATGCAAGTATTGTGTACTTTTTTCTATGATCGAAATGATATGTTCAAATACGTTTATTTTATAACAAAAACATAAGATAATGATTCTTTCTTAACAATCATAATTAGCATATATTTATCTTTTATATATCTTTACAAATAACTCAGACTCAGACGAAACTAGTGATATAAAGAGTTGAAGTTAAAAAATGTAAGAGACACTATCAGAGAATTTTTCAAAATTTTAATGAGAATCGAAAAAAATTTTCGAAAAAGATTTTCCATTTTACTCCTTAAAGTCCACTCAAACCAAGTTAGTGGCGACGATTAGTAAAATATAAAATAATGATTTTCACAATCATCACAAGTGTAAGTGTAAAGTGTCACTTTAGTTACTAATATCATTACTCTCGTGCATTCGTAAGTGTACAATAAATAACCCGGGGGTTCCCGCGGACGTCGCATCTCGTCATCGCGAGCAGTTAGCGTTTAATTCCGAGGGGCGAAGCGCGTTACACTAAGTGATACGCTCCATTTGGGGGCTCTTTATTAGTGACTGGATTCTGTTGTTGCTATTGAGTTTCCACTTTTGTTCGTTCATATAATTATTTTCTGTTATATGAAAATTATGTTGCTGTTTTTTTTTTGGTTATAGAGTCCTAGAGACTTTTAAATACAGCTACTTTTAAAATTTAAGTTTTTAAATTTCCATAAAATCAATCATATAATTAAAATAGTATAATCTAATAGTAATAAGATTAGGGGAAAAAAAAGAAACAGAAAAGGTACAGACAGACTGGATTTTCATTCATTTAAAAGAAGATCACCTATCATTATTACTATTTTTGGTCTTTGTTAAAACATATTAAAAAAATATATTGATTATTTATTTACTCCACAAAATCGAACCTGCGATATTCCCTTAATAGTATAACCCACTCTTGTCCCTGTAGAACTACCACAGTAATAAATTCCAATTTCAATACAATATTTATCGTCAAATGCGTTAACGCAGCGCGCAGTCGACCGTGTTTAACTAGATTAATGTATCGCTCCAGAACTGCGATCTGTTACATCGTACCATTATTATATTTGCTTTTATTGTACTCTATCACTACTTTGAGGACTCGGAGTACTAAAATTATATTGATATCTATATCTATACTAATGTTGTAAAGAAGTGTTTGTTTGGTTGAATGCTCTAATCTCAGGAAATGCTGATTCAAATTGAAGGAAATCTTTTTGTGTTTATCGAAGAATAAGAATATGCTATATAAAGTGTCACGGTAATCTTTTTGATGAGATTTAGGTATTTTCATTTGACCATAGAAACGAAGCTTTTCGTATCATCTAGTAACGTATAAAATTATATTATAATATTCAGTTTAGAATTATTTTTCTTTCGAACCAATGTACATTCAGTGATTTTATATACTAACGTATAGGATTTTTTAAAGAAAATACATATATCTTATTTTTATCGAGTATGATGCATCAATATTTAATGGGACAGGTGTTAACACAATACAAGAAAAAAACGTGTTCAGAAGCTGACTGAGCGAAGGGCATTCCTAATTCGTCGCGTTTTTAATTTTATTAATGTATGCATATAAATGGCTACGAGCTACCGTCTTACGTGGCTGCGTGATGAATTAATAATATACAGTAAACTTAACTACTGGCTATCAAAATTTAATAAATAAAATTAATATTAATGTTATAAAGTGGAAATTTAATGTGTTTAGGTTACAGCATCTTATAGTTGTATTTTCTTAGCTTCACGATATATTCCCGTAATATACTCCGTTCCTTATATTCCGCCAGATTTTGAAGGGCATTATGTGTGGAGTGGCGGAACTCAACACTGCGCTTTGCGTATCAGAGCGAACAAATGAAAATATTTATATTTCATTTCTTCGAGTGGAAATCCAACTCACAACCCGTCGCGCTTACAGTCATATGATTGTGCCTGTGCGCCACGACTGGCCTCAATAAATACTTACAGTTGTATGATTGTATGACTTTTTGCTTTTGACATATATCTTTATATATAATAGCTTTAGACACAAATGTAGAGTTTATTGTAGAGGTATTAGGAAAAAATTAAAAGCTGAGATCTTGGTAACATGGTGGTGGTGGATCGTGGTAATGGAACAGTGTGGGAATAATTTTATATTTAAATTGGTCTTTTAACCCTTAAAGACTCAAAAATTGGATGCTCCATGAGGAATGGAATCTTATTGCCTGGAATGTCTTCTATCCACTCTGTTATGAGCGAAAGAGCGTGTAAAAGTAAAAACTAACACAAAAATCTAACACATTTTCAGCACCACCTGCCTCTGTCACACACAAAGAAAACAAACAAAATTTATATACATATATAAAAAAATAACTCCAAAATCAACAAAACCATCCGCACAATGTATATAATTTGTAACAATTAACTAAATACTGTAACTACACATTGAAACCAACAAAGCGCAATCCATAATCCTTTGTGCTAAATACCTCTTAGCTGCAAATTGAGCTCAAAAGGCAATCTACCATTGCCCTCGCGCGTGTAGAGTCGCCGCAATATGAACTCTATCCACTCGTAATAGAGTCTAATAGGTAGAGTCGTGTAAAATGTGATACTTTTATTTCCCCCATGATGTCATACCTCATTTGGTATTCGATAGAATTAATGAAGGGTAGATTACAAAGGGCGGAGGGCGGAGGGCGGAGAGCGGAGGGCCGGTCGCGTGTTTACACATGTGGTGCAGCCGGTGCATCGGGCTGTTTAATGCAATTAATTATAAACTTACTTTGCCATGTTTGCTCTATATTGTTTGAATGTATTAATTTTATTATATCGTTCGTTTGGTGCTACAATGACGTAATTGCACTTTTTTAAAGTTAAATATGTCAATGTATGAGGAAAGATTGTTTACTGAATTTGATTGTCTTTTGCAATACTTGGAAAAGTGCTGCACCAATTATGCAAAATATAGAAAATTTATGTTCTAAGAAAAAAATGTTGTTTTCTCCACTACGCGGAATAGGCAGAAACAATCTAGTGATATATCACCTATTTAGAAAACGTATAAAAATTTTGAGCATAGCGGGACTCGAGCCCGCGCCTCCTGCAAAACCGAACGTATGGCTTAGTGATCAGAGCGCCTGGTCGGTTTACAGGAGGCGCGGTTTCGAGTCCCGCTACGTTCAAATTTATATACGTTTTCTAAATAAATATTTTTCTTTCCTAAATGTGGAATAACACTTTTAAAATGTTAAAAATATTAAAGATTTATCATACAAATATCATACCATTTTATTTAGCCCACACTACGTATAAAATGAAAAAAAAAATTTGTAAAATTTTAAAAATCAACTTCTTTTATTACCTACCAGTCAAATACGGTCAATAAACACTAATAACACTCAAATCTCAGAACACCAAAAGATTTATTTCCCCCGCCACATATTCGTAAAGCATTTAAAATAGAAAACCATAATTTAAATCCTATGATTGATTTACTAATCTCATTAATTTCAAACAGTCATAAACAGTATACTTGAAGATCGTTCTATTCTATCAAAGGCTATAAAGCGTGCATTCGTGGGAATGTACAAGGCTTGCCCGCAACATTTTTTTAGTTTCACGCTGTATCCCGCATATAGCAGGGAAGTCAAAGGGAACCTAAGGTTGAGACACACCATCCCCTACGCTCTATCGAATTTTTAAAAAACATTGCGTGTTTAGTGATGGAATTCAACGCCAGGCTTTGGCTTGTTATCAGGCCAAGGAAATGAAAAATATTAAATAATTTTTCCAAGTGGTAATCGAACCTACAATCGCGTATACAGTCACACTACACCACGACTGCCTCAACTAATTCTCGTCGGATTTACGGCTACAATAAAAGGAATGATAGAAATGTACAACGATTTGCATTTCGTACTCGCGCTACATAGAGCTCATAGAGGCGGTGCACTAAATCACTGGGTTGTAAAGTTTTAAGGACTTGAGCTACGGCCGTGGTGTGCTATGTTTACGATTTTACCATTTACTATAATATTATAGTGTTGTTGGAGATGCTCTAATGATAATTAAATAGTTTATAATGTACATTATTTTGATATGTTTTAAGGATTTTAATTTAGATTCATCTAGTTTTTTTTTATTTATCACGAGGTATCTTACCAAAGCGTTATATTTATTTGAACACCATTAAAAGTCCTCTTTTCCCATATAAAAAAGAAAATTGTAAACAGACACGCTAGAGATATCTAAAAATATAGAAAGAAATAATATTTGGTTGGTGAAAATTTGTATACGATATTTGTCCATACATTTCTACGTAAATAAAACACACTAATTCACACAAGAACACACTATTTTTAACTCTCTCCTCTAAACCTGACTATTAACAAGACGTAAGCAATTGAGAAAAATAAAGCAAAAATTTCTCACATTATTTAAATTTAATACGTTTAAAAAAATATATCGTCCACAAAATCAAAAAACACAAAGTTAAAAGATCTAAACAATGACATAGAGTAATATTTTAAGCCCGCGTCCCCCACTGTCCCCCGCTGTCCCCCGCTGTCCCCCACTATCCCCCACTGTCCCCTAACAGATAAGACAGACGACACTTTAAATCCGTGTAGATCACTGATCGAGGGGCGCATATTAAATTATACTGATGGATTGTTATTATTCACTCTAATGTGTTTCCACTAAATGCTTTATAACGCGCAAACGTAACGGTTAGACGGCGTTATTTTTAATTTTAATCTTAATCGTTATATCATTTGTTATGCATTTTAAACGCTTTGATCGATTGAGCTATTAACTTGTTTTGAAATTTTATATACAGCTGCTCTAAATAGTGTAAAATATAACACTTTTTACAGGTTGTCGTAGAACATTCATATTTTCTCGAGGATTATGTTTGATATTTTTGATTTCATTTTTAAAATAAAAAACAAAGACACTTTTATGAAATGCGTTATGAGCTGCGTTATGGTATATGCAGGTGAGGTCTTTTCATGCCCATAATTATTATATAGATAAAAATTTAAGGCTAAAAAGTTGTTGAGCCACACTAACTAAAAGTTCCTAAAAATAAATCCCATAGTGAACGTACTAAATATCCACATTATCGTTTAGTATTCCAAATATGAAGTAGGTAGAGAGATATAGTAGTTTGTCTTTTTCTATATAAGCGAAGTTTATCCAAAAAAAATATGAAACTGATAACTAAAAGACGATGTCACAATTGTTTTCACAGGCGCCGCGTCCACTCATTAGCGGAGCCAATCTCAATCATCCAAACCGATACATTCGACGTCATTCACATAATACCAACTGACGTGCCTAAATTCACGCCTAAATCTATCCGACAGATTCATGCACCCTGTATAATATACACTGTTTTGTATGAAAATGGACTCTATTGTAGAGCGAGAAGTGTTCGATTCCGATGCTTTAATCGAGTAATCAATCGATTGTGCCGATGACAGCGGAGAGCGGACGTTAATCGACGGTCATTAATCGAATGTACGAGTGAATCGGGAATGTGTTTTCCAGTGATGATGATCAATGGCGAATGGGAGAAATAAATCAGTAGCCTTAATTTGTTAAAAGAACATTTGGTGATTAGTGTGTTAGAGTTGCCTCAGACTGTAGAGTTGGTTGTTAGTTTGTTTAAAAGTAATATATATTATAATAATGATCTACGCTTTGGAACTAATATTGAAAATGTTATAATTATGTATTTTCTTACAATTTTCGAAACATTGCATGTCACGATTTGTGTTATCAGAGCCTAAATTATATTTTATTTGCCATCACAGCTACTGCATTCAATGATAACAAGTTCATCTAACATCTTTCGAAGTTTAAATGTATTCTATGAAGGACATAGACTACATTCTATATCATTTCCTAGTTTGAAGGCTTTCTCTACATCATTTTTTTACCTAGCCACTTGCACATTGAAAAGTAAGTTACAAACAGAAAGACATATAAACTTACTTGTCTATTTTGAACATTAATATAAGATAATAGTCTATATTTGAACAGAAGAAGTAACAATATAATATATCCTAATACGAGTACCTTACGTGTCTTCTCGTACATTATAGGTATCGGTGGGCGTGGAGGCGGAGCAACCCTAACTTATTACCGCCGCGCCGGTACAACGTTCTGTAGGCGGTTAACTCTTTACAACGAAATACCTATATCGTTTAAACTTAGTGTGATTAAACATTTCTCTGTGAATATTTTTTCTCCAATCTTTTTTAATAAATGTATATTTTTAAATAAAAAAAATAATAAATCAGCTACACTCTGTATTCCGTACACAGTAAGGTAGGCAGAAGGAACCTAGTGTTAGAGTAGACATTCGGTTTCCCACTTTCCTCTGAATTTTTCGTGTGTTGAGTGGCGAAACACTACGCCGGGCATGTTCTTTTAGTGCCAGAGCGAAGAAATGACATTATGACACCATGGTGACATTAATATGTGACTATAAACGTGATAGTTGTGGGTTCTATTTTCGCTTAGGGCTAATAGGGCATCATTCATTCAATAGAATGAAATATAACGAAACGGAATATATTTAACAGGTTGTCTGTGGTAGCCTTTAAAACTACATTGATAAATTAACACGTAGTCAAAAACATCATCAAATGTTGTAACCACATTACTTCTCTTTAAAGGTAATCTATTATAACTAACTAACAAGGTTGCTTTTTATGAAATATTGAGACTATTTACTCATAAATTAAATGTCTATTAAATGAAGGGTCACCGTTTAGGATATAACTATAGATGCGGCGGTTGTGGGTTCGATTCTCACTCGGCGGAGTGAGAATCGAACAAATAATAATGCAAAGTATGGCGTTAAACTCCTCAACACGCAATGTATACAGTGGCGGAAATTAGGAAACGGAGTGTCTTTACATTAGGTTCCCTTTACGCCCTGCGATGTGCAAGCAAAAATATATAGAAGTAAATTTTATACCTTAATGCATTGCTAAATAAGTGTTACATTGTACATTGGTGTAGATCAATTGGGACGTATTTAACACTAACTTCTACCTGCTTGGCCACCGTGGTCAAATTAAAATAACTAAGAGTAAGTGGAGGAGAATGACACATTACCCCAGGTACTGTGGGTCACATCGAAATGGTTATTGTGTTACAATATCAAATCAAATCAGCTTCACGCTATATCCCGCACACAGGGTAGGCAAAGGGAACCTAGTGCTAAGACACTCCGTTCCCCATTTTCTGCCGAATTCAGGAGGCATTGCGTGTTGAGTGGCAGAACTCAACGCCGCGCTTAACCTCGACGCCAGAACGAAGAAGTGGAAGTATAAATTTTAAGTAAATATTTCATCTCCTCGAGTGGGGATCGAACCCACAACCAGTCGGTTTTATAGTCACACATCGTGCCGCTGCGCCACGACTGACCTCATTACAATTGTAATACAATATAGCCTTCCTATATACATAATTGGACCAATGAAACCAATACTAAAGTGTTTAAGCGGAATTATTAACCACTAGGTTCTCTCTCCTACCCCGCAATATACAGAATACAACGTAAAGCTTAAAAAGAAAAAACAAAATAAATCAAACATAATCCATTAAACCGCCATCTCTATTCCTAAACAATATATTATAGAGATATTATTAAAAAAAACCGCATATGCGTAGGCGTGTCGAACGGGACCACGGCGCTGGGTCGCAGCGGTGGTTGCGATATTAGCAACAAATGTGGTCACATTATCATGACAAAGGCGGTTCTGACGCCAGGTCTATTTGAGAGTGACAGATGGACAGACGGACGAAATATGCTGCTAATTGTTGTTTTATTGTTGATCGATTGGATCTTGACGTGGTTGTAGGGATCTGTCAGTTCTATATACGATATGGGGATTTTTTTTTCGGATATTTACAAAATATGGGATTTGTTATAGGTGCCTTTGTCAGTTATATGTTTTTTTTTATGTTAGTATACTTTAATGATTTTTTTATGTTATCGTATATGTATGAGTCACGGTAGATGCGCAATATAAAAATATTTTTTTGTATAGTTTCGTATACATAGTGCTTATACACTTCGTTCCCTACTTTTCATCCAATTCTCAAGACATAAAGTGTTAAGTGGCGACACTCAACATCTCTCTTTGTCTTGTCACTCGTAGTAAGTTTCCTATAACTTGATATATTTTGCAAATATCTAAATCCTTTTAAATACATATAGCATAGATGCCAGTCGTGGCGCAATGGCACAAAGCTTGACTGTAAAACCGACTGGTTGTGGGTTCGATCCCCACTCGAGGAGATGAAATATTTATTTGCATTTATATTTCCATTTCTTCGCTCTGGTGTCAAAGCAAAGCGCGGCGTTGAGTTCTGCAACTCAACACGCAATGCCTACAGGAATTCCGCAGAAAGTGGGGAACGGAGAGCTTTAACACTACGATTACGGTTCCCTCTGCCTACCCTGCTATATGCGGGATACAGCGTGAAGCTGATTTATTTATTTATTTTTTACATATAGCAAGTTACATATATTTAAATAATACATCTACAAGAGAAGCCTTGCACATTCTATAATAAAATAGAATTCGATCAAATAATGATTATTTACCTCAACTCAAACACATGCCGACACAATTCCACCAAATCCGCGCGCCTCGAAGGAGCAGAGCCAGTCGAAAACAATAAACGGTGGGATCCGGGAACAAATCCCGCAATAATAAGTCTGAGAGCTGCGTGATTGATACAAGGATCCCTCGTCGACACGGCCATTTGCATTTTTATGGCGTCGCCTTACCGCCCTCCCGCCCTCAGCCCTCCGTCCTCCGCCCTCAGCCCTCCGCCCTCGCCTCGCGAACGAATGAATGGGATTGAATGATTATGTGACTGTATGTATGATTTTGATTAGTTTTTTTTGTATTGTTTTATTGTCATAATATTTTTATTTTATTTTACTACTCTGAAAGAGGGGTGTGTAAATTATGATTTAAGCCCAAAAGTGAGTAAGACAAAAGGTCTGATATTTGGAAAAATGATTTGGATTTGAATGCAAGATCAGCGTGAATTATAAGATGTTAGAACAAATGAATTAAGTGATAGCTGTATGCTTGTAGAGATAAGAGTTATGAAATAGACATACCGACGCTGTTATACGGCAGCGAAAAAATAATTAATGATGTGTATATATTATATGTAAAATTTCTTCTCCCGAAATCGAATCGAACCCACAACCATCGTGCTCACAGTCAGACGCTGTGCCACGATGGTCTTGGGTTTTATTTTTAAAAGAAATTTAATATTATTCAAAGACATAAAAAACAAAATCTACATTTCACAACGCTCATTTTAAAATCAAATCGTGGGCGTTGAAATACTATAATATATAATGTCGTGTCGATATAATCCAACACAATTTGATAGAAGAATCGAAACATAACTTTTAATTAACTTTGTCACTCGCCGAGTGACACTTCCTTCTTCAATAAAAAAATCGATTTTTAATCGACTTAGTATCGCTTCTATCGAAGCAATCCTCTTATTAAATCAACCGTTAAATTGTTTTAGGCTTCTATGATGACTTCGATATGAGATTGGATTAATCTCATTTATATATATTAGAATTTAAATATTTTATTCTGTTGTTGATGAAGAAAGCTTTAGAAAAAGAACAAGCTTCATGATTTTTCTGCGGGAACAAAATTTCGTGTTATGAAATTCCGTCTCCCACTTTCGTTGCCCAGTGACTAATAATTTTCACATAGATTTTCACATCAGAGCATTCACAGCAAAGCGGCACAGAGTGTGACTGTAACGCGACGATCGCGGGTTCAAATTTTACTTGGGCGAATAAATTATTGCGTTAAATTGCATTCTATATGAAATGTCAAAAGAATTGGGGAACAATGGTGAACTGAGTATCTTAACACTGCCATATGTAACTTAACTTAACTTAGCTTCACGCTTTATCCCTTGCGGGGTAGTCAGAGAGAACGGAGCGCCAAACGCTACGGTCTCTACCTCTTTCACCTCGTCCACTGTCATCAACCTCTTCACACATGCCCTCCGGGGGATCCTCATGCTTTTTACGAGACTTTCCATTTGATACTGTGTTTTCAAAGGTCAACCGAGGTCTCCTCCTACCTCTCTTACCGCTCACTTTTCCATCATAAATCTTTTTTGCCATTCTTTCATCACTCATTCATTCGACGTGCCCAAACCAGCTGAGCACGTTCTTCTTCATTCTCACCGTGACATCCTCGCTAGTACCTGCCATTCTGTGTACCTCTTCATTGCGGATTTGATCAGCTAACGCCCAATATTAATAATCTATCTCCTACGTCAATCTATCCAATCTCTAGATAGGATAGATATATGGAACAATCGAAGATTGACGTAGGAGATAGATTATTAATATTGGGCGTAAACTGACTCCGCATATCCTACGAAGAGATCGCATCTCCACAGCATTCATCTTTCTTTCATTCTTCTTCTGTAATACCCACGTTTCGCTGCCGTATAACAGAGTCGGTACCAAAACTGCATTGTGTACGGCCAAACGCGCAGCTGTGCTGACGTTTCGCCGTCTCATCAATGCAGCTAAGGCTCCGTTAACCTTGTTACCGGCAGCAATACGCCTTTCCACATCCATCTCGTATCTTCCATCTCTACTGAACATACTTCCCAAGTATACCACTTCATTCACTTGTTCTAATATCTTACCATTTACACTGATCTTGCATTCCGTCCTTTCTTCATCTCTTTCAAAAATTGCCATATGTAATACAGGATATCACAGATAAGTACAATTATCTAATATGAACAATGGACTTGCATACATTTCTAGAAATACAGAGTCTATTCCTACTGACCGTACTCAATATCCAGGAATCGTATCACGTATTGCTAACTTTTAGAGAACATCCGCAAATCCATAGTAGTAGTAGAGTATTAGTATTAGTTTCGATCTTTGTAATATTACCATCATAGAAAATCCAGCTACATTTAAGATAGATAGCAAATTTAAATTTAAATTTAAATGAAATATTTAAATTTAAATTCTTATTTGTATTTTTTGATCGGTGTCGAGGCAAAGCGCGGGGTTGAGTTCCGTCACTCAACACGCAATGCCAGAATTCAACGGAAAATTGAGAACTGTGTGTCTTAACCCTATGTTCCCTCTGCCTACCTTGATGCGGGGCACAGCGTTAAGCCGATTTTAATATATAGTCTTTCTCGATAAATGGACGATTCACAGTACAAAAAGATTCATGTTTTTACTTCGTGTGGTGTAGTGCCTGAAATTGGCGCCGTCGATCAAATAAACTTCATATCTTTGTAACATTGATATAGATTTTTTAGACCTTTCATTAGTTACAGTTATAATTTAATAGATTACAGTATCTGTCAGTAAATACGATGACGAATATTTATTAAGAAAACGTATAAACATTTCAACGTTGCGAGAAAATTTTCATACGTTTTCTTAATATATATTTTTTTTTTAGTGTGGAATAACACTTTATTTTTTTTTTAAAGATACGATGATTGTAGGTTCGATTTCCACTCGAAGCAGTGAGTTATTTCCTTTTTCCTAGCAATATCCGCCATTGAGCACGCAATGTGTTAAACTTCACACAAAATCGAATTTTTGACAGTAAGTTATCCCTATCTACCTTACATACAGTGTTAAGCTGAAAATAACAGTAAAATTCTATTATATTCAAAACGTTATAAATTACAGAATGTAGTATTAATTTAAGTCTGATATCGGAGAGTCTTTTTGATCATTTTCTCATAGTTCTATTTATGGTACTTTCAAATTATTTTTACATGAAGTGGGAATCGAACCCACCGCCCCTAACAGTCGTGCTTATAGACGCACGTTTATGCCCCCGTGCCACTACGGCCTCATATGAACGACTAAACATGGTTACATATTTAGTCAATTTATTTAATTTCGTTAACGTATAAAGCATGACATTTTAGTTACCCATAAACAGAAACTGTGTCCATTCCTTTACATGAAAATAGATAAAACATAAACTTTATAGTAGAGACTATAAATAACACATTGTCTATTGACTCTCACACGACTCTACTCTTCCATAAAGCGTATATGAGCAATATACGTCATTGGCGCATCTTTAACCAGCTTGTTATTCGAGATAACAAGTACCCATCAAATAAAGCGATCGCACCGACTCTCCTCTCTCCGACTCTCTGACAGCCGACTAAACGACGGCACTCCAGTTTTACGCAAACAATTATTTATTGCACTGAAAACAACTAACCACCCCATAGACAATACCATAAAAGCACAAAACCACACTCTAATATTAAGGAAATAGAGTCGTTTATCGCACAACGCTACAAAAAGCTTGCTCTACCAAGATTAATAGGGCATAAAACGTAAGATAATACAATATACAAGAAGACACGTTGTTAACCGTTCTATTTGACGTCGCAGCAGAGTACGTAGGCTGTCTCTGTCTTGCTCGTGTGCTTCATGTATATGGGTCCCGCTCGCACAGTTTCAATTATCTGCGTAATCCCTCAATTACGTCGACAGATGTCGCCCGCGTCTTCGAGCTTACGTGCGACTTTAAAGTACCGTCCGCAAAAGCAATTACCGTTGATCGATTGCTCGAGATGCTAAAATAAATTGATTTTATTCCAATATCGATATTAATATCGATACTAGGATATATTGGGGATGTAGTTGTATTATTTAATTTATTGCGCCAAATCGGTTTCTTGTATAATTTTTATAAAAATTCTGAAGTGGCGGTGATTCTGTGTATTTTTAAAATTATTTGTCAAAATTTTCACCATTACTGATATACCTGCAGTAGAATTGTGGGTAACAGTAGACAGGGATTTGATTTAAATTTTTTGAAGATAGAGTTCGTTGTTTATTGTTTACTTGAAAATATTATACGTAGTTTACGAAGTAAAAAAATGTTCAGCAATTTAATAGTTACATTACAATGACAGCTTATTTGCTGAGCTTCTTGCATCTGTACTTTTTAAATTCTTAAAGTCTTAAGACATTAACTTACTGTGCTAAATTATTTAATAGACAAAAAAAGAAGCATGTAATTTCTTATTTTAAATAAAAGGATTTGATTTTGACTGACAATATATATAATATTGTAAATAATTGTATTATATAAATTTCATAAGAGAAAATGAAAAATACCTTTGAAAAATTAAAAAATGACACATAACGTTTTATAGACATATATTTAAAGTTAAACAAAATATATTTCCATATAATTAATAAGTTAAATACTAATAAATTTGACAAATTGAACACTGTTTTATCATCAGTACAAGTCAGGTCGCATCCCTCAAGGGCCGCGAGTCGGGACACGAGTTAGCTAATAATTAATATTATAATTAATGTTGTAATAACGCAACCGCAGCATTAATCCCGCCATTTTGTTCAGACAACCATCTATAATAAACCTTTTGTTTGAATATTTTAGTTTATTAATTATATAATTGTGTTGTTTGTATTTTTGAAATATGGAATTTGTTTATAATATAGAGCAATTAATTTGATTTTGCAATAATGTAAGATGAGTAAAGTTTCACATGCAGGCACCAATCATTATACTAAACCTAGAATTTTAAAATCCTGGCTCTCCAGTCTCCGCCCAATTTTGAGACATTACATGTTACATGGCAAACTCAACGCCACGCTTTGTTTTCATACACAATAAATAAAAAATAAAGGTAAAAACTAAAAATTTTATATATTACAATAAACCCACAACTAAATACTATTAAATCCTGCTGGACTCTGAATATATAAGTAATGATAGTATTATTTATATGCAAAGTGTTTATTAAATATCTGCCTCGCATGTGCTACTTGGCCTCTTTGTTTAATATATTTAAGTTGATATTTCTTTATAGAGAACTCTTTGTAGCCTTAAAATTAATAATTATATTGACAAAAAAATCCCAAATGAGGAGATGTTCTGTAAAAGAAGAAAGCAGTGAACATAAAGAATATTTAAATCTAAAAAAAAATCTGCACTTGATTGCCTGAGAGCTCTACATTTCAATAATCAACATTTTTTGCCGTCTCAATTTAAATTATCAAATACATATACATATATAAAAAACAACCAACAACAAGTAGTCGATATATCGATATTAATTAAACATTTTCTATATTCACACTTACAAATCCGGCCGTTGAACTTCGGCAGCTCTCCCTCACTAAAGCGTCATTAGTGTCGTTGCTTCTAATGACGTTAATGAAATCGTCGGCCGCTACCGTACTGCTGTATCAACCGTATTATGACATCGATTAATAATGTCACTGTGCTAGTTGATTTTGTATCTTATGCGATTGGATTGAGGTTGGTTTTTGATTGTTGTGGACGTAAGATTATAGCAAGGCTTTGTATTTGTAAAAGTTTCATACGATTTTGTCTATATAGAGTTGGTTCTGTTCATTTAATATGATTTTATGTATGTATAATTTTGTTTCAGCGTATAAATCTAATTATGATATTTATAATAATGGCATATTTTATATTTTTAGACTTCTCCTGAAATATTTACCCTATTTTGGCCATATAACCTGCATACACAGAAATATACGTACCTACGTTCGAAAATTTGTTATATTATTAATATGAAACGATTTCATTTATATTGCTATTATGACAACCAAAAGTATAACTTGTGCCTTCTTTAATTGCTAAAGTATTTTATAAATAGATACTTTGTTAATGTCGATAGCACAAAAAATATCTAACTGAATAATTGTATGCAACAGTAAACACCTACCGAACTCTAAAAGCCATAAAATCTTAAAACGTAACAAGTTCGTAATTAATTTTTAAACGGATTTAGCGGCCATCTTAACGGTGTAGAGATTAATTTACACTGCTCTACATTTTCCCAGATAATTATCGAATGTATTTAATTTGTCGGGCGGACCCTTTCATTAGTCAAGGCGATGGACGGACGGACAGCTTACCGATGTTATGCCTACGAGTGATATATTAAACCTAGATGGTATTAAGATAGATACTCTATTGTAGAGACGCAGTTAATTTCGAACGTGGCCAGTGGTTTCGTTTTAATTGATTTTTTAAACGCACCGCTTTGATTGATGTCGTAATGACACGATAAATATCTGTAAGTGAGATCACATGTTTGTCAGATTAGGACATGGTCCTGTATGAGTCAGTGAGTTTGTCTTTTTTGATGGTCGAGTACCATCTCAATGATGAGCGCGGGAATGTTATTTAATTTATGAAATTACGCATTCTTTGTAGGATATTCATTTGATATTATATATATATTGTATTAGAATTTTCATATATACTATAATTTAGATTTATTAAATATAAATAATGAGACCAGTCGTGGCGCAGTGGCACGAGGTGTGACTGTAAAACCGACGGGTTGTGGGTTCGATCCCCACTCGAGGAAATGAAATATTTACTTAAATTTATATTTCCATTTCTTCGCTCTGGTGTCGAGGTTAAGCGAGGCGTTGAGTTCTGCCACACAACACGTAATGCCTCCAGGTTTCGGCAAGAAAGTGGGGAACGGAGTGTCTTAACACTAGATTCCCTCTGCCTACCCAGTGTGCGGGATACAGTGTGAAGCTGATTTATAAATATAAATAAAGTCTATTTTTATTTATTTGTTAATCGTATTAAGAATAGCATTTTTTTTATTTGAATTGTAGTAATTGTGGAAAATATTACATTTTTTTTATATTTATTTAATAATCTCGTACTACGTACGAAATATATATGTTTAGATATTATATATAATATAAAAAGAGCTCAGCATGTATATGATATTCTTATTTTCAATGGAAATCATTCTCTGTACTTACACAAATATATATAAAACCAAATTCTGTATAGAATATCTAACACAAAAAGATCTCAACCATCTATTTACTGCTCTACAAGTATGTTTCTAATCTCTACCTATTAAATTCAAATCTAATATAACGCTATATCTAATTCAGACGACCGCACTGCAAACGACGAGCCAATCCTAAACGCATTATCCTATCGATTTCGACCGCTACATGTGTCTAGCGACTACATCTTCCCCATAGGGGGTGGGGGGTTCCCCACCCCCATAGACAGCGCAAAGTCAATATGTGGAAATAATAATAAAGGTTTGCGCGCGTAGCATACGTATCGAGGCATTATCGGTGTAACATCGGTAACAGTCGCGGACTCTATACTACTTTAGTTATTGCTTACTCAGTTCCGATTTATTATATTGTAGTGTTTCGTTGGCGATGGCCGCTCGGATAGCTATAGCTTTGGTGAATTGACTTTAGTGTCTGTATTATTGAGCGTTCATCTCATTGTTTTGAGACTAACATATTATAGTCTTTTGTGTTCATAATTTTCTACTCTAGATTTTCTCAGAATGTATGTAAATAAGATTACTTGTTTACTTCGAGTTCACTTCTTTTAACAACATTTCACATACTGATAGATATCTTTTTAATATTACGATGTATAATATTCATTATTGTTTCTCAAGAAATAACGATCAATTACATATTAATATCGAAATATTTTAGTTTTTTTTTAATTAGGCAAAGGAAAGAAGAATTTAAATTTAATAAAATATTATGTATTTTTTATTATATCTTTAAGCATCCTCTACTTTATTGAAGAATAGGCACAAAGAGAATAGAGTAATGTGCAACTATATTCTTCATCTTCCATATTTGGAGGCATTCTTTACTACACAGCACATTTTTAAGTAAATTGAAGTAACCATAGAGTTAAGCGCTCCGTTCTTTCTGGCTACCCCGCTAGGTAAAGCTAAGTAAAACAAAAAAAAACCCCTCTTAAAACTACTTTTTTCCACTACAAAATCACGTCTCTTTCATCCCATACTACTGATACTTCAAAGAAAATAGTACGAAGAAAACAATAATACCGAGAAAACAATCATAAGAACAGCATATAAGAGAGATGGAATAATATATATTCATGAATGGGTTCCCAATCGTGCCGCTCGTTACTACGCACATCAAATTTCATGTGATATCGGTCCTTATATACCGTTTTGACCTGGTTTCGTGTGTATTAAATTATATTAAATCCAGCTAGAGTAAGAAACTTATATGGTATTTCTAGTAGTTTGAGGCCAGTCGTGGCGCAGGGGCACAAAGTGTGACTGTAAAACCGACTGGTTGTGGGTTCGATCCTCACTCGAGGAGATGAAATATTTACTTAAATTTATATTTTCATTTCTTCGCTCTGGTGTCGAGGCAAAGCGTGGCGTTGAGTTCTGCCACTCAACACGCAATGCCTCCAGAATCCGGCACAAAGTGGGGGATGGATAATAGGAACGGGGTGTCTTAACACTAGGTCTACCTTACTACGCCTATTGCTCTGTTTTCAACCTTTCATCTTGTGCTGAGCTATTGTATGAAGTAACAAAACACACGCCACATCATTTGTACTCTATAAGACTATGAGCTGTCAGTCACGTGGCCTAAATATTACCCAAGGGAGGCAGATACGAACGTTGTTGTATGCAAAATTTCAATTATAATTTTAATACAATGGCTTATAATATTTAAAAGATTAAAATCCAATGAGGAAACTCATAAAAAATAATTGAGAAGCAATTAAGGTCAAGGCTACATTTTGTTAAGTTAACGTTATTTTTAATGTAGAGTTCGAGTTTTTGTGTCGTGAAGATTTGATGTTTAATTATTTTTAATATAACATTTAAGTTGTATGCTTTATAGTACTGGTTGTAAACGTAATAGTTGTAGGTTCGATTCCGAGGAGTATGAATTATTTTGATTTTCCCGTAATGATAAGGTGCAAGGAGATCAGAATATCGTGTATGATATTTACATTGGTAAATTATAAAAACATACTTTTAGGATCTGAATGGAAACGGAACTATAATAGGTTTGATTTCCACTCTTCAGGCAAATTACTATGTTGAATTTACTTTAGTTTGAGCTTTTTTTACGCAATGTGGAACACATGAGCGAAATGTGGAAAACGGAGTGTCTAAACTCCAGGTTTTCTCAATCATTTTATAAAGAAAAAAGTATACATGTTGATACATCTAAATTATTATATACATTAAAATATTATAAAAACATATTAAATTAAGCAAATACAATGGAAAATCGCTTATACAACGTATCTATTCAGTAAAAACAGAGTGTATTCCACATTGTAGTGGAGAGGGGAGGGGAGGGGGGGGGGGGTCGTGGACGCTCTACGACGCTACGTAGCGTAAAACTTTAGCAATAACACGCTACTACATGACACGCCTTTACACTGTACACTGCATGACATTTAGTGTATACACTTTGTGCAAATTGTTTATCTTAGTGTAGATATTCATTCTATATTTAGTTAGTTTCTTGTGCTATGTTTAATTTGGTTGCAGATGTTTTTCAATTTCACGTAATATAATTATGTATGTGTGATGTTAATGGCAAAGAAATATGTTATAGTTTTAGTTCATCATTACCAGAAAAATATTTCACTGGTAATAAAGTTGAAAAAATGTTAATTTTTAAGTTCATGTTGTATCATGTATAACAGCAGGATAGGCAAAGGGAACCTAGTGTTAAGACACTCCGGTGCCCATTTTACGCCGAATTCTGAATGCATTGAGTGTTAAGTGGCGGAACTCAACGCCGTGCTATACCTCGACACACTAGAGCGAAGAAATGAAAATATTTAATTGTCTTCGAACGTGAGTCGAACCCAAAACTTGTCGCGTGTACAGTTCTACGTTAGTGCGTAAACCTCAAAAAAAATGGTATGCATAAAAAAGTGGTATTTAGTATATTATACAAGCCATGAGGAACAGACTGACTTAACACTAGGTTCCCTCTGCCTACCTTGCTGTGGGATACAGCGTGAGTCTTATTTCTTTTTATTTGATTTGATATTAGAAAAAAAAGTAGACATTACAAATTAAAATCAGAAAAGCTACGTTTTATATTGAATAAAAATATTAACATAATAATATTAATACTTATACAATTTGGGGAACGTTTTTTGGCCTGCCGTGTAGGGGACTGAGAATATTAACAAGTTATAGCTATATCTCTTCGTAAAGTGTGCCATAATACACCCTTATTTCACTGACCTCATGACCGTAAAATATAGAAGATGTGATCATGAGAACTATTTTAAATACTTATTTAAATCAATTGTCTTTTAAGTCTTATATTATTGTCATTGAGTGCCGCTTAGCACGTAGTGTTTCCAATACAGACAAAGAACGGAGAACCAAATTAACGCTAGGTTTTAGTTTTAGTCAGCAGTACAGTGTGTGTGTCTGTAAACGCGAGGATTGTGGGTTCGATTTCGGGTTCGATTTCCATTCGAGGGTATAAGTTATTTTAATTTCTTCGCTTTGGTGATAAAGCAAAAA
The DNA here is from genome assembly GCA_021202915.1 of Heliconius himera. NCBI lineage: Eukaryota > Metazoa > Arthropoda > Insecta > Lepidoptera > Nymphalidae > Heliconius > Heliconius himera. The sequence continues at coordinate 793,619 of JAJHJA010000795.1, read as the reverse complement.
AATTCCACTTAAAAAGCAATATTTGGAAAATACTCTATGTCTTCACTCCTACCCAAGTAAAAGGAACCTAATGTTAGGTTGAAATTCCGTATACAGCGTGAAGTTAAAAAAAACAAATTCATGACATATACCATCAAATCATTCCATATGAGTTCCTATAGATGCGAGAAAATGTGATATTACAGTTCATGAATATCAATAGTTATATATAGTATATTTTAATATAATGTTGGCATAGTTTTTGATTATTTTTTCGATATGGGTCTGTAACGGCTTATTCGTCTTCGCATGTCTCGATATGGAGTAATAATTTACTTTTCTACATGTACAGATAAATAAATAAATCAGCTTCACGCTGTATCCTGCACATAGCAGGGTAGGCAGAGGGAACCTAGTATTAAGACACTCCGTTCCCCACTTTCTGCCGAATCCTGGAGGCATTGCATGTGGAGTGGCAGAACTCAACGCCGAGCTTTGCCTCGACACCAGAGCGTAGAAATGGAAATATAAATGTAAGTAAATATTTCATCTCCTCGAGTGGGGATCGAACCCACAACCAGTCGGCTTACAGTCACACCTTGTGCCCCTGCGCTACGACTGGCCTCAATATGTAGAGATGCCAGTCTGTTTATTATGTACGTTTTGTTATCTTTGTTAATATAACTATGTTTATAGTTTAGTAAAACAAGAGTGAAAAAGTAACGAATTAAAATATATAAAATTTATATGTAAGCGTAAAAATGCGGCAATATCGCATAAAATATGGATGAAAAAGAATGTTTATGTTTAATATATTTACTTGTTAAGTTATAAATAAAAAAACAAAAGAAGACTAAATAACCGGCTTAAAAAATGATTTTATTCTATTATAATATTTCTAAGCTTAAGTGGAATACTATTAACTTCTAAAGAGTCCCACTGTTCAGATGCTGGCTCCATCATCAGACCAACTTAGTGATACTATGTTATTATATTAGTACCTAAGCTACCTATTACTGCCAAGTTTTATAATAACACATTTTTTTTTAATTTCGTAAAAGCGTCGTAAAAATTTCCAGGCCGGTCGTGGCGCAGGAGCATAAAGTGTGGCTGTAAACGCGACAGGTTGTGGGTTCGATTCTCACTCGATGAAATGTTTAAAATTTTCATTTCTTCTTCGGTGCGGCGTTCAGCTACGTCGCTCAACACACAAAGCATTCAGTATTCCACGGAAAATGATAAACGGAGTGTCTTAAGACTAAATTCCCTCTGCCTACCATGCTGTATGCGAGATACAGCGTGAACGTAAAAAAATATTACTCTTCATATAGATATTTTTTCTTTCAAATAGATAAACTAAACGAACTATAAATATAATATAACATACGACGACACGAAACTATATTGTAACGCGCAGTAAGCAAGTCGTCGGCGCGAGGGACGTAAACCGCTCGTAAACCGGCAGCTGACTGTTGTATTGTATCGACACAACACTTTTATATACCTAAAACCTATATAATAAATATTGAATCCCTTATATTTTTATATAATTTTTAGATGCCATTTTTTATTTATTGCAATTTTGTCGAGTTCAAATTAAAAAAGATCTGTTTCGTATGTGATATTATTGGAATCGGATAATATTTCAGTATGACGATCTATTGAGGTTTCTAAGAACGTTATAATTTTTTTATATGTTTGTCTACAAATTTCTCGGAAACAAAAGTCATATTGAGATGATCTTTTTTGATAAAGGTAAGATGTATTTCAACATATCCATCAACTTTCAATTCCAGTTGGTATCCATTCATTTATAATATACATAATTATTAAAATATAGATAATTGTATATTTGTAGATTAATTTTTGAGTATATTTTTGTTTGTAGTCAAAATTTAAATAACACCAGATGCCAGGATTTCCATCTTTACTCAATTAATCAATCAAATCAACATTCTCCAGTACTATCAATCAAAATATTATATAAATCATCGATTAACCCGGCGGGAGTGTGGTGGGGTGTGACATACCCCTAGGACAGTTCATAAACCTATATCGTTTTAATTCGCGATGTTACGTTTTAGCGGTTTTCTGTAGCTGGAGGGAAAGGATGGTGAGAGTGGAAAGTGGCGTGATCGCAGTGTTGCGCCGGACAGTGCTCGGAATACATGCGTGCAAACGTGTGTGGGGTAAGTCACACCCCGCCACATACTTTGTGTATACATTTTGTGACAATTTTTTTTATCTTTTGCTTTGGTTTTATTTATTTTTGATTTAATTTTTATTTATCTTCGAAAAGAACAGCATATTTTACGTGAAATGCTCTTTATTTATTTGCCAATTATTGCTTTTTTTAAGGTTATAAACAAAAATGTCAGTGGTAAGCAGTAAAAGAAGACTTATATCATTGCTTAACGAAGTTCTACAGCATTCTTCAGATGAAGCCAGCTCTCAACTCTTCACCATGATGATAAAATTGATGAGAGCACTGGAGATGAGAAAAAGCCGAAAATTATTATGTTTTATAGCTCGACAAAAGCTGGAGAAGACAGACAGTTGTCGACAAACTGAGCGCAACTTATGATGTCTCTCGCAATAGCAAACGCTGGCCATTGACGATCTTTTAGGGACTTTTAAATATGGCAGCTATCAATGCTAACTTTATATTTCAAGAAAGTGCCAATAAAAGGAACAAACGTACAGAATTCCTCCGCAATTTGGGATTGAATTTGGTTTATACGTATTTGCAGTTACAAGGAGATCAAAAAATATTCAATATTAAGAGTACCGATGCGTACCAGTAGCCCAAAATTAACCCGGACGATATACTCGATGTGCAGATTGCCCACGCAAGCAAAATCGCAAAACAAAATACGCAAGAACTGGATGTGGAAAAGCCACATGCCTACATCATGCAATTTTTTCTTGCAAAAAAAGTACTGATTTTGAATGAAAATACTAAAGTGTTCCTAAACTATTTTATAATGTTTTATGCTCTTATTTTGTGTAAGATCTCATATTGTTTTAAGTTTTTAGAGTTTTTTTTCTTTAAATAGGACTTGTTATTTTTTTATCATTTTTTAAATAGAGGTTAATATTTTTGTTACCAAAAACAAGTGCCTTAGATCTCATTATGTGAATTAATAAAAATAAATTGAATTTACTGTATATTTTATTTTCTTTATACGTAAATATATACCTTATATAATATATACCACTTATTTCATTTAATTTTATTGAAAAAACTATTTTAAGTGCCGATTTATATTCGGGTATGTCACACCCCGCCACATACTGTAAGTAACTTTTCTTCACCACACTCCCGCCGGGTTAATCCTCACACAAGCCCAGCACCGCCATAAAACATATTTGATAAACCCGATCAATCCCGAAGTGGCCGTAAACAAATTCGTAAAAACATTATTTATCCCGCATCCCGGTCCCGTATCCCTGTACATCCCGTATCTGTGTACATTAATAACAGGCCTTATCCCTTAATCTCGCACTCATTCCCGCTTTCCACGGCCGATTCTTTTCGCGAAAAAACGCCGGCTCTGTCGGCAGATTTATGGGGACGGATTAAGAGCTTAATAAATAATAAAATACTGCCAAGTATTGGTTTTATGGGTTGTTTTCAATTTGGTATGGGATTCGATTTTCGTTAGGGTAGCGGATGCCTCTTGAAGGGTTGTGTGAGCTGTCTTTTAGTTACGGGCGGAGTAAATGATCATTGTGACACATTGTATAAAGTGGTAGATTCCGGTAGGACTGACACTTCTAATATTTATTTGTAATTTGATTTAAAAGTGCTTATAGTGGCCTAATTAAATTAAGAATATTTAGAAAAAAAAAAAAAGAAGCCGGTTGTGGTGCAGTGGTAGAAAGTGTGATTATAAAATCGAATGGTTGCGGGTTCGATCCCCACTCGAGGAAATGAAATATTTATTTATATTTTCATTTCTTCGCTGGTGTAGAGGCAAAGCGCGGCGTTGTGCTCCGCCACTCAACAAGCAATGCGTCCAGAACTCGGCAGAAATTAGATTCCCTCTACCTACCCTGCCATGAGCGGGATACAGCATGAAGAATATTTAAATTTTATATTTTATTTTTTAATTTACTTATGTGTTTAGCAATAAGTAGTAGTAGTATAAGTATTTTAATAATTTTGATGTAAAATTTTATTTTAGAAACGACAACATACAACAAACTTAACATAATTTCTAAAGAGAAGTTTAAATGATTATCTTCTCTTAACTTTACATTTACCAAGTACGGAGATAAATGTTATATGATTAGTAAAAAATAAACTATAAACGCTGTCGTGTCTCAATTTACTTGTATTTTCACGCCTCATCCCGCATATCATCATTCAGTAGTAGAAGGCTTCTTATGTTAAGGCAGTCCGTTCCTCACTTTGCGCGCAAATTTTCGATTCATTGCGTGTTGTGTGGTGGAACCCAGCGCTGCAATTTGTTTGAAAATTGTTTAAATATTATTATTATTTAAATAATGCAGATTTAAATAATACAGATTATATTAGAATCTCATCATTTTTTGGCACATTTGGACACATAATTTCTACGGAAACGGGTAGAAACGGTATTTTATGTTATGCATATAATCCAACCAAAACGAAACGAAACGAAACAATTGACTAAAAAACAGTCCCGCTGACTTTTTTGCTCCGGTCTCAGGTCTGAAGTAGTAGCTTTAGTGTCCCGGTGCTACAGAATTCAAATTCAAATTCAAATAATTTTATTCAAATAAGAAGTTACATGTTTCATTTTTTGAGCTTGAAATAATTTACCACCAGTTCACTAAAATTAATATCTCATACCTGAGAAGAACCGGCGCAAGAAACGAGGCGGGACCTATTTTTTTAAAATCAATTTTAAACAAATACCTACATATTTACATTATTAGACGTTCAAAAAATTTACATTTACCTTATTATTTTGGACAAAATTACTTGAATTTGAAACAGCATTTACAAAACTAAAATTATTTAAAATATGCAAAAAAACCTCAACAGTTTCAAATATCTTTGATCCATAGCTCAGCCAGGGTTTAGAGCACCCCCGGCCCCATCTAGTCGTTCATGACGATTCTCATGCGTCACCGCGATTACACCGTAAAGCCGAGCGTAGCCCACTCGCGATAAGGGAAACGGATGCGTGTCGGTCTCAGTCAAAACAACGTATAATGCCTTAATTTAAATTTAAATAACAGTTAAGCCCAGCGGCTGCGGAGGACGTGCAGTGCAGTGTCACTCTTATCCACGATATTAAGGGATGAAAATATGTATTAAAATCGTATTAAAACTAGTTATAGATGGGTGGGAGGGGGTGGTTATGTTAAAAGTTTAAATAATGGTAGTATTAAAATACTTCCATAATTTTTTTCAAATAATCATATTATATATTATAAAAAAAATATTGAAAAAAAAAATTATGGATATAAGGTACGAAATACTAACAACTGATAATAGTTTTTTATTTTTGTCAATGAAATTATACAATTTTGATATAGCTGCTTTTGTTAAAACAAAAAAAAACCTCTTCTCACAACCTCAACGAGCAAAGCTTTTAAAAAATAAAACGTTAAAGATTATGTATATCATTAAAAATTTAATTAAATTAGCTTCACGCTGTATCCCGCACACAGCAGGGTAGGCAGAGGGAACTTAGTGTTAAGACACTCCGTTCCCCACTTTCTGCCGAATTCTGGAGGCATTGCGTGCTGAGTGGCAGAACTCAACGCCGCGCTTAACCTCGACACCAGAGCGAAGAAATGGAAATATAAATTTAAGTAAATATTTCATCTCCTCGAGTGGGGATCGAACCCACAACCAGTCGGTTTTACAGTCACACCTCGTGCCGCTGCGCCACGACCGGCCTCTATTATGTATATCATAATTATGATAAATGCAAATTTAAAACATAATTTTCAATTTATAAAAATATGTCACCACGTCATACGTGTTCACAGTCACAGCTATGTGGTGACATCGTCACGTCATAACAAAAAGTTAATTTTTCCATTTGACGCCGTTGACGAGTGGCTTACACGCGATAAGGGAGGATTACACCCTCATTTAAAATTACCGATGAAACAGATAGAAGGATTAGTTTCACAATTTCTGAACCGTTGTTCTCATTTAAATCGTTATCGCAGATCTGCCCCACACCTTGTTAGTCATGGCTGAGTTTATAGTGTTCTCGATTCTTTTAAATATATATTTTTTAAGTAAAATAGTAGTGCATTTGGAAATATAAATGTGTTTTTTTAAATTTGTTTTTAATTTTTTTTAATAGTTACTAGGGTTTTTAGTTTTAAATTGTCTAGTCTTTGCCGTTAAGTAGATTTAGTGTGTTGAATGATGGAGTACGCCTACATTACATTACCACTATTGTTAAATAATAATATACTTACTTCCTATTTCGTACGACCATAATTATTATTATAATATAAAAACAAAATTAATACAACGAAACGAAAAAAAAAAACAGTTTATGACAAATCATTAAATCTTCCACAGATATCAATCTTAAAAAAGTTGAAATTAAAAAAAAAAAAACGCACCGCCCATCAAGAATCTCTGGCATTTCATTAAGTCAAGAGAAAAAAAAAACAACAAAAATGTCACCAAAAGAAGAGCACAGATTAAATTTTAGAGCTACCCACCTACCTATAATTTAATTAACAAAAAGCGCGGGTAGAAAAAATGAAACGTCAAAATTACAACAAGATTCCGTTTAATTATGTCGGGGAGGGTGGGACTAATTACATTTTCTTAATTTGCAAAGTTCCGGGTCCCGCTCCCGCTGGCCGGCGGTGTACGGAGTACGTGCCTGTCATTGGATTTGTATAGCTTGTTTTTGCTGTTACAAAACCGATTTAAATAGGGTTTCCCTTTTCAATGGACTTTTGAAGTTCCATTGTTAATGGTTTTTTTTTTATTTATGTTATTATTTCTAATTATTGTTATATAGTTTATTAATATATGGTAAGGGAAGACCTATGTTGACAGTCGAAAACACAGTATCGATGATACTGGAGGAAGGTCACGTAAAATGCATGAGGGACAACATGTATGAAGAGGTACATGACAGTGGAGGAGGTGAAAGAGGTATGCAGAGATCGTAGCGTTTGGCGCTCCGTTTTTCCTGGCTACCTCGATAGAATGAAGTTAAACATACATTATAAATATAGTAATGTTAAAAACTTATTAAATCTCGCGGGGCTCTAATAAGTATTGATTAATTTAAAATTATACTTATTACACTATCATAACTATTATATAATCTGAAACAAAATAAAAAAAAAATATAATAAAATACTGAGGCCAGACGTGGCGCAGGAGCACAAAGTGTGATTTTAAAAGAAAGACTGTACATGAAGTCAACACCGCGCTATGTCCACTTATCAAAGTGTAAATAAAAAATAAATTATTCCCTGAATAGAATTCGAACCCGCAATCGTAGTGACAAAGGTTCTAAAGCCGCTATGGGCTCAACAAAAACGACGTGTAAATGTATGGATATATTTTTAAAAATAGGTAAACTTGGTCTAAACATTTTAATTTTAAACTTTCAACCAAACAAAAACAACACAACACAAGCAAGAGAAACATAAAATATAAGTAATTCAACGTTATAATATCATTAGATGTTTTTCATTAACATTTTTATAAACCTTCGAAAGGGGTGCTCAGGGGGAGGTTGGGGGGTGGTTGGGGGGCAAATTGTAGATAATTAAGTTTATCGTTTTAATATCTTTTTGTCTTTGAAATTTGCAAATGAGTTTTTTTAATAACGCCAAATTAGTAGCGGCCGCTCTAATCCTTTTATGATTTATGAGATTTAAATGCAGATAAAGGATAGAAGTTTACTGTTTATGCTTTTTTTTTAGAAATTTAATTTACATTTGGTTTATTTTTACTTAGTTTAATGTTTATTTTGTATGGTAGGTTAGAAGTTGGTAATGTTTTGGTACCTATATTTAATGGGGAAGTTAGCATGAAAGCTATATTAAAACTAAGAGTAGGCAGAAGGAACGTAGTGTTAAAATACTCCGTTATTGACTTTCCGCCGATTTTTTTTTATATATATTACGGGTTTAGTGTTGGAACTCAATGACTATTATATGTTACAGCATTAGCTATAATATGTTATAATAAAAAAAATATTGTTCTGATGAGATCAATTAAATCTATCATTCACCAATAATTTTGACTATGTACAGTGGTTGTGGATTGAAATGCTAGTTTGTTTAAATTATACTTAAATTAAAATTTATATTTTCTTTTTAGGAAAGACGACTTAGAATTAACTAAGGATGTCAATACCAAAATATACGTATAATATATAAAGTACATAGATACTTTTTACGAAAATCAATCCTTTATAGGCGTGCCTATATTAAAAATCTCAATGGAATATCATATCACTAGTTTTCCCTACAAGCATAATGTAGAGGAACATACCTATAAAATAAAATAAGGGTGTTTTCAAACATTCAGTGGCAGCATCATTAGCGCGCGTCATTTGTCACCGCCTTATCGCGGCTGTTAATAGTCGCGATTTGTGGCTTTGCGAGCTAAATCATTGTGTGAGGTGTCAGTTCGGATTTAAGGAAAGAGTTGTGATGTAAAATGGACGTCAGATAAGGTGAAACAGTGGTCAAGGGATTTATTACTCGAGTGTTACCGCAAAAACATGAATAAAAATATTTCTAAAATAAACGATTGAATTGAGGTAAAATAATAACAATTAGGCTTAGTCGTGGCACAAAAGTGCGAAGGTTGTGGGTTCCACTCGAAGAAAATTAAAAAATATATATTTACTTGGTAACGAGGCATAGCGCTGCGTTGAGTTCCAGCACTGAACACGCAATGCCTTCAGTGTGCTGTTCTTTAATACTAGGTTCCCAGGTACACTACCCTCTGCCTATAGCAGGGTGCAATGTGTCGGATATTTTTTTTATATTTATCATATTTAATATAAACAATATAATTTACGTAAGTATATTCTATCTACATATCTACTTACTATATATCACAAAAAAATATTAATAAAAAACAGCCACCACTTATATTCAAATCCAGATTACATATTATTAAATTATATTTTATCTGAACAAGATAAAAAACAATTACAGATTATAACACCAATATAGATTATAGGCGTCCCCACAAAATGCAGATTAAAAAACCGCGCCACGCGCACTCAATTTACTTTTTTTATCTTTATTTCTGAACAGTCGTTTTGAAGAATTTGTGGCCGATAGGTAAATTGGAATTGTGTTTTTGATCGATGGCGTTCACTAATGGGCGTTGGATAAAAAAAAATAAAATACACGAGTCGGCTGCATTTTATTCGCAAGCGCAAAATGGCGGCTTTTTTGATTGATGACTCGATCTATTGTTTGGACGTCGAATGGACTATATAATGGATGTAATAGTTTACTTTTATGATATTGTGATGTTTTGTTTAATATGGGAAGAACTGTTAAATATCAATTAGATTTAACTACATTTGTGTATGGTATGTGGAAGACAGAAACCTTCTTTGAAACTAAAAGAATAAAAATAAGGAAAGAGATATTTTTGAGGTCAGTCCTGGAACAGGGGCAGCTTGTCACTGTAAACGCGTTTGTGGGTTCGATTGTCATTCGAAATAAGGATATATTTGATATATTTTAATTTCTTCGTCCTGGTGTTGAGGCAAAGTGCGGCGTGGAATTCTGACACTTAACACTCAATGTCTCCAGAATTCGGTAGAAAATGGGGGACGGTCTTAACACTAGGCTCCCCCTGCCTACCCAAACTCTTCTCAATATGGGATACAGCGAATTTGAAAAAGTATATACTTTTATAATTGTTTTTTAAACTTTTATACACATTAACTGGGCCAGTCCCGGAAACGAGGCCAGTCGTGGCGCAGGGGCACAAGGTGTGACTGTAAAACCCACTGGTCGTGGGTTCGATCCCCACTCAAGGAGATGAAATGAAATAAAAATGAAATATTTACTTAAATTTATATTTCAATTTCTTCGCTCTGGTGTCGAGGACAAGCGCGGCGTTGAGTCCTGCCACTCAACACGCAATGCTTCCAGAATTCGGCAGAAAGTGGGGATCGGAGTGTTTTAACACACTAGGTTCCTTCTGCCTACCCTGCGGTGTGCGGGATATAGCGTAAAGCTGATTATACACATTATGTTTAGTTAATTAGCTCAATAAAATTTACTATTTGACATTTATTTCTTGTTTTCTATACATAATAAATAATACAAGACGATGATACTTATTACCTTACAAATCTTAAAACTGCAGATTCACCCAAATAAGCCCAACAACAGACAGATATACAAAACGAAATCATCTTTTGATTACAGCATAAAGAGTAATTATTGCTAATCCTATTATATTACAGCCATAATCGATTCAAATACAAAACAAACAACGTCTCATTCAAAATAATGACCGAAAAAAAAAAACATGGCCGCTAAGACATTATTGAAACTTACCTATCGTCGTTACGTAGGAAAATAATATCGTATAATTACCCCGGCCCTCCCCGCGCGAATGAAATGGCAATAATAACTACTAAGATGAGAGACAGAGACGGCTGTATGTCTCGCGGTCCGTCTTTTAGCACTTAAGTAATTGAATACAGGGGTCGGGTAAGTTGGGGAATAAAGTATCTGTAATAAATGTAATAATATTTTCGAAGACATGTTTAGTTTTCACATAAATATAATAATATAATGTCAGTATGTTTGATTGTTTGGGACGAGACATTAATGGCGGCGATGCCACTTCGTTGTTTTCTATTATTTACTACCGGTTCTTTTGACGAGACCATATTTGATGTTCTGTCATTGAAATGTAAATATTTTGTCGTTTGAATTGAATATGTATTATAATATGATTATAATGTGAGGGTTCATTATTAGTAAGGTGAGGGGTTCATTTTTAACTTTAGATTAATTAATTTAAATAATTGAATTAAATTCTAAAAGTATTTAAATAGACTCTGTACTCGTCGAAATGGTATCTGGAATGGAAAAATAAAATTCTGCTTTTCATTTCTTTTAGTTCACACAAGTATAACACATTCAGTCGAAAACAGAAAAAATGTATATTTGCTTTTTTTGCAATATTTTTACATATCATGTTTTAAAGAGAACAATAACATAGTCTTCATATATTTTATTTATAAAAATTACCATAAATTTATATCTGTTAAAGTACCCGTGTCTCATGAAGGCAATTAAACATACATATTTTTGTACTTAGCGCTAACTTTGCGTTTTAATTAAGTGAAATAACACGTTATTTTAATTAACGTAATTCAAGAAGCTATAAACTTGGAATAAAATTTAAAAAATATTATAATTTCCTTGATAATAATAAATTTTACTTTCGACTTTGTAATATTTAAATTGATATCACCATATAATTTTAATTATAAATTTTAATAACAAACCTTGTTGTTGATGGACAAATTAAATTTAAGAAAATAATAAATATTTTTAATTGACAGCTGTAACATATATGTATATGTCGTATATGTCACAGTCCTGAGGCCAGTTGTGGCACACCGGCACGTAGGCGCACAAGCATCAGCGACAGTAAATGCGACAGTTTAAGGTTCGATTCCTACTCGAGGAAATGAAATATTTATTATTTTAGCAATGCGCGGCATAGAGTTCCTCTACTCAAGGAAAGTAGTGAGCGAAAAATATTAAATAAAATTAATTTATTTTTAATTTAAAGACATTCATGAACGGATAATGAACTCTTAACAATAGTTTTCAATCAGAGACATTACATCTGAGCCACTCTAGCCCGTAGCGTTTATCACGAAATAAAATAAGATTTTACCCATTACATTAAATCATTTAGCGACGAAATTGGAGGAAACTTCTGTTTTTTTTTCATTATTTTAGTAAACAAAATAGTAAATAGTAAAGTTGAACAAAGGACATAAATACGGCATTCAATGTAAAAGTGAAACAGAAGGTACGCACTCGTACGAGTATCCGCCTCTCGTAAAACTAAATGGGGCTATGATAATTCTGTAGAGTGCGCACACTCTCGCCTAAATTGTCGCGAATACAGCCTAACAAGTCTTTTTTTATTTCTTTTTATTTATATAGCAACACTATAGTCTATTGGTCTATTTTTTTTAATTATATAGTTTCCTTTATTATTTTCTTACATTTTCAAGGTTAAGTCATTTTGTTGATTTAAATCCTCCTCAGTAAGACATATTGTGTCTTAGGAGGCTAAACGCCTACTTAAGAGATTTTTTAAACAAAATTTAATGTTAAAATAGGTCCTGGACTATTACAAAGTTAATATTTTGTTTATACTTCCAACAAAATTTTGGTAACTTATTTAAACTATAAGAATTAGCTATAAGATGACAAAATGATACAGTAGTAAAAATATTGTAAAAAAGCACCCTAATTCCACACACACCGGAATTAAAGCAAAAAATATAAAGTAAAAAAATCAATTACGTTATTTTTTACCTACACTAAAATATCATACACTATACAAAAATCGAACTCCCTACAACCAAATAGACCCATTTATTTTACTATGCGTACAACAGCTTAAAGAGAACGATCCAAATACAAGGTATATGTAGTACTAAATCTTGTTTTGTTCGTACGCTTTTTTATTACCGCCATGTTGTGCGTTAGTTTTATTGGGTTTAGGAGATATCGCAGTGACGCGGAAGCGATGATGATCAATGCCCAATGATATTGCTTTTGCTCACTCTACCGTAGAAAGAAAATTTTTCCTCAATACACTAATGAAGAACTTTTATTATCCTTTCAAATCATAAAAAATGGACATATTTTCTAAAAAAATATTATGTTTTGTTTTTCCTGTTTTCTATTTTTCTCTTGGAATGTTACACCTTCGATTTGACTTGTCTAAATTAAAGTTTATACGTTATCACCAAATTCACTATAATTAGGCGTCGATACTATTAACAAACTATAGTTGTAAGACATTATAGTGGTAATATTAATAATAATATTTTTTTTAAACCTAAAAATAAATGTAATGTAAAAGAGTATCACACTTCTTTGTGGCCATCGTGGCTCAGTAGCACAAGCGATAGTGCAGTCGAAGAAATGAAATATTTTACATTTTCATTTCACACACACAGACACATTTCAACACAAGATTCCTAGGTTCGTTCTGCCTACCTTGTTATGTGTGAGATACAGCAGCAGATACCATTATTTAATAAGTTTTTTTTTGTTGTCGAATGACAATAATAAAGAGATATGTGTGACATTCTAAGTGCTTGATGTGATTCTGAACGCAGGTTCACAATGAACCTTTTTAAATATAAACGATTTACGTGATAACCTTACAAAATAAGAAAATTACAATTTAAAGCAGTAGCTCCTCATCAGCTTAGTACATTAAACCAAACAAACTCTACAATTTTATAATATTAATATATATTTTTAATAAATATACTAAAATTTTCCTTGACGCATAATTTAGAAGCCGCGTGCAGAAGCTAGTCTACATATAAAAATTGTATACACCGGCGTATAAACGCTTTAATGGCCTCTCTTCATTAATTATCTTGGTTTATTATATTCTGGGAATCACGATAAATCCTCTGCACCTCGCAGTTTATTAAACCCTTTATAGCAATGTTGTTAAGTCGGTACTCGGTGTTATGGTGCAGTTTTATTATTTACAACATCAGTCCCCTGTACTTTGACTTTTGCTATAAAGTGGATACGTATTGTTTAATTTTAGTGTTTGTCGTCTTTATGTTTGTAGCACGTTGTGGCTAATAGTGATAAATCACTATTATTTCTATTTTGTTTTTATGCATCTCTAGAATGCATTGCTTGCATAGCTTGCCTTACCACAGAGGCGGATTCAGTCTTCATTATCATCATCATCAGCTTCATGCATTATCCCGCACACTGTACGGTAGGCAGATGGAACCTAGTGTTAAGACACTTCGTTCCCCACTGTCTGCCGATCTCTGGAGGCATTGCGTGTTGAGTGGCAGAACTCAACGCCGCGCTTTATCTCAATACCAGAGCGAAGAAATGGAAAAGTCAAAAAAGTTTGTGGTTATAGCCTATTTCAATCGGTCATATTTAAAAATAAAAATGTAATGTTAATGCTTTTTCCTCGCTCTGACCACAAGACAGAATGCGATCATGAGTGCTGCCACTCAATACCCAATGTCTCGAAATTAGTGTAGTGCTTGCGAAACAGAGTGTTTAAATACTACGTTTTAATACTGCTATATGCGAAAAGAAACTGCAAATTGCAAAAAGAAACAACATGTATAATAATCATTAATAATATTGCTATTATATATAGAGTAAATATCTCTACTCACAAATATCTCGATACCGCCAAGTTAGTACAAACTAATAAATTCAATTTATATCGCCATCATATCGTTATTATACAAACATCGACGACACCGAGCGGCGATTAAACCTGTTAAGTGTTCAGTACAAGATGTTAACTACTCACCTTATTGTCTATAATATGTTAGAGGGTGGAATTCCCATATTTAATTGTTTGGATGTTATAATATATGTAGAAATAGTATAATAATATATGTATGAATTATATAAACGATGTTGAGTTCCGCCTCAACACTCAATGCCTCGAACGTTCGGCGGAAAGTGGGGAACGAAGTGTCTTAACACTAGGTTCCCTCTGTTTTTATATGTATAAAAATGATAATACGAACACATATGTACACATATAGTATGTATTATTTAAATTATTGTGGTAGCTTTACAGTGTCTGTACTGTAAAGCGGTGGTTGTAAGTTCTAATTGGAGAAAATGTATTATTATCATGTCATCGCTCTGGTAACAAGACATTCCTCTGCCTAACCTGCTAAACCTAAAAAAAATATACATACAAAAATGGAATACAAAAACAAACGTTGTTTTTGACCATAAACCAACGCCTCCATTAATACGGAACAGTCATTTTAACAGCACTCGAGATAACGACCCGAATAAAAACAAAGTGGGAAATAACAAAGGACTTAACTATCTTATTGTACCTACATCGCTTTATTAGACCCGTCCATACCAGCGAGTACAGTACGGTCAACGAGTCGTGCCCAGAAGTTAGCTATAGATTTGACTTTAGAAAATTTCTGACTTTTGATTATTTTCCGCTTGAGTTAACAGAAAAAGTTCAGAAAGCCTAAATTCAAGATAGCCACGACTCCTCGCCCGTACTGTACCAGCGAAGATTGGATCGACGTCTAATAATGAAAATGTATTTATGACCTAATTAAACTGCTGTCTACCGAACGTTGGAGCGGGACGGAGCTACAACATCCCACAAGTGGGAGCGAGACACCCACCACCCCATCTCAGTGATTAATGAGTGTTATATGGCTGGTTAAGTACCGTGTAATTTGCAAAACGACCCTTAATTACCGTAGAACATGGCTACTATTGCCGTCTTTATCGCTCGCGGCCAGATTTTATGAGAAGGAAAAGGACGTACTCGGTTGGAGTTGCGACTTGAAATGTATTTAATGAGGCATTATGATGTCGTAGAGATTAGGTGAACATGGCGCGGTGTTGACCCGCTCTTTATATTTGGCTTCCAGTGAAACAAACATAGAGTTAGTGGCTCGTTTCCAAACGTAAAATGTTGGATTTGCGCTCGCTTCGCCTCGTAAGCACCTTTTGTTTGAGTTTCGGCCAAATTGTGCCGCGGGTCTAGTTTGCTGGGTCGTTTTAAAATTATTACTTGCTAGTGGCTGTCTGCAAATTCGGTGTAATGTCAGCTATGACATCTAAAATGTCGCTTTTCTCCGTTCTCGTAATAATTTCGGCAAATAGTAATAATATACTAAGGAATATTGCTACTATTTCCTATTTGGCCAGTCGTGGCGCAGCGGTACAAAGTGTGACTGTAAAACTGCTTGTGGATTCGATCCCCACTCGAGGAGATGAAATATTAACTTAAATTATTATTTCCATTTTTTCGCTCTGGTGTCGAGGCAAAGAGCGGCGTTGAGTTCTGCCACTTAACACGCAATGCCTCCAGAATTCGACAGAAAGTGGGAACGGCGTGTGTTCCACTAGGTTCCCTCTGCCTACCCGGCTGTGTGCGGGATACAGCGTGAAGCTGATTTGATTTTGATTTTATTTCTTATGTATTTTTATTTCCTAAGAGATATTTAAACTTTAACATTCTACGCCGCGTTATTTCTCTTGAACTCTTGAGTTGACTGCTAGTCAGTCAGTACATTTTTTCAAGATTTTTTTTATACGAGTATTACACGTTTTACATAAATTTAAATTATTTTATAATTTTAAAATTTTCAATAATACACATTATATGTATTGCACATTATCACATCATGTCATTGATTGCACGAATATAACTAGAGTCCAAATGTCAATTTGGATTGCATTTTTTTTCACATTAACTATTAATTATTTTTCTATCTTTTATTAAAAAAAATACATAATTATATTTATTTATTTATTTATTTATAAGGTCCACCAACAGAATACACACAGTACATGAATATAAAATAATAATAAAAAAAAAAAATACATTGCTAAGTGTTATTCCCTTTACAGGTAGACACAACATGCGCCAATAGTATACTTTTTTGTTAATTTACATTTTTCTTAATACCTTTAAAATAACTTTTAGATAAAATTTTATTATTACATGAGAAAGAGAAAAAAAAAAAAAACAAACTAATGGGATTTAACAACACATAAGAGCTATACAAAACGACAAACATTATAACTGAACAACAAATTAACGGAAAATAAAATAACAATATAATAATAAAAAGCAAGAGACAAACAAGCAAAACTAGAGAGTGAGTCAAGAGCCTTGTAAGCATTTGCAAATTTTTCGTCTAAAACTTCCAAAAGCGTCGTACGCAACATCCAAATCGTCTATGGTAGTGGCTATTTTATTATACTGACACAAGAGTGTCGGTATGGGAGAATTCATTCCTAGCTTAGTTCTGTAAAATTTTAAATTGAAATATTGCTTCGGCCTACGCGGTATATTATTTGGCACATACAATTCAAGCTGGCTGACTAAATATTGTGAATCTATTTCGTGGTTAAACAATTTATATAAAAAAAGCAAGTTCAACAGCGTTCGGCGATCCTCCAGTGGAGTCAAACCAAATTTTTTCAGGAGTAAATCGTAGCTAAGAGATTTAGGAAGTTTCATTTTATATTTGAGATGTTTCATAAACCTTTTTTGAACACTTTCAATTCTCTGGCAATGATTTTTATGATGAGGTGACCATACTGCAGAGCAGTATTCCAGTTTACAGCGTACCAGGTAATTATAAAGGGATATTAACGTTACGGGATTTTTGAGCTCCCTGGAACACCTCAACACAAATCCCAAAGTAGACGTAGCAGAACTTACTATGTTATTTACATGATTTGAAAAAGTTAACTTACTATCAACTGTAACGCCAAGATCACGTATTTCACTGACCTCCCTTAAGGCTATTCCTGCAACTGAGTATGTAGTCTCAAGTATTTGTTTTTTTCTCGTCAGCTTTATATGAAAACATTTACTCGCATTTAGTTCCATATGGTTGTGCTGACACCACTTTACAATAGCATCAACATCACTTTGAAGCAGATCCGCGTCCTGTTTTGTTTTAATTGGGTGCAGAAGCTTAAGATCATCAGCAAATAAAAATATTTTAGAGTGTTTTATGTATTGGCAAATGTCATTTATAAATATATTAAAAAATAATGGTCCCAAGTTTGAACCCTGAGGTACTCCCGAAATTATCTGATATTGTTTTGAGGCACAGCCATCCAACACTACTCTCGACTTCCGATTATTTAGATAGGATCTACACCAACTCAGAAGTGGATTTCTTACGCCGTATGCTCTCAGCTTTTGTATCAACATACTATGATTTACTCTATCAAAAGCGTTTGAAAAATCTGTATATATTGCATCAACTTGAATATTCTGATCAACCATTTCTGCAGCTTGATTAATATAGCTCACAAGATTAGTATTAGTAGATCTTTTAGGTAGGAAACCGTGTTGATCTTTGCTGAATGTGCTTCTCAAATGATTGAATATTACAGGGTAAATAAGTGATTCAAAAACTTTTGCAATACTTGATAAAATTGAGATGGGCCTATAATTAGAAATATGAGTCTTATTACCTTTTTTATGTACGGGTACAATTCTTGCTTCTTTCAGAAGATCCGGGAATACCCCCTGCTCGAGAGATGCATTAAATATTATTGTAAGTGGCGGTGCTAATGTACCGGCACAGTTATAAAGAAAGATCGGTGGAACGTCATCTGGACCAGAGCTTTTATTGATGTTTATTAATTTCAATTTTCTAGTTACATCATCTTCGGTCAATGATATTCTGTTAATTATATTATTGCAAAATATATGATCATCGATTTCTATTTTTGATGGCATTGAATTATTTTCACTTATTGTGTCTTTATATACACTAGCAAAATGGTGTGCAAAAAAAGTACAAATTTCACTAGATGTAGACGCCTTAGTTTCATTATAGTACATCACAGTTGGATAGTTGGAGTTCTTATTTCGCAAATTTTTTATAAATGAAAAAAAAGATGCAGGATTTTTAAGTAAATTAATTTCTATGGATGAAATATACCTTTTATAACAGTTATTTAACATTATGTTGCAGTCTTTACGAACATACTCAAATTCAGTAACATCCAATGGATTATTGTATAGTTTTATTTTAAAATGAAGTTTATACTTGATTTTTAGAAGGCGTATCAAATCATGACTAAACCAAAATGGATATTTTTTGCGAAAATTACCTCGTTTGGGAACATGTTCTTCAATTATTTCACGAAGGATTTTATAAAAAGTGGCAAGCATATCGTTTACGTCGCCTTTTAATTCACTTGGCCAATGAACTTTATTTAAAGATTGCAGTATTGATATATAATCCGCCCTACGAAAATTATACTTAGGTCCATATGCTCTAATAGTTGACTCAGGTTTAGGAATATTAATAGTTACAAATAACGGTGGATGGAACTCATCCACATCACGAATAGGGTCCGTACACAATTTAACATCTATTAATTCTGCATCACAAAAAACTAAGTCCAAAATTTTGGCCTTGTGATTTAGCATATAATTATATTGTTTAAAGTTATGCAAGCACATAAAATCGACTAACATATCTTTAAGTATAGAGCTATAACCTTCATTATTCATAGTTCCATTGGTTGAATTCCATGTTATGCCACTCATGTTAAAATCTCCAGCAATAAGTGTATATTTGCACGGTTTTGTAATGACCTTGTTGGTTGAATCAATGAACGTACCGAGACTTTCCTTTGAAACAGGAGGCGGAAGATAAACTGTACATATACGTAGAGTTTCAACTCTCTTATTTACCTTTATACTTACCTCAACCCACAAATCCTCCATGTCTGATTCCCATTCTGGGGTACGCTTTGATTTTAAGCTCGTGGAAACAGCAATTAATACGCCACCTCCCATCTTTTTAGAGTTAAAGGAAGAAGATTGACGATCGCGCCTATAAACGTTATATCTATTGTCAAAAATCTCATTATCAAAAATACTTTCAGTAAGCCACGTTTCAGTAAGAATAATAATATCATATTGATTTATCAATAGCTTTTGACGCACTCTCTCAGTAAACGACCTAAGACCTCTTACATTCTGATAAAAACAGCTGAGTTGTGAGAATTTTACAAATACAAAGTACCACCCACATGATATATATATTATTAAAATATTCCCTTACTTAACTTAAATCATTAAAACAATTTATACTTTTAATATGTTTATACGTAGAGTCCTCCGACTTTCTCATATAAACGTTACCTCCTTTCACCCATACAAATTTATACCCGATTTCTCTAGCTTTAATTCTTGCTGCAGCATGTAGTGCTTTCACAGTTGGGGATAAATGTTCTAAAACATAAATAGGTTTTTTGTCCCCTCCTATACCCAAATGTGATGTATTAAGTTTTTCGGTAGGATTACTTGCTTTTTTGTTAAAATTAATAGTTGCAGCCAAAAAACCGTCACGAGTTCTCTGATTATTAAATTTAACAAGAACCGACCGAGGCCTTCTACTGTCTCTATTTTGCTTAGCAATTCTTGTGCAGAGGTGGATGTCCGCGTCGTTCAACTTGTAGTTTATTGAATTAGCTATTTGTTTAGTTACAGTCACTAAATTCTCGTTTTTATGCTCCGGGATGCATTGTACTTCAAGATTGCTGGCTCTTCCATGTTGTTCAATTAGATTTAACCTAGTTGTGAGTTCCGATACGCTCGATTTTAAAATTCTATTTTCAGTTTCGAGTGTTTTAATGCACTTAACTTTATTTGACATATCCTCACGAATTGTTTCATACTTCTCCTCTAGGAAACTTATTGATGAGGTAATGCCAGCAACATGATCGAGAAGATCTTTTAATTTATTATCAAATTGCTCCATCATATTCTTTTTAAGTAGTTCCAAACTACATTGAAGTTCTTCTTTAACTATTTGTCGAATATCATTGCATGTGACTGACGGCGGACTCACCGACACAGGAACTTTGGTACGAATTGTTACATTCTGAGGGTCAGTTACTGAGCTGACCCCTTCCCGCGGAACATGTGTATTTTTTTTTGATTTCACAGACAGCGACATCTTACGTTAAACTTAGTTGTAATTACTATAATTTTGCACTAGGTGTCGTTAATTATTTTTCTTTATGAATTTCTTTCTTAAAATATCGTACACTCTCTTATTAGAAACAATTGCCAACTTGCAAGATACTTTATAAAAACAATATCTTTTAAAAAAAGTGTGATTTTAGTATGATACGATCTTAGATACACAAGTTTAATTCACGACACGGAACGTTGCGCTAATAGTTACTTAAAGTTGCAAGTAAAAATTGCTTAGACTTCTACATATATGTTCGATCAACCGAACAAGTCCGTTACAAATGACATATTCAAATATTGAGGACGTTTGCACAACTAAATGTTATTTAGTTTTTACAACGACAACTGCACATTTCCATAGTTCAGCAGGCACGGCACAAGTTTCGAAGATATTTTTTGGCACTTAGTCACTTTTTTAAGCAATTACCACTCATAAAATCCCTTATGAATCTTTACACATTTGGACTCAATTTTTATTATAATTCATTGTTAGTTTTATGTAATAACACTCACACACAAAATTTAGGTCTAAACTAATGTTTTTAACAACAAATAAGGCTAATTTGACAACTAAAAACAATTTAAACACTAAAAAGTATACAGAGCTTATTAGCACGGGCAGGCAGCGCCACCAGTTCCTCGAATAAACTAATATATAAACATATATCGTACTAACATTGTAAATGTGAATGTAAGTTTGTTTGTTACGCTTTCACATCAAAACTACTCAACCGACTATCATAAAATTTTGTACAACCCTTCTTATATTTATAAAAAGGGAAATATTAGCGTTTCCATGCAAACTTTCAACCCCTATTTACATTAGTATTCCAAAAATTGCCCAACAACATTTCAACTAGCTAGGCCTACATGTACATACGTCCGGTGAAGAAATAGCACTTTATTTGAATAATTTATTAAAAAAAATTGTTGATAAAAAATAAAAATATAAAGCAAAAAAATGATTAAATTGTACAATGTACCTACACATAAATCAATGAGAAATAAAATTTAAATATAATACTTACAACCTTTTAAGTAAATAAATTTAGCTAAACACAACCGTAACTACAGATAAGCTATAAAATTTACCCCAATTTTAATTTCAATTATTTTTTTCAGGTATGGTTCCAAAACAGAAGAACTAAGTGGCGGAAAAAGCACGCCGCCGAAATGGCGACAGCGAAACGCAAGCAAGAGGAGTTGGGTGAAGAGTGTGATGAACAGGAGTCCCACGAGGCTGACCCTTGCAGTGACGATGATGAGGCCAAGAGACCTCGTCTAGAGGCTCTTCATCTCCACATGCCTCATCACCGCCAGTGATCTAATTCCAGCGCGGAGGCAATCGACCCAACCCACCGCGCGGCCACATTGGGTCACGGGCACCCCCAAAAAGACATTGACGCTAGTGCCAAACAAAGTGCTTATTTTTACTACAACGAGTATAGAAATAAAGACACTAACGATACGCCATTCGATTTATCCAACTGGCAGAGAGACAACAGGTTCGATTCTCGGGATACGTACGAAGTGAGCGAAACGAAAGCTAGTGATAGTGATGAGTTAAATGTTAACGATAATGAAGATCAGCCGATCAATTTCGCCTATTATCATTTTTAACGTGGATGCCGTTTTTGGTAAAAACTAATACATTTTGTGTTTGTGTCTAAGCCAATAATTTAAAGATCGATTAGTTGTTCTGAAATTAGAGATCCATCGTCTATTAAAAATGATGATTGGTCGAACCAGTTTTGCTGGTTAAATCTGTGGTTCCGTACATTAAACGCTTTGTAATTTATTAGCCTTAAGTAAAACTACTGTAAATATACTTAGCAATGGAAAAAATAACTTATTATAATTAGATTTTACATATTCGTGAACTATCTAGTATTTAAATCTGTATATTTCAATTATAAGATTCTCGGTGCCAATTCTACTAAAATTGTTAGTTTAAGATGACGTTTCTAAGTAAGATATGTTATGAATAACGCTAACATAGATAGATTTAGCTTTAAGTTAAATATTTCATGTAAATTTAAAAAGTCGTGTTTACATAAATGTCACAATTTATGTAAAATATATGATGGCTATCTAAAATATAACTCTGGTCTTCAAGATGTTAAAAGCGTTTTTTCCCTAAATATGTTTCTGGAAGTAGAAAAAATAACTAATCACATACAATATAGGTACTTAATTCACTTTTATATCATTGAATAGTATCAAAATTAACTTAACAAGAAAATATCTGTTCAAATCTCAAGTCCAGGCCCTTTTAGAAAATATCGCTACATACATCCATAATCGCACCCATTCGAATTAGTAAGAAAAATTACAATACCTAAATTACTAACATATGTCATAGAAATATAGTCATAGGGATATGAAAAATAAAAATACTACTGTATAATTAAAATTTTACAGTAGTATTTTTATTTTTCATATCTCTAATATCTTGACAAATCTTTCTCGTTTCTTCGTTTTCATTTTCAGAGTTTGTCTTCCGACTCAAGCTACTCCACTTTGTACTTCAATATCCATTAAATATCTTGATAGATATATAAGAGATATATTCACTTAGAAAATAAAGTTATGATTTATACAAATAATATAACGAAAACACATGGTAAATCTATTTAATACAAATCCACGACCTTTATAATATGAAAGAAATAGTTTCATTTCAGACAAAAAAACAATATTTTAACTTAAAAAAAAATGTAATTATAAACAAAGGCTAAATGTAAATACTATGAGAAACGTCACTTATTTACTAAGAGTTAGTACACGCATTGCAATATATAGTAATGTATATTATATATAATAAGATGTATATAGATATTTAAACGAATTTACCTATTGTAGAGATGACCACGCGAAAGTACCGACAGCAACAACAATTTGTACATTTTTATTTTTACCATATAACGAAAAACAAAAAAAAATACTTTTATGAATTAAAATGATTATTTTGATGCTGACGGTACAAGAGACAGCTCAGCTGTAAATAGGCGTTTTATTTAAAATAATAGTATTCTACATTGTATTTGAATCCAAATTTTAAATTGTATAAGAAGCTGTAAAACAATAATAATAATAATTTAATAAGCAATATAATTATAATGTTCAAAATAAATGCTGTGTAATAGTTTTTTTTTCCTTTTTATAAAAATATTTTATAAGTTTTGCCACTTCTAAACATGGAAATGATCGTAAACATAGTCGAGTATGATTTATACATATAATGTCAAACAAAACTACCTAGATATTACTAGATATTCAAAGAACACACAACATTTACATAAAAAAAATAACAATTGAAAAATAATATTTCAAATTTAATAAAAGCTTATACTTATATATTAAGAGGAAATGATCATTGAATCAAACTTTTATTAAACAATTTAATTTTCCTATCTCCACTCCGCAAGACGAAACACAACGTTATATCAAAATTCGACAATGCGGTGAGAACGGGGTGTAACACTGCCTATCCTGCTGCACGGGAAAGAACGTGAAGCTTATTTATTATTATTATTATTATTATTTAACTTGTTTGAAAGCTTTTTAAAGAAATAACTGATAAAATTTGTTGTTTAAAAAATCATTGTATATATGGCCTCCTCACTGATAAATAGTATATAAATAATAAAATACTTGAGCGTGGAGAATCTACGTGATGTGGTTAAAATAAACAGTTAGTAAAATATAAGCTTTGCCTTTTCTTTCACCCAATATCCTTTGTATAAAATAATTTGGTTTTTTTTCCTAAATTAATATTATGAGTGGGGTATTTAATACCCCCGGGAGGGTAGAGAGAGATGAAACGTAAAAAAAAAGTATAAAAATAATTACATTTTTTATTATTTACTAGATTTGAATGAAACTATAATATAATAAAAGTGTGGTAACAACCAAGACTTTTTTTGAAAGAAAAGAAAGAAAAAAAGAAACAAAGATTGAATCAAAGTTAGACATTTGTTTTCATATCAAGATGAGGCAGTTGTGACAGCGTCTAGCTGACGGCTTTGGCTTCATTTTCACTTGGAGCAAATTTTATATTTTTTTTATTTTCCCACTCTGATAGACAAAGCGCGGCGTTAAATTGCGCTGCTCAACACATAATGTTTCGAAACGCAGGGAATGAATTGTCTTAGCACTAGGTTCTCTCTGCCTACCCTACTAAATGTGGAAAAAGCCGTGCCAGGTCAACTGTCTGGTACCAACCTCAAAAATTTTACTTATAACAAAATTTGCCCCGAAAAATTAAAAAAACAACTACATTTACACGAACACATCTCTAAATAATCATAAAAATGAAAATATGAAACGAAAATAATATATATTTCGTTTTCCACTTGAGAATTGAACCCAAAACCATTACGTCACACTCTTGTGCCACTGTAGCATATTATAAATAAAAAATAAATCAGCTTCACGCTGTATTCCGCACACATCAGTGTAGGCGGAGGGAACCTAGTGTTACTATGATACTACTATACTAGACACTCCGTTTTCCACTTTCCGCGAAATTTTAGAGGCACTGCATGTTCAGTGGCGTAACTCAATGCCGCGCTCTGCCTCGACACCAGAGCAAATAAATAAAAATAAAAATTTAAAGAAATATATCATCTCCTCGAGTGGAGATTGAACCCACAACCAATCGATTTTATAGTCACACATTGTGCCCCTGCGCCACAACTGGCCTCATGTTGCATATTATGATGATGCATAAACTTTTAATACAAAAATTAAAACCGCACTTACGAATCGAGTAACGTGCCATTTAATATTAACGAAATAAATAACTGTTATAGACAAAATAAATAATCGTTAAAGTAAACGTAGTGTGTTTCTCACCGACTGAATCCTGACTTCTGAAGAAGAAAAATTAAGACATTCATAGTTATTAAGAAAACGTATAAATTTTTTTACGTAACGGGTATGTGAACACGCGACTCTTGGAAACCGTCCAAGCGCTCTGACCAACTAAACCATACGTTCTCGTCGAGTTACGAGTACGTCGAGGTTCTCAAACGCTTGTTACAACTTATTTATGTTGTTATTATCTCTGTAGGGAGATTTTTACTAATTTCCACAATCCAAAGATAATAACTGAGAATTGTCGTTTGGCAAGAGAGAATACTATTTTTTAAATATGTTTTTAAACATTAAGAAAACGTATAAAAAATATAAGCTTACTTAATAAGTATAATTATAATTTTATATATTACTAGACGGCGCGCGCGGCTTCGCCCGCTTATTAGGAGTAAATTCTAAAAAAACCACGAAACACGTGTTCAATAAAATATGTTTAACAGTCTGAATTTAAATTTTTATAAAAATCGGTGGCAATTTAAAGATTTTTCCATATAAACTTTCAACCCCTTATTTGAACCCTTAGAGGGTGAATTCTTAAAAACCATGAAACACGTGTTCAATGAAATATTTTTAAGAGTCTGAATTCCAAATTTTATAAAAATCGGTGCAGATTAAAAATTTTTTCCATACAAACTTTTAACCCCTATTTCATCCCTTTAGGGTTAAAATTTTTCAAATTCCCTTCTCAGTGGATGTCCAGAATATGAAAATAAACATCTGCCCAAATTTCACGTTTCTACCATCAGCGGTTACGGCTCTGCGTGCGTCTTACCTCAGTCAGTCAGCACAAGTCCTTTTATATATATAGATAGATAATAAAATTTTTTTTTTTTTCATAAGTGTGGAATAACACTAAAAAATCTTAAAACAAAAGATTCATACCGTTATAATTTTGAGAAGAACTATTGCATTAACCATTTCCCTACCTCGAATTTCTTTGTTCAAGTCACATTAGGAATACATTTATTACAAGACCGTCATGGCGCAATGTGATAACTTTAACTATAAACGATGGGCATGAGTTCCGCCCGAAGAGTTCGCTCAGGGAAATGAGTAGAGAACAGAGTGTCTCATCACTAGATTTTTTCTGTCTACCATACTATGTGGGAAAAGCGTAAAACTTAAAAACCAATACAAATTTATCTTTATATAATAAACTGAATTACACGTTGTAGAAGACTAAATGAGAAAGAAAATAATATGTGTGTATTTTCAGCGCGAGGGCGACACTATCTCGAGAACTGTCTCAACATTTGAGGCGCTACTATTTATTCACACTGACGTCGTTTATCGAACTCGTGCTAGGGTTTCAACTATTATATGTATTTGATATAATCTAAATAATACTTTTTTGAGCTTTATGTGGGTTCGATTCCTTTTTTTTATATTTAAATTAGGGCGGTACGTGGAGAAGACAGTACCTTAGCACTCCCTTTTTATACTATTGCACTTTGTAGAAATTAGAATAGAATGTAAAGCTTAAAAAAACGTATTAGAAGTGTTTATTTAGACAGTCAGTCATTTGAAAATAATTAAACCAGAATACTAATACGTTGCTTCAATATTTGCTTTTTTGATATTCTTAAAAGTATATTACATAAAAACGAATTCCTCGAAAAAAATACCGTTACATCTATCTATAGTAAAGAGGACATTAAATTTTTTCAACATTCCTTTGAAAATTACATCCACCCAATATATTTGGTGTACCCTAATAATTTTCCCAGCGACAACCCTACAAGTATATAACAGGCACTTTCCACTGCAAGTGATCAGAAAAACCTTCGCAATCGAAGGAGGCAAAAATCGCGACGCGACCCCCCGTCACTATGGAAACCACTTCACCACACTCACAAGCGAAAACGTAACTTAACTCTGCATATATAGAGTTTATATTTGATTAAAATGAAAATGTAGAGTTCAGGGCAGAGCTCTAGCATCGCGAATGCGGTGTACTTATAAATGTAAAACAGAGTTTTACTGTTTCAAGTTGAAAAGAGATGGCCAATTCTACCCCAGCAAGGGGTTGGGGGTTGGCGAGGGGTATTCTTTCATTTGTTGTGGCTTTCGCGATAAGGTGCGTCTACCTTTTATTTATGACTCCATTTTAAAGTGGGGGCCAGTGTGTTAGGCAATTCGGTGTGTGATTTCTTACCGTTGGGATTTAAGGTGAGGTCAATACGCACTGATTTATGTATTGCGATTGTTTTAGTAATAACATTTAGTTTTTATCATTAGCACTTGTAGTTGGTCGGTTTCCAGGAGGCGCGGGTTCGAGTCCCGCTACGTTCAAATTTTTATACGTTTTCTAAATGAGTACTTGTAGTTGTAGTTATACTGCTCTTGTAATAGTACTTACTTAATTGAAGAACGTATTAAAGAATGTTGCTTGGAGAAGAAAAATTTTGGTGAGAAAATATTATCTAATCTTTGTTTATTTTTAAACTTCAGTCTTTATAATTCTATGTTATTGAGTTATTCGATATATAAAAATAAATGAGCTGATTATTGCTATTGCTTTTGTCCTTATCCAAGAAAAGGCAGAACAGAGATGATAAGAATATATTATAAGATAATCATATAAATTGGAACAAGTTGTGGATTGCGACGGATTTTAGGTTCGATTTCCATTAAATTTAATATTTTCGTTTCTTCGATCTGGCAACAAGGCAAGGCGCGGCGTTGAGTTCCACCACTCAACACTCTATGCATTTAAGGATTCAGATGAAAGTGGGAAACGGAAGTATTTTAATGGGAATGGATTCTCTTAACATCATGTTCTATCCTATCCTATCCCTCTATCTATGTCTATATGTGTACATGTTGCATTTTAAATTTAATAAAAAAACACGCAACGTATTCTCCCGAGAGAGCACAGAACCCACAACCACCACCTTTACAGCCCCGTGACAATTTCACAATAGATAAATTTTATAAACAAAGCTAAGCTATCGAAACACAGTTAATAGTGTCGCGCACAGACCGCTGAACCAGTAAATGAAATATAAAAACATAATAAAGCCTACGCCGCGCACATATCGCCTTATAGTCACCACGCGCTCTATTTGGCCACACACTGCGGTTGGAGGGCTTATTCTGATCTCTGGAGTGTATATAAGCATGTTGGTTGGGAACAAGATGATGGGTTCGATTTCGACTCAAGGGAATGGATTTTTTTTCATTTTCTGGCTCTGGTATCAAGACAAAGCTCGGTCTTGAGTGTCGCCATTCAAAACAACTCACTATTTAAGGTTTAGTCTATTGTATAGGTTAGTGTTTGATTTGATAAGACAATCCATGATGTCGAATTAATTATAAATTTTGCGAAAGTTAGATAACAGTCTGCAACAGATTGTCTGCAGAGGCCAATAGCCAATAGACCGTCTATGGCTTATATTGTACCGACAATATGGCTTCCGCCATGGTCGCTCAACCGGTGATCTTCTGGTTTACCTTACCCATCGCTGGGCTGCGGCTATTGAAAGCAAGGGAGAGGGCCTGGCAGTTAGTTTGGTCATGGCGAAGGCCTTTGATCGAGAGTGGCATGGGGCGCTCCTGGCTAAACTTCCATCCTATGGGCTTCCCGAGAATTTGTGCAAGTGGATCGCCAGCTTTCTCACTGGGCGCAGCATCAAGGTCGCTGTCGACGGTTTTTGCTCAAAACATATGCTCGTGAACGCTGGCGCTCCCCAAGGCTGCGTACTGTCCCCTACGCTGTTTCTTCTGCATATCAATGACATGTTAGAGGATTCTAGCATTCATTGCTATGCAGATGATAGCACGGTGGACGCTGTTTACTCCGGCCGAGCGAGTCTTTCTCGGGAAAACGCCGAACAGTGCCGAAATAAACTTGTGTCTTCCGTTGAGGCATCCCTCAACAATGTCTCCTCATGGGGTGAAAGGAACCTAGTTCAGTTTAACCCCCTGAAGACACAAGTTTGCGCGTTAACCACAAAAAAATCCCATTTATCGTATCACCAGTCTTTCAGAACATTCGCCTTACACCCGCGCCCAGTATCAGTATATTGGGCCTCAATGTTTCGAGTATCGCGATCATTTGGAAAGCAAGGCCAAGTTGGCCTCGAAGAAACTGGGGGTCATCAACAGAGCGAGACGGTACATCACGCCAAAACACCGTTTGGCCCTATATAGGGCCCAGGTTCGGCCTCATATGGAGTACTGTTCTCATCTCTGGGCTGGTGCACCCCAGTATCAGCTTGAACCATTTGATAGCATACAACGCAGAGCCATTCGAATCATTGGGGACCCAATAATCTGTGAAAGGCTTGATACTTTGGCTTTGCGTATAGACGTTTCCTCGCTGTGCGTTCTCTATCGCATTTATCATGGGGAGTGTTCTGAGGAACTGTTTGACCTGTTACCTGCCGCCGAATTTTCCAACCGCACAGTACGCCATAAGTTGAAATATCATCCACACCATCTGGATACGTGGCAATCCACTACTGTGCGGTTTCGTAGGAACTTCCTTCCACGCACCACGGAACTGTGGAATGGCCTACCCGCGGCAGTGTTTCCAGGTCGATATGACATGGGTACCTTCAAAAAGCGCGTCTATCTCCACCTTAAAGGCCGGCAACACACCTGTAGCTCATCTGGTGTTGCACGGGGCCGTGGGCGGCGGTAATCACTTACCATCAGGTGACCCGAACGCTCGTTTGCCTTGTCCTTTTCCATAAAAAAAAAAATATATATTGTTGTTTTCTAAAAAAATAAAAAAAAAGGTTTAAGTATTAAAGTATCAGTGAGTGGCCAGAAAAGCAGAGGGAGACCTCGTCTTTAGTATACAGTGTCGGGGATACTCGAAGAGAGTTACGTAAAATGCATGAGAACCATAGACTTTCGTGCTCCATTACCTCTGGCTACCCCGCTAGGAAACCTAAAAAAAGTGATCATTTTTGATACGCGTTGTATTTGCAAAGTTTTTGGGATACAAGTTATTCTATTCGAGATTTTTTCGTATTTTTTTTTCCTCCAGAATAATACCCTATAAGTTGTGAAACAAGTCAAACTCAGCGTGCATGAGTGATTCACGTCAGTAGATTTATAGCGTCCGTCTGTCTGTCCATGATTTATGCTTTCACCCACAACACATATATCACTATAGCCCATAGCCGCTAGCACCCACCACGCCTAATTAATATACGATATTTTATTGTTATACATATTATAAGATTAGAAAGTCATAACAACTTTATATTTAAAATTTCAAGTATTTTTTTGTATTATGGAATTTGATTTTAAGCCCTGCTATTAGATGTGTTACGTTCTTTAATTTGAGTGAAATTTAATCTGAGGCCATCGTTGCAAAGGGACACAAAGGTGCGACTGCAAATGCGACGGTTGTGGGTTCGATTCACTCAAAACGTATGACGCCATCCAGAAGTCGATGGAAAGTGGAGAAGGACCTTAATGGGAACGGAGTATTTTATTACTAGGTGTCAAGGTTTTCTCTGCCAGCCTTGCTGTGTGCTGGATACAACGTGTAACTGAAAGAAGAAGAAAGAAATCTAATCTCATAGTCTTTCGTGAAAATTTAGAAAAATATAAAAAAACAACATATATGATTATATAAGAAATGTAAATACCATTGTGGCTTATTGTAACAATGGTTGTCGAATCAAACCCTGGTCAAAATAATAAAAAAAAATAAACGAATGTTTATGTTGAGGACTCAACACCTGATGGAAACGTTAAATCAAACCAAACCAACCAAATATTTAAGTAGAGTTATATATTAGAATGCCAGCTGCCTCTTCTACTTCATTTTGCCAATCTTATTGCGTTAAACCCACGGATATGTTTTAATTAATTAAAAACGACGAATGAAACAAAAACATTCCTAAATATAATATACATATAATAAAATTGTAACTGGTCGATATCTGTACATGAAAAATATATGAGAAAATGTTTTTTTTGTCTATTAGTCGGTTTGTCTGTTTTTTTTGTGCACGCTTATGTTAAAAATGGCTAAACCGATTTCAATGCAGTTTTAACTATTGAATTTTAGCAATCTCCTTTTAATATTTAGTACTAGTTTAATTTAAATCGGTTCCAAAATACAAAAATTATGTCAATATAAAATATTTCATGCCACAATATCGCTACAAAATAAATATTTTATTACATTGGCTGAATTTTTTTGTTTTCATTGTATGTCTTGAAAATGTTGTAGTGTTCACACTATCGTACATAACAGAGTAGGCAGAGGGAACCTGGGTGGCTTGTGTTAAGACGCTTCCGTTTCCCATTTTTCGACAAGAACAAAAACTTTTGTAATACAAGCGGGCGAAGCCGCGAGCTGGTTGCTAGTACTTAATAAAATCAATTAAACCTCAACAGTACACTTCCAAAAACGAAAATGATCAGAATAAAATAAACGGTTTTATAGCGGTACACAATAAATGAAGACGTCCGCCTGATTGTGAGTGATTTAAAACAAAGTACTATAAAACAAATGATGTTACGCCCAATGCCCAGATCAGACGTCGAGTATTATATTACTATTATAATGAATCACATTTTTTAGGCCAGTCGTGGCGCAGTGGCACAAAGTGTGACTGTAAATCGACTGGTTCTGGGTTTGATGTCCACTCGAGGAGATGAAATATTTACTTAAATTTATATTTCCATTTCTTCGCTCTGGTGTCGAGGTTAAGCGCGGCGTTGAGTTCTGCCACTCAACACGCAATGCCTCAAGAATTCGGCAGAAAGTGGGGAACGGTGTGTCTTAACACTAGGTTCCCCCTGCCTACCCTACTGTGTGCGGGATTCAGCGTGAAGCTAACATATTTATTTTATATTTTTTTAGCTTCACGCTGTATCCCGCATGTAGCAGTGTATGCAGAGGGTGCCCAGTGTTAAGACACTTCGTTTCCGACTTTGCGCTGAATTCTGGAGGTAGTGCGTGTTGAGAGGCGGATCTCAACGCCGCGTTTTTTACCTCTACGCCAAGGCCTCGAGTGAAGAAATGAAAAAAATCTATATATCATTTTCTCGAGTGGAAATAGAATCCACAACCTGTCGCGTTTACCCCGCGTGCCCCTACGTCACGAATGGCCACAATCGCGACTCGATTGTGGCCAATATTAACAATATTATGAATGCAAAAGTGAGTTTGTTTGTTTGTTACGCTTTAGATCGTTAATTATTATTATCTAAATGTCATTTCACAACGTTTTGAATGGTAAAATTCAACGTCACGTTTCTTCTTGCCAGAGAGAAGAATAATACATTACTTCAAGTCAGAATCGAACCTACGATTGTCTCGTTTTAGGCAATTGATGCCCAACGACGTACGGATTCTTTACTTTCTTTTTACACACTTAAGGTACATATTTATTTATTTTTCCATAGTATTTAACTCGATTATAGCTGCTTATAATTAATTTATTATCACTAATAATACATTATATTGATGAGAAAGAAACATAAAAATAAAATTTTATACTTTCAATAACAAAATGTTTATAGTGTCTATAAAGCACTTGTTTTTTGTCACTCAGCGTTCTGTCACTAGCGAAGTGATTTAAATCAAAGGACAAAGATTCATCAAATGATAAAGTTTTATAGACATTCCTCAATATGCTTTTATATAGCCAGCCAGTTGAGGAAAGCCACGTTATTTAGTTTTGAAGTGCTTAAATAACGTTATTATTTGTAGTTCAAGTTCAGGAACTGTTAAATAAATAAATCGGCTTCACGCTGTATCCCGCACAAAGCAGGGTAGGCAGAGGTAACCTAACGTTAAGACACTCCGTTCTACACTTTCCGCCGAATTCTGGAGGCATTGACACCAGATCGAAGAAATGGAAATATAAATTTAAGTAAATATTTCATCCCCTCGAATGGGGATCGAACTCACAACTAGTCGGTTTTACACTGTCACACTTTGTGCTCCTGCACCACGACTGGCTTCTAAAAAAAAGGAACTGTTATTTTTCTTAATCAACGCAATATGAAAAAAGAGTAACTTTTCTTTCTCCAGTTTGCAAAGTACAGCAAGCAGGTAACGTATGCAGGAGAGAGAGATCAGATTTAGAAAAGATACAAATAAAAATATCATTAATATTTATTGGCGGAAATATAATATGCAGTTTAAGAAGACCTCAAAGTACTTATCTATAACTAAAATAAAACTGGTCAAGTGCGAGTCGGTCTCACCTATAGAGGTTTTTCTATTAACCTATAAGTTTGTAACATTTTTTTTGGCTTTTTACTTTATTTGTATTATGAGTCCAAAGAAAATACCTTTGCTTGCGTTGTTTTAGAAGCTATATTCCTTATGCTCTTAAGTGTACCCTCCACTTTTATTTTATTTTATATTAGCTTCACGCTGTATCCCGCATACAGCAGGGTAGGCAGAGGAAACCTAGTCTTAAGACACTCCGTTCCCCACTTTCTGCCGAATGCGTGTTGAAATAGCAGGACCCTATGCCGCGCTTTGCCTCGACACCAGAGCGAAGAAATGGAAATAAAAATTTAAGTAAATATTTCATCTCCTATAGTGGGGCTAGAACTCACGAACTAGGTCTTTGGCCACACTTTGTGCCACTGCGCCACGACTGGGCTCCACTTAATACTTTAATATCAAACATTTAAGTCTATTAAATGTTTGTTAGTCAAGTAAAGCTATTAAATGTAAGTTTTAGCTTGATACCTCCATGCGAACTCTAGATAAATGGTCCTGACAGACATACAGATGGACAACAAAGTGATCTTGTAGTAAATAAGGGGTCTGTATTTTTGTCATACGGAACCCTAAAAAAGGATACACATACATATATTTATATATTACATTTACAGCGTGGCAGGTAAAGGTCACGAGAACATTTATAACACATGTTAGTGTTAAATTGGAATTAATCAAAAATTGAAACGCGATATATTTTTACAGCGCAGTTAAAGCCATTATGGCGGACGATTTTATTGAAATTGATAAGTTTGCTTGTAAACCAATAAACGCAATAAACACCCAGTGGTACAAGTGGTACAGGATACGAGACGAGCTGCGGTAACGAAGGAAATTGAGATGTCTGTTCTTCTTGTGTAATATAACTTATATTTATATGATATTAAATTAAGGAAATTTACATTAAATTAAGAGATTTTCTTTTAGCTTTATCTCAGATAGAGTAGGCTGAAGTAGTCTAGTTTTAAGATCAAAATTTTCTTGGGGTTGCGTGTGGATAGGCGGAAAAATCTACGTTAAGAAATACATTACCTCAAGTGCGAATCGAATCATAGCACTCAGAGTGAGATACTGAGCCTCTGTACCACGATGGACGACGACGTTATTCTTATAAAGAACTAGCTACCCACACGCGGCTTCACCCGTCTAAATTATTTTTATATTAAAGCCAAATTAACCGAAATGTTTAGTTAAATTGTAGCTCATGTCTTATTCTGATATATTAGCTATATTACTATAAAATTTCATATAAATTCGTTCAATAGTTTTTACGTGAAAGTGTAACAAACATCTAATTCATAATTTTTCACATTTTTAATAATTTAATAAGATTTAATAAATTATTAGATATATTAATAAGATTTGATAAGATTGAATTTAAATTTTAATAAGATATAGTAATTTTAGAGAGTAAAATCAAGTGAAGAACTAGTGAATACAATTGATTGGCAATAAACAGGCAACGCGAGGTGCAATAACACGTATAATTGACAATTAGCGATCATCCGCGACGTCCGCGGGCAGATGAGATCTTGAATTATTCCTTTAATATATATATATAAATATACACACATACGTCTGTAGGTATGTCATATATATGTATATAATAACTTGATCGATATTTTATTATTATTTTATTAATTTTATTGCTTCATACCTGTATACGCGATGCCAATTACTTTTTATAT
Organism: Heliconius himera; assembly: GCA_021202915.1. Classification (NCBI taxonomy): domain Eukaryota; kingdom Metazoa; phylum Arthropoda; class Insecta; order Lepidoptera; family Nymphalidae; genus Heliconius; species Heliconius himera. The sequence continues at coordinate 758,116 of JAJHJA010000795.1, read as the reverse complement.
GGTAAGAGAAAGACAAAAAGTTTTTATGAAAATATGAATGTAATGTAATTTGAGCTCACGTCTAAAGATTTATTTCTTTAACAAGCGTTCTTACCAAATTGATTCATATTGATATAAAATACATTATAATATTACAAAATTTTAATTAATTTTTAATTTGCTGTAAGTTTATACAAGACACAACGTATGACTGTAAAGACGACAGATTGTGATCTAAATATCCGCTCGAGGAGATGAAGTAGTCAATATTTTCATTTCTTCGCTCTGGTGGGGAGGCAATGCGCGGCGTACAGTTCTGCTACTTAACAGACAATTCGGCGAAAAATAGGGAACGGAGTGTCTTAACATTAGGTTTCCTCTGCCTACATTGCTGTGAACGAAAACAACGAGAAACTACAAAAAAAATAACATTTTATCTATGGAAAAAAAACTAAATTTTATAAAGTAAACAAAACTTTATATAATATAAATGATATAATTTAGTCTATTACATCACAGGGTTAGTAATCAAATGATTTAATTACAGCAGGTGAAGCCTCATTTAAGTAAATATTGAAACATTATAACTCATAATAAAAATGTCTGTCATACTGTATTATACGTCATATATTACCTTAAAAAATGAAAGTAGTTAAAGTAAAACAAAATAGTTTGTTTATAAATAATATATGTGATTTTCGCGATTATTATGTGTTGAGTGGCGGAACTCAACGCCGCGCTTTGGCTTGTTACCAGAGCAAGAAAATGAAAATATGAAATATTTCATTTCCTCGAGTGGCAATCGTTCTCATAACCGTCACTATTCCAGTCGCAGACTTGTGCTTCTCCGCTACGTTCGGATTGAAGCATCTAGGACAGCATCTATTAAAAATTTTTGGTTGTGTTTTATTCGGAAATTTAAATAAATAAATCAGCTTCACGTTGTATCCCGCACACAGCAGGGTAGGCAGAGGGAACCTAGTGTTAAGACACTCCGTTCCCCACTTTCTGCCGAATTCTGGAGGCATTGCGTGTTGAGTGGCAGAACTCAACGCCGCGCTTAACCTCGACACCAGAGCGAAGAAATGGAAATATAAATTTAAGTAAATATTTCATCTCCTCGAGTGGGGATCGAACCCACAACCAGTCGGTTTTACAGTCACACCTCGTGCCGCTGCGCCACGACCGGCCTCTTTTTTTCGGAAATTTAAGTTATATATATTTTATTCCTGCACTCCGGCAACACATAGAATCTTGAATTTGAGGATCAGAAAGTGAGGATCGGAGGGTATAAATATTTCTTATTTTCTTATTACTCTGTCTATTATGAAGTTAGAATCTAAAAAAATAGAAATAAACATATATCTTAGTAAATTAAAAATATGGCATCATTCAAAAAACACAAATCTTACAATATGGATATTTTAAGTTTTTTATCTTTATTATTTTGTATTTTCTCTTGACAGTAGTACTATCAATATATAACTGTTATATATCATTTTAAAGGCATTTATGTAGTAGTTTAAGTGTTAAAATGAAAGAAAAGTCATTAATAGCAAGATTTTTTTTCTTTTTCATAATTATATCTTATCATTGTGGATTTTTTTCTAAATAAGTCGTACTTCTTTAAAAAGTACAACCGCACGTAAATGAAAAATATAAAGAATATTTGTCGGAGATCGCACTTGGCGCGTTATTTTATAAGCTGTCTTTATTTCATATAAAAAAATAATAATAAGCTTATTTGAGCTATCTTGATTTAAAAATAAAATAAAATAGTGCTTTTTTAAGTTAAGATACTCTATTCACCAAAGTGGAAAGAGACTTCAGAGAAGTAATATGATTTTTTAACCTCGACTGGTGAATGGTGATCTTCATGAAGATGTTGCCACACTGTGGCCAACGGCAAGTATATCTGTTTAAAAAATAATAATTTTCCCATTATTTTTAATATATTTAATATTAAATACTTGTTCATTGACAGGCCAACAAGTCGGGAGTACACCGTGCTTGTTATAAATTTAATTTCACATGTATTGGCTAATGTATCATTTTATAGCCCCAATTAGGGTTGGTAAAAAAATATAATTGTTTATAGCGTTTTTTTAGCTTCATATTATATTCTGTACATAGCAGGGTAGGTAAAAGGAACCTAGGTACATCGTTCCCACTTCCGTTCGCCAAATTAAAAAAAAAAACGAAAATATTTAATTAAAACACACATTTCCTCGCTTTGATAACAAGGCAAAGTGCGAAGATGATTGCCATCTGGCAACATACAAATTCTCGAAAATTGGAAGAAAAATGAGGAACAGAGTGTCTCAACTCTCAACACTAAGTTCCCTCTGCCATAATTCTGCTATACGAGGGGTGCGTGCAGCGTGAAACTATTATTTATATATATACATATATTTGACAACCCTACTTTATCATGTCAGTGTGTCACTTTAGTCACATTCGCTTTGCCACTTAAAAATTATTAGATAAAATCGTTTTTTATTACCAAATACAGGTTGAAAATACCTTCATAATTAAACAGTAAGTAAATAACTTCAATCGACTTTCGTACACGAGTCGTCGTAAATTTACGATCAATTAAAAATCATAGCAAGTTGAATATTCATTTGCTTTTTTTTATCGACAATATTTATTTAAATATCTTTTTTTTATTGTATGGTACGAAATAAATAAATATGAAACATATGATACGTAGTATTCAAATATACGTTATAGTAAATAATAACAGGCATTAAGGCACAGAATGGAGGTCGGCGTGCAGCACAGGGTCAAAACATAAACGCGATGGTTGAGGTTCGATTTCCTGTCGGGGGAATATTTTTTTTTCTCGCTCTGGTTACAGGATAAAGCGCAGTGTTAATTTCCACCACTCTACATGTAGTGTTTCGAAAATTCAAAAGAAATGATAAGTCTTATCACAGGGAGGTTCCCTCTGCCTACCCTGCTGTATGTTGGATGCAGCGTGAAGCTAAAAAAGGAAAACACTCTCAGAAAACCAAGATCCAAATAAGAAATATTCTAAATTATTATCTGGTTTCATTTAAAAAGTACTACAAGTCACACAGATACTAACTCACCATCCAATTCAAAAATATCGAGTATGGAAACCAAATATTATCAAAATCATGTGATAATATTTTGTATTATACACGTAAATTAATATCATGTAGGTAATTACATACGTCTACATATGTATTTCAATTCGATTTCACACACATTTCACTCTAGTCGACATCGAACTTGCAACTCCTTTCTACCCATAACAAAATATTTTTAAACAAGTGACCTTCCACCATACAGCACCACCACCACCACCAGCACCAAACAATACCATTGTCTTGGAATTCCAGCACCATCAATAAAAACGTGGATCCACTCTAAACCGACCCAACTTCGAGACGATAAAGCTTTAAGCATTAAAACATTTTAAAATGTCATAAATAAAGACGCTTAACGACTGAGACATGATCCGCTATTAATCACGAGTTCTCTTTAATGCTACTTTTTATTACATGTAAATGAGCGTGGTGTGCACGCAGCCTTATGTGGTTGGGATTGCTTATTGTTTACGATACGATTTTTTTTTAGTTTCACGCTGAATCCCGCATATAGCAGAGTAAATAGAGGGAACCTAGGAACCTAGCGTTAAGACTCTCCGGCCCCCATTAACTTCCGTCCTATACTATATACGAATTTTCGGGCATTGAGTGTTGAGTAGCGAAACATTAAATAAACCATATTCTCGAGTGGCAATCGATCCCACTATAGACGTACAGTCGCACGTTTGAGCTCCTGCGCCACGACTGGCATTGTTTAATCTTTTTTTTTTATTTCATATCTTTTTTTTATATTTTTATTTTTCAAATGTAGCTCTTTAAACGGGGTTTAAATATAAGAAATGTACTTATTGAATAGTCTTAAGATATAACTAAAATATAAAGAGGAATTGATAATAGCGTGAAGGATGTCAATTTTTACACAGATAAAAAAATAAAAAAATTAGCTTCACGCTATATCCCGCACACAGCAGGGTAGGCAGAGGGAACCTAGTGTGTTAAGACACTCCGTTCCCCACTTTCTGCCGAATTCTGGAGGCATTGCGTGTTGAGTGGCAGAACTCTACGCCGCGCTTAGCCTCGACACCAGAGCGAAGAAATGGAAATATAAATTTAAGTAAATATTTCATCTCCTCGAGTGGGATTCGAACCCACAACCAGTCGGTTTTGCAGTCACACCTCGTGCCGCTGCGCCACGACCGGCCTCATTACACAGATAAGTTTCAATTATGTCATGGGCTCATTTAAATTATTTTTTTTAATCCACAAAGTACAAAATTACATGAAAATCTATTTATTAATTATTATATTTTACTTATTTAGAAAACATATAAAAATTTGAACTTAGCGGGACTCGAACCCGCGCCTCCTGGAATCCCTCCCTCCCGCTACGTTCAAATGTTTATACGTTTTCTAAATAAGTATTTTTCGGTAGTGTGGAATAACACTTTAAAAAGGTTAAAATTCGCAGTAGTTGTCAACTAAATGACAGATGACACATTTTAAAATGATTAACGTAAACATTTTACTGTATGACCTTTTTATTAATATAATCAATTTTATTATAACACTTTAATCTATAAGCTATTAATTTTACATGTTATTTTTAGTACACGCTGTGATTGTTTTTAATTGGAAAACATTTAGTCTATAAATAGATCTCGATGTAATTTGGCCATGTTGTAATGTTTCTTCTGTTGAGGATCCAAAATAAATAAATAAATAAATAAACGTGATATATGAGCATCTTTATAATATTACTATAAAGAGATCGTCATTGAATTTAAAATATAAATATTCTAATATTAATTGTATTTATTGAAAATCGAGACTACTGTCACGATATAACCAGGTACAAAAAATTGTACCAAAATTATATCTCTCAATAAACATAGAAACAATCAATAAAATACACCATTCTTTACTTCTGATCACATGAATCCGTAACAATTTTGTTTAAAAAACTCCTTGAATGAAAAAAAAAGATATATACATATTTTTACAATTTAAAAATCGTCTCCTTCAAGTTCAATTTTTTCTTTAGACTATACGATAAATCGTATAGTCTAAAACAAAACCTATAGAATTCCAAAGTAATTAACAATCTTGTACTATTTTTTCAATAATTATGCACATACATATCAACACACACTTCAATTACATATCAATTACATTTTCAATCACGTTTATAAAATAAAGAAAACGATTTAAAAAAGGCCAGGAGGCCAGTCGTGGCGCAACGCGACTGTAAAAAAGACTGGTTGTAGGTTCGATCCCCACTCGAGGAGATGAAATATTTACTCAAATTTATATTTCTATTTCTTCGCTCTGTTGTCGAGGTTAAGCGCGGCGTTGAATTCGGCAGAACTCAACACGCAATGCCTCCAGAATACGGCAGAAAGTGGGGAACGGAGTGTCTTAACACTAGGTTCCCTCTGCCTATCCTGCTGTGTGCGGGGTACAGCGTGAAGAAAGCGATTAGTTCCTACATTTATAAAAAAAATATCGTTAAGACACAAAATAGAAGTAAAATGATTAATATTTTAAAAAGCCAATTCATTAATACATCATCACGGCATTGTTTTCTGAAGATACCTATCGCCTTTTTTGAACAGGAAGCGGATATTTGTTCTAACGTCGACACGACAGCTCGCTGTCACTGCCTCGAGCCGGGACCGGGATTGTTGATGTTACCATTTTAAATATTTTTTTTGTTTTGCGTCTTTAAAATATTAAATTATCTATGTGTTTATTGAAATATGAGAGATTTACTTGTTTTTTAAAAAAAACTTGTTTTTGGTTGTATTTTTTTTTAAATATGTAAATTATATAACTTAATTAATGCATTTCTGGTTTGAATCGAAATTTAACTTCATTTGAGCCTCTAATGTTAGCTTCTTTTTTAAAATATCCACATTTTTAAATATTCCAAGAGACGCAATCAAAGTTTGTAAATTTCTTATCATTGTTTGAGCTTTTTATATATATATTTTACAGATTCACGCGGGGTACAGCCCCGCATATAGCAGGATAAACAGAAGAAACCTAAAATTAAGTTAACGCCGAAAAATAATCGGAAATCAACGCTACGCTTTGCCACTCAACCAAAGCAAAGAAAAGAACATGTTAAAAATTTAATTTTGTCGAGTAGGAATCGAACCCACTATCTATGGCGTTTACAATTACACGCTAGTGGGGCACGAGGCCCCAGAACTGGCCTCATATAAATGTATAAGCCGTTCTTGCACCAAATTAACGACATGTAAAGCGCGGCATTGAGTTCTGCCACTCAACACGCAATGCCTCCAGAATTCGGCAGAAAGTGGGGAACGGAGTGTCGTAACACTAGGTTCCCTCTGCCTACCCTGCTGTGTGCGGGATACAGCGTGAAGCTGATTTAAAATACTAAAAGTTCTTATTCTCACAACATTTGCCTCGATTCTCAATTTTACTGAAAACCACTTATATTGTAATCCATACCACATTAACATAATAAAAAAAGCTTTGTCCTTCCACTTACAACTCCAATCACGATAGTGAAGCAATTAAAGGTATATCACTAGTGAAGCAACATAAAAATAGTATAGTGATGGATATCAATAAGAAGAAATTACGTACCAACTAAAAACCTATTAAAGAGATACGAGGGACAAGCCATAAATGAGGGACGTATAAATAAATACATATAAATACGTATAAATGCGTATAAATCTGGTTATTTATGCTGTAAGGCGCGATGGGCGTTTAATGACATGGCTATGGACAGATGGATTATTGTTAGTGACAACTAACTATACACTACAGACTAGTGTTCTTGTCTGTTGTTTTTAATATGTTAATTTCAACTTCCACCCCTCATTTAGGAGGAGAAAACCTAGTGTTAAGACACTATGTTTTACTATGTGAAACTCAACGCTTCACGAATATCAACATTTCAGATGCTAGACCAATACTAAATTACACGAGTATCAAATCTATGCTAGCAAAATATTATATTTATCTTTTTTTTTAAATACTTCAGAAATGAGGCAGTAAATTTTGTAGAATACTATGAACTGATATAGATGGTTTGAATGACGAGTGGACTTGTTCAAATACTGAAATACATCAATCAATCAATCAGCTTCACGCTGTATCCCGCACACAGCAGGGTAGTCAGAGGGAACCTAGTGTTAAGACACTCTGCTCCCCACTTTCTGCCGAATTCTGGAGTGCTGGTCGTGCTAGTTGTGCTTTGCCTCGAAACCAGAGCGAAGAAATGGAAATATAAATTTAATTAAATATTTCTCGAGTTACATTTATTCTGCATTTTGGAAGATGCATTGACAGATCCTTGTAATTTGTCACTCACACCACTTTTCAACTTTTATAAAGAATCAATTCACCGTGTTAGGAATCAAGATGATTTTTTAATTTTACAATATTTATAGGTAATAATAATAAGAATATTTGGTATGTAGGTAGGATACATGAGAGACACTCGTGCGACGGACTATACTGCGTGGTAACGAGGCAAAGCGCGGCGTTGAGTTCCGTCACTCAAAACACATTGCCTTCAAAATCCAACGGAAAATGTGGAACGGAAGTGTCTTAACACTAGGTTCTCAGGTTTTCTCTGTATACTATGTGCGTGATACAGCGTGAACCTAATAGTAATAATTTTAAGTATATTGGAACAGCCCTACAGCAATTTCGTCTTGGCTGAACATAAGCGGATTAACTGGCTATAATAATAATAAAAAAATATATATTTTCTTTAAATAAAACCACGTTGCGTACATAAGTACATAATATATTTTAATAAAATTAACCGCGAGGAGAGTCGCGGGTGAGTTTAAGTGTTTTATTAGTTATAAAGTGATTCAGCCATGCATCGAATGGGCTTGTATTTTATTAAAGACCTGTAATTCTGGAAATATATACTTTAAGAATGAGGAATAATACCTATTTTCCTTTGGCATGTCTTTATTACTATCATAAAAATTTAATTAGTTAATTTTTTAACTATCAGTCTAATTTTATTGGTATTTTTATTCATAGTTTGGACTTATACTAAATTTAACATATTTTTATATTACACTTTTTTTTTATTGTATAGAAAATAATCCCTTATAAGTACTTTGGATGTTTCTAGTTGAATTCTAGTAATAAAAAGCTCAATATTGTATGTAGGTGAATAGAAGTTAAATTTATAAAAGTGAAATTTAGATATGTTAATGAAAGTGTGCAGAAATAACTTTATTGTAATAAAAAATCACTGGGTCCTAATTGTCTCCACTTTTGCCACCAAACTCTTGAGGCATTGGGTGTTGGGTGGCGGAACTCAACGCCACGCTTTGCCTCCACCCCTGAACGAAGAATTGAAAATATAAAGTTAAATAAATATTCCTCGAGTGGGGAACCCACAACCAGTCGATTTTATAGTCACACTTTGTGCCCTTGCGCCACGACTGGCCTCAAATTTATTAAAGGAGAAATAATTATTTTTAACCTGCGTTGAATTGTACATAATAGTAACGAAGGCAGGAGAAAACCACGGTTCACCTTCGAGAAGACACTATCGATGATGGAGGAAAGTGATGTTAAAAGCGATAACTCCCTAGACTTAGAGGAATGCATGAAGAGATTCATGTCATATATGGACGATGAGTAAAATCTAGTTTCGTTTTTTCAAGCTTAATACTTATCATACTGTCTCATCTCTATAGAGAAATTTGTCTAAAGTTCTAATTCTGGCATAGTATTTAGATATTTTACTATTTACTTCTAATAAATAAACTTCAAACACATGATATTTTTTTAATATAAAACAATTTTTGCGATATAGTACGTACTAAGCTCCATCTATACATTGATTATAGAAACGACGACGTACCTACAGGTAAGCAATAAGATCTAAGCCGTTTCTAAATGATGATGTAAACCTGTAATAAAGCTTTGCAACAGTTACCTATATTGATATAAACAGATTAACAATAAAAATCAATTAATAATAAAAATATAAATTTAATAATAAAAGTCTTTGGCAAAAGTTTATATTGTGTAAAGTATATAAATACACTATATATAATTTCGTTTGGTTGGTTGTGGCTTCAACTCTTGCTCGAGGGAATGAATTTTATTTCCTTTCTCCTCTCTCAACAAAAACACAATATTAAGAATTTTATCGAGAATAAAGAACGGAGTGTCTCGTCACTAGTTTTTCTCTGCTTACCCTGTTATACTGTATAAAGCGTGAAACTAAACAAAAGCTAGTAAAACTAAACAAGATTGAACCTACGACAGCCGTTCCTACACAGTAGCCGTTCAACTTTACTAAACACCTACCACCAATGTGATTTATAACACAAAAAAAAACACAATACCTTAGCCTGCCTCATTAAGGCAGGTACCCAAGTATATCCGGTCAGGGTACAACAATATATACAACAATAAATAACTAAGTTATAAATGGATTCTTAATAACCAAAAAACTGAATTATATGATGAGATTTGAAGAAATGATCTACGAGCATTTTTGAATTAATAAAAAGTGATAGAACCGGTAGCCAAAAAGGATTAAGGTTCGATTCTGGCGATGATTATTAATAGTGATGTGTTAGAGTGATGAAATTATAACAGGTAATAATAAAATATTGAGGCTATCGTGACGTAGTGGTGTCGTATTTTACCGTAAACGCCCACTGCTTTCAATTATGGATTCCATTTCCATTGTAGGGAGCGGACTGTTTTTGTTTTTTTTCCCTGGTTGTTTTACCAGATAGTTCGGCGTTGAGTACCGCCAATTCTATAAATGACTTTGAACTGAGATCTGGTAGAGTTTTAGTTTGATTGTTGACTTCGGTGTGAAATCTAGAATGAACGAAAAATAAAAGTATTGAGTAACCTGTGTATGTATATTGTAACCTAAGCGATTATTATTATTTTTTTCGCTGGAAAATGCATTTACGCAGACCGCCCACACGGAAGACAAGTAACTACCTTACAGATGAGCGGTACTGTCGGACTCACTGATCCTACTTAATAAAACAAAACGGAAATTTGCTCCAGGAATATGAGACGCTGCGGAATCGTTCGAGCATGCTACTACGATATCTCAGTGGAATACCCGCCTGTTCCGAGCCACCATCGCCGTCTTACTGCCCCGGGATGTATCCTAAGGTTCTCCGACAACCTCGATGAGTTACGAGAAGATCACCGTCCAGCAGCAGCTTCTCAAGGATAGGGGGAGTTGAAGATGCGCATACCGCCTTCTTCTACCCCTTGGCCTACGGCGGCGGAGCAAGTCTACATTCGCGCTGGACTCACGCAACCGCACCGTGGTAGCCTTCAATGGGATAACTGATTCGCAGAAGGAGATCATTGCAGACCAGTTCCTCTCACTGTTCAATATATCCCCCCACCACAATAGCCAGTGAGAGGTACAGTCTCTACACAGTATAGCCCTCAAACGCATAATTAATAACTAACATAAATAAAATAAAATTTGATTCCATGATTACCCAAAAGGACTCAATTTTTAATATTTTTTATAAAGTGACATTCCACACTTAGGAAAGAAAAATAACACTCAATTATGAACTTAGCCAATTCCAAATATTCTTTGTAGGGAATTATTATTTACATTTACACATACATTTAGTTTATTTAATATGTGTTATTTATATATTTCAATAGTGAAATTTATTTATTTATCATTTATACACATACATACATTTAAATTAATTTAATTTATATATTTTATAGTAAGTATTCATATTTAGTTTATTTATATGAAAGCGCTCGCTGCCGTCGATCAAACCGGTAAGGTGTTCTAACATTTACGCCTACCCTCTTGTCGACGGCATATCTATATATATAAAAGGACTTGTGCTGACTGACTGAGGTAAGACGCACGCAGAGCCGTAACCGCTGATGGTAGAAACGTGAAATTTGGGCAGATGTTTATTTTCATATTCTGCACATCCACTAAGAAGGGAATTTGAAAAATTTTAACCCTAAAGGGATGAAATAGGGGTTGGAAGTTTGTATGGAAAAAAAATTTAATCTGTACCGATTTTTATAAAATTTGAAATTTAGACTCTTAAAAATATTTCATTGAACACATGTTTCATGGTTTTTAAGAATTCACCCCCTAAGGGTTCAAATAAGGAGTTGAAAATTTATATGGAAAAATCTTTAAATTGCCACCGATTTTTATATAAATTTAAATTCAGACTGTTAAAAATATTTTATTAAACACGTGTTTCGTGGTTTTTTTAGAATTCACTCCTAATAAGCGGGCGAAGCCGCGCGCGCCCTCTAGTTTTGTATATAACAGTCGATGCTGCCACTCTATGCGCTTTATATACGTTCCATTGTTTTCTCAGTTATTTGTTATAATATTTGTTATATTAATGTAATTTTTGTGTTCTCTTTTATATATATGTTTGTGGTTGACTTCTGTATAAACTGTGTCGTGATATACTATTTGTATACAAACTATATGTACTTAAAAGTGGTGTTGGATATACTCAGTGATAACCGTGAGTAGACTTTTTATTATTCACCATCAACACTACACTTTGTTTTATTTTTTCTTCGTTGTAAGCAGAGGGAATCTAGTGTTAAGACACTCCGTTCCCCACTTTCTGCCGAATTCTGGAGGCATTGCATGTTGAGTGGTAGGACACAACGCCGCACTTTGCCTCAACACCACAGCGAAGAAATGGAAATATAAATTTAAGTAAATATTTCATCTCCTCGAGTGGGATCGAACCCAAAACTAATCGGTTTTACAGTCACACTTTCTGCCACTGCGCCACGAGTGAAAATAGATTAGTTATTATGATTATTGCAAGCAATTTCAGCTTGTTGAAAGAACACAAAGCTATCATAGTCTACATATACTATATGTATGTATGTATGTATATAGCGAAAAAAATAAAAATATGAATAAATAATATATCACTTCCTCGAAACTCGAATTAATGCAAACTAACTCACATCAGCAAATCTTACCGTTTTCAAGAGTTGCGAGTTCGAGTCCTCCTTTGACAATTTTTTAAGGTCTAAAAATATATATTTTAATGTATTTCTTTTTTGGAAACAAAATATTTTATTACAAGACATTATACAACGCGGCGTAGAATGCTAAAATTTGGCAAGTCATTTTGGTCTTCTTTGTGGGAAGTATTATGGGGCGTTAAAACGGAGTTTCCCAAAATTCCTATGGAACCAAGAAAAAGTGGGATTTTTCGTTTTCATTAGTCAAAATATGACCTCGACATCACAGTCGTGTGTCTCTTTCTCGCCGTCGTCGATGTAATGCGAGAGTGTTTGTGTAGGCTGAGAGCTTCACGAATGCTATATTTATGAATGTAAAATGCTATACAGAGTGATTCAATATTGTCTATCTATATATTAACTTGTCATTTTTTTTTAAGTAATAAATTGATAAAATTTTTATCGATTTCTATATTTTATTGTATATCATCATATAATTAGATGTATACGAAATTTCTTCTGTTGTAGATAGAAAGGTATTCACAAAATTGAAAAAGTAGGTATACCTTATAGTGGCTCAGTTTAGGCGCAATTTGTTACTATGGCTATAGGTTTGATTGACAATACAAAATGTTTGGGCTTATAATCATTTACTTTAACGCAGTGGCGTAGCTGGGGGGGTGCGAGCGGTGCGGTCGCACCGGGCAACAAATGGAAAGGGGCAACAAAGTCTACGATCAATTCTTCTAATTTTTTTTCAATCAAGAATCAAGGAATGTACAAGAAAAATAAGAGAATGAAAATGAAAAATACAATCTCGCTATCATGTCAATTGAACATGAACTAGTCGATACTATTGATTTTGAAAATGTGATTAATGACTTTGCTAGTCAAAAAGCGCGTAATCTCCGTTTTAAATTTTTGCAATATTTTTTACCAAAATCTAATGTTATAACTTATAACTTAACTTAGCTTCACGCTTTATCCCTAGCGAGGTAGTCAGAGAGAACGGAACGCCAAACGCCGTAGCGAGACCGTAGTCTCAACATACCTCTTTCGCCTTGTCCACTGTTATCAACCTCTTCATACATGCCCTCCGGGGAGTCCTCATGCTTTTTATATGACTTTCCTCCAGTATCTTTGATACTGTGTTTTCGAAGGTCAACCGAGGTCTCCCTCTATCTCTCTTACCACTCACTTGTCCATCATAAATCTTTTTTGCCATTATTTCATCACTCATTCGTTCGACGTGCCCAAACCAGCTGAGCGTGTTCTTTTTCATTCTCACCGTGACATCCTCGCTAATACCTGCCATTCTGTGTATCGCTTCATTACGGATTCAATCGGCTAAGCTGACTCCGCATATCCTACGAAGAGATTCTCCACGGCATTCATCTTTCTTTCATTCTTCTTCTGTAATACCCACGTTTTGCTGTCGTTTAACAGCGTCGGTACCAACACTGCATTGTGTATGGCCAAACGCGCAGGTGTGCTGACGTTTCGCCGTCACATCAATGCAGCTAAGGCTCCATTAACCCTGTTACCGGCAGCAATACGCCTTTCCACATCCATCCCGTATTTTCCATCTCTACTGAACAATCTTCCCAAATATACCACTTCATTCACCTATTCTAATATTTTACCATTTACACTGATTTTGCGTCCGTTCTTCATTTCTTTCAAAAATGACCTTGAGGTGAATTTCAGAACCTTTGTCTTATTCGCATGGAGGCTTAGACCATTATTTTTACACCCTTCTTTCAGAGTGGTGACCAATGCCCGCAACTCGCATTCTGATGATGCAATAAGCACTGCATCATCTGCGTACAGCAGGCAATTCACATTCAGGTCACCTTTCACTTCAGGCCAACTTTCACTCCCATATTACTTTTTTTCACTCCATGGAGACAGCTTTTTTTTTTTTATGGAAAAGGACAGGCAAACGAGCGTTCGGGTAACCTGATGGTAAGTGATTACCGCCGCCCACGGCCCCGTGCAACACCAGAGGAGCTACAGGTGCGTTGCCGGCCTTTAAGGTGGAGATAGACGCGCTTTTTGAAGGTACTCATGTCATATCGACCTGGAAACACTGCCGCGGGTAGGCCATTCTACAGTTCCGTGGTGCGTGGAAGGAAGTTCCTACGAAACCGCACAGTAGTGGATTGCCACGTATCCAGGTGGTGTGGATGATATTTCAGCTTATATCGTACTGTGCGGTTAGAAAATTCGGCGGCGGGTAATAGGTCAAACAGTTCTCCAGAACACTCCCCATGATAAATGCAATAGAGAACGCACAGCGAGGAAACGTCTCTACGCAAAGCCAAAGTATCAAGCCTTTCACAGATTATTGGGTCCCCAATGATTCGAATGGCTCTACGTTGTATCCGATCGAATGGTTCAAGCTGATACTGAGGTGAACCAGCCCAGAGATGAGAACAGTACTCCATATGAGGCCGAACCTGCCTGCCTGCCGGCCAAACGGTGTTTTGGCGTGAAGTACCGTCTCGCTCTGTTGATGACCACCAGTCTCTTCGAGGCCAACTTGGCCTTGCTTTCCAAATGATTGCGATACTGGCAGTCACTCGAAACATTGAGGCCCAATATACTGATACTGGGCGCGGCTGTAAGGGGAATGTTCTGAAAGACTGGTGAGACGATAAATGGGATTTTTTTTGTGGTTAACGCGCAAACTTGTGTCTTTAGGGGGTTAAACTGAACTAGGTTCCTTTCACCCCATGAGGAGACATTGTTGAGGGATGCCTCAACGGAAGACACAAGTTTATTTCGGCACTGTTCGGCGTTTCCCCGAGAAAGACTTGCTCGGCCGGAGTAAACAGCGTTCACCGTGCTATCATCTGCATAGCAATGAATGCTAGAATCCTCTAACATGTCATTGATATGCAGAAGAAACAGCGTAGGGGACAGCACGCAGCCGTGGGGAACGCCAGCGTTCACGGGTATATGATTAGAGCAAAAACCGTCGACAGCGACCTTGATGCTGCGCCCAGTGAGAAAGCTGGCGATCCACTTGCATAAATTCTCGGGAAGTTTAGCCAGGAGCGCCTCATGCCACACTCGATCAAAGGCCTTCGCCATGTCCAAACTAACTGCCAGGCCCTCTGCCTTGCTTTCAATAGTCGCAGCCCAGCGATGGGTAAGGTAAACTAGAAGATCACCGGTTGAGCGACCATGGCGAAAGCCATATTGTCGGTCACTAATCAATCAGTGATCCTCTAGATAAACCAAAAGCTGGCTATTGATAATGCTCTCCATGACTTTTGAGAGCAGGGAGGTGATAGCAATAGGCCTGTAGTTAGATGGATCGGAACCATCGCCTTTCTTTGAGATCGGGTGGATAAGAGCGCTCTTCCATGAGTCTGGGACAACGCCGACTGAGTAAGAGTGCCGAAACAAACGCGTTAGCACCGGTGTCAGCTCAGGAGCACAGGAACGGAGCACTAAGGGAGAGATGCCACTGGCCGCGAGCCGCGGGGACTCGACGGCCTGCTCGGAGTAGCGCGCGGGAGGAACCTGCGCGCGACTACTGGAGCCAGGTTAGTAGGCGGCCAGCTTCCCCAAGCTGACCGCCCTCTGGCTCATTAGGGCGGAAGGCGGCGATCGTGTGCTGCCCTCCGGAACCAAGCTGATATGGCACAACCTTGTTTAACACCCGATCGGATGTCAAACCAGGGCGACACGCCAGCTCCTACTCGCACGCAGGCTGAGTGATCTCTGTAAAGAGACTTTACGGTCTGCAGCAAGGGTCTCGCTCACATTGTACCGGGGTAGTATCTTCCATAATTTCGCTCTTACAACTCTGTCAAACGCCTTTTCCAAGTCTACAAAAGCACAGAAAACTTTTTGGTTAACGGCTATAAATTTTTCCGTGATCATGCGGAGGGAAAAGATCTGATCGATACACCCTCTTCCAGGTCTAAAGCCTCCTTGGGCCTCCTACAACGGCCTTTCAGATCTCTCTTGCATTCTTCTCGCTAATATTTTAGCATAAACTTTACTACTTGAGGCCGGTCGTGGCGCAGCGGCACGAGGTGTGACTGCAAAACCGACTGGTTGTGGGTTCGATCCCCAATCGAGGAGATGAAATATTTACTTAAATTTATATTTCCATTTCTTCGCTCTGGTGTCGAGTTTAAGCGCGGCGTTGAGTTCTGCCACTCAACACGCAATGCCTCCAGAATTCGGCAGAAAGTGGGGAACGGAGTGTCTTAACACTAGGTTCCCTCTGCCTACCCTGCTGTGTGCGGGATACAGCGTGAAGCTAATTTAATTTTATTTTTTTTTAAACTTTACTACCCAAGCTAATCAAACCGATAACCCTATGGTTTGCGCAGTCTTTCATCGTGCCTTTATACAAAGGCACGATGAACGCACCTCGCCAATCATCTGGGATCTTCCCTGATTTCCAGCATAAATTGTACAAAAACCAGAACAAGTCCAAAATGCGTGGCACCATATTCGATCATCTCGGCAAAAACTCCATCTGCTCTCGCTGCCTTACCACATTTCAGACTTCGTATTGCATTCTCAACTTCTTTTATACTGATTTCGCCATCAGCTACATCAACATTTAACATTTCGCTGTTACTTGAGACTGAGGACTCCATCACATTCATACATCTCCTTGTAAAATTCCGCCCATCGCTTCAAAATGTGTGGTTCTTTCGTGAAAATTTCATCGTCCTTCGAAAGCAACTTCGCAAGCAACCTCGAGAAACACTAACTTCTCGTCAGAAAAGCTACGTGTTTTCTCTGAAGTTGTTCGTTAACCTTTCGTCTCTTTTATTCTCTGCCTTTTCACGCTTCATCTTCATGAGTACTTTCGTTTGGTAATTTTGTAGCTTATACTGTTTCTTTTTAATTTCTCTCATATTTTTATCCTTAGCTGAGGCTTTATAATCCTGCCATGCTTTCTTTTTTCTTTTTATAGCAGTTTCCACTTCATCAATCCCACCATTCGTCGCGGTTTTTGGTAAAGCCTTTCTTCTTTCCCCTTTACCACATACCTCTATTGCTGCTTCTTTCATGCAATCGCTAAGGTTCTACCAGCATACTCCAATACTTTCATTTCCAGATTCGCTGCTGTCTAGCTTCTTGGAAACTCTTTCTTGATATTCCTCTCTAATCGGTGGATCTTGAACACTTGACACCTTGTGTAGTTGCGCCAACCTGCAAACAGACCCCTTATTCTAGCAACGACTAGATAATGGTCTGTTCCCAGCTCAGAACCACTAAACACTCTCGTGTCTATAATTTGGCTTCGAATACGCTGATCCACTAGGAATAAATCAATCATACTTTTCCCTTCCGCTCGCTCCCATGTATACATGTGAATTTATTTGTGTTCAAACGTCGTGTTTGCCACAAAAAAAATCCTTTTCTTGCAAATTTCCAATATAAGCTTTCCAGTCTCATTTATTTTCTTGTCACCATACTGACCACTCCCACCCCCTCCCTCGTAACCGCTTCGCGCAGTTCCGATTCAAATCGCCACATATTATTAATTTTTCATTCCCTCTAACGCTACCTAGAACATCCCTGACACTCTCCCAAAACTCCTCGAGTTCGCTTAATAGAGCTGTGGATACTGGCGCATACGCAACTAACAAGAATACTCTTGTTAACCCCAGCTTGAAGCGAACCCAAAGCAGTTTCGGGTTGATCGCCTTGTATTCAACTGCTGCACTAACCAATCGAGAGGACAATAACACCTACACCTTGACAGCCCCGCTCGCTCTCTGGTACGCCGGCCCAGAAAGCGACCCGACTGCCCGGCAAATCGGTCGTGTCATTGCCCTTTCGCTTGGTCTCTGTCACACAAACGACATCCAAATCTCTATCATCCATCGCATCTAATAATTCATTCATCTTTTCTTCCATCCCTCCTCTTACATTCAGTCCTCCACCTCGTGGCGTGTTGGGTGGCGGTCTCTAACGCCGCATTCGTCGCCACTTGACACACCATTGTACCCCCATTATAACTTATATATAGTTATTATAGTTTTGAAGCAATAAAAAATTATATATCTACTCTACTGGGGTTTGAAATCTGAAATTATTTTGACCATTTTAAAGGGCAACAAGTCCTAAGCTGCACCAGGCAACAAATACCCTAGCTACGCCACTGCTTTAACGGTATCTAAGATAGAAAAAAAAAGTAAATGCAGAGAATACAATTAAATCAAGAAAAACTACTTAAATGAACTATTCCTGCTTATTTTTAAGACGATTTTACAATACACATCTATTATGTATCTACATATCACCAGTAAATAAAAACAAAATTTTCAAAGATCAACGATTTAAACGAAATCCATTTATAGCTTATACTTTAAAAGTCAAAAACACGTTTTTATATGCAACCCAATTAACAATAATATGACCATAAAAGGCAGTAACCCACAAATCCACCCTATAGCGACTAGAAGTATTCAATGTTTTTTCCTACCTGCAACTTCCTTCCTAGTCCTATCCATTACTATGAATGAAATTCCATAGCTTTGACAGTTAAATGGTTCTGACACCTTTAGAAAATACCCAAATTATTTTAATCGTACCGTATTGGGTTCAAAATCGTACGACAGACAAACACATTTGTACGCTACAAAGTTCAAAATGCGTACAAATTTGAACGTATTTACTATTGAATAAGGTGTAATTTTAGTTATTTTTTTGGTGATTTAATATATTTTTCTAGTGTCGGTCTCGTTGATCGGTGCCACGCTGTCTGGGACGGCGTTTTTGTCAGATTTTTTGCCCCCAAAATATATCCAATTTGCCTAATGATACTTGCTGACACCTCCACTCACGGTCAACTTTACACGCTAATGGGTTTCGACGTTTGTTTTTAATTTCTTTTGTTATTTTCTTAGGAGATTAATTTATAATTTTGTTGGACTTGAAATCTAATTTAGAAGTTTTAGTAGATTTTGGGTCTTTTTTTTTATTTCGCTTTGACCTGACTTGTTTAATTGTTAAAATGCTGTATTAATAAAGTTTTACATTTAACTTGTCTTGTACAATCTTTTTAATACATTTCAAGATAAGTTAAAACCTTAATTTAACTTGAAAATTAAAAATTATTTTAATTACTGATTAGTTAGTGAGTATAATATTAGATTAAACTGAAACTTTTTATGTTAAAGATTATTTTTGATAAAAGTTTTTACGAGAGATTATTGAGATAAAGTGGATTGACCTAGAATCAATTCCTTAAACATTGGTAATAACTTCTCATTTGGTAAAAGTTCTCTTTTCCTTAATATAAAAAACCAGCCAGGATCGACCCCACAACCTCTAAACACAGTCTGAAAATTTTCAACTATGTTATAAGAGTGTCTATTATAATATTCGGATTATGATGAAATTTTTTATGTTAACATAAAAAGTTGAATTTTTTATGTTAAAGATCACTTTTGGTACAAGATAAACAAGATTGACCTAGAACCAATTCTGGTAACATAATATATGAAAGCAATTTTCATTTCAATTATTCACGCATAATTGAAAAATATCCAATACTTGTAACAATTTTAGTGTTAATCCACACTTAAGAAACAAAAGATTTATTTAGAAAACGTATAATAATTTGGACGTAGCTTGATGAGAATGTATGGCTTAGTGGTCAGAGCGCCTGGTCGGTTTCCAGGAGGTGCGAGTTCGAGTCCGCTGCGTTCAAATTTTTATACGTTTTCTAAATAAGTAATTTTCTTTCCTAAGTGTGGATTAACACTTTAAAAATGTTAAAAATATTTAATAACCAGCATTATCTCTTGCCAAATGATAATTCTTAGTAATTATCTTTGGGTAGCGGAAATTTTTAAAAATCTCCCTACAGAGATATTAACAACATAAAAAGTTGTAACAAGCGTATGAAAATTTCGACGTAGCTTGATGATTAAAAACTGCATTCTTCTTATATATACTTTGATTCTACCTATAGTTAAAGATTTAGAAAACTTAGAAGAAGGTAATTAGTCTTAGAAGAAGATAATATATAAATAAAGTATAGATGTACAAATTCCTTATATATTTATATAAAACCGGAAAAGGCACTGCGTCTTGATAAAATCGTAATCGAAATCAAAATCAAATGACGTACATAGGACGCCATTTAACGATAAATACATTACCTTTTTTGCATTTTAATTAGAGTTAAAATAAAACATTGAATTTATAGAGTACCTAACACAAATTGTTCAAAATCATTTGTAAAAAAATATTTGTTAAAATCTAATTGAATATCATCATTTAATCTCTGAGAAACAAAAATATTTTTGATGACGATGACGGACAATACGTAACGTTGAATTCCGACACTCAAAATATAATTTCTTGAAAAAAACAAAGAACGGAATATCTTAGCTCTAGGTTAACGAAATGCAGTGTCTTAACTCTCTCTCTCTCGCTCTACCATATTACTAAAAAGATTTTATTTGGAAAAAGTATTCTTTTATAAATATAAACAATTTTACCAGCCAAAATCGAACCCACAACCTCTAAATACTATAAACATCTTCTCAACTACACTATGCATCTATTATACCTAATATTGTCCCATTATTCCTCACAATCTTCAGAGTACCGCTCAAAACACGTAATGTGATACAAAAAAAAAGTTTACGCGACATTTAAACAAGTAGTATCAATGGAGTTTACTCTATTCATAGAAAAAAATTGACTTTTAAACGTACTGTTTCCGGTTCGATGCTTTGTTGTAGCTTTATTGTACTTAAAGGAAATACAGTACAGCTTATGATGAAAAACTTTGCTTAATTCTCTCATGGTAAAATAACTCCTATTTCTATACATCTAAAGATTAAAATTGTGTTATTATATTATTATTTTGCCATATTTAAAGAAAAAAATCATATAAATTGTCAATAATATCCATTATTGGGTAAGCGTTGGATGTCTTCAAGTGAATAGAGCTCGATTTCTATTAGTTATTGTATTCAGGATTAATTCTGTTTAGTGACATATTTAATTTTACGGCTTTTATGCTTTGGAGGGATTTGTCGAAGCTAATTTTGGTGTTTGGAGTAAATCTGATATACGATTTAATATTTTTTTTGCTTAATATCATGAATAGTTGTGAATGACGTCCCGATATTTGTTTTTTGTACAGTTAATTGATCTCTTTGATATTTTGTGAATAGAAATATTATTTTATTATATTTATCGTAAAAATATATTACTCTACCCATTCACCGCCGAGGGCCGTCGCGCGTCGTAACGCTATATTCTGCTTCTATTTTCTCAATTATTTTCATTTCCTCGCTTTGGTACTAACACAAAACGTAATGTTGAGTTCCATCACTCACCTAACAATGTCTCAAAAATAGGCGATACTTGCGAGATACAGCCTAAATACAATAAATTCACTTCGTGCTCATTTTGAAGCGTATTGCGTGGTGGGTATCGCAACAAAATTATTTCTAACCAACACCCATGTCGCAAAAAGGAATATTAATTATATAACATTATACCAAATTAAATTCTAAGCTACGAGCAACTAATTTAGTATTTTTTAGTCAAACGCACGCATCTTATTCGAAAGTGTCTTTTTTTCTCCTTTTTCAGCTTAGCATTGTCTAAAATATGTGCAAAGAACTTAGTGTTAAGACACTCTGTTCTTAACAATTGAGTGGCGATGCGATTTGTTCAACACACTTTTGTAAACTAATAAAAGTACAGTAGAAACTCTATTATCCGGGCCTCAGTTATACGGATTCGCGATTATCCGGACTACAGACCAACTGTATTAAATGTACCTACAAGTCGTATCAATGCAAGCATGAACGTGTCGAATCTGGCATCACCCCGCCCGCGCCGCGTCTCATCGTCGTACATCTTAAGATATCTTAATAAACATTGATTTTCACTTTATGTATTAGTTGTTTTAAAATTTTCCATACTTTGGATTATCCGGATTTTCGATCATCCGAATGCCTACCAACAATAATTAGTCCGGTTAATCGAGTTTCTACTGTATGTTGAAATACATAAAGATTTTAATTATCTTTCTTTCTTTTCGTTCTTCATTGACTTGAAGTATGCACTTTGCATTGATAGAAACTGGTAATTATAACAAAGAACAAATATGTGATGTCACCGTGACGTAGTTATTCTGACTTTATCAGCAACAGTAGAGGATTCTATTCCCACTCGGAGACTGAATTCGGTAGAGAACCGAATATAGTAATGTAAAAATAAATTAAAGTAGCTTCACGCTTTATCCCTAGCGGGGTAGTCAGAGAGAACGGAGCGCCAAACGCTACGTTACGTCTACATACATCTATCGCCTCGAATTTGGTTTGGTTGAATGCACTAACCTCAGAAACTTATTCGAATCGAAAAACACACACACATTGGATAGTTACGTCATGTACAACTCTTATAGTCTATTAATTTTAGCATGAGACAAAATGTAAACAAAGAAATACTGTTTCTGAAACTTTTATATATTTTTTTCAAACAACTTTTCATTTACATTTCAAAAGAAATGTAATAACGGAATCACAACAGTACTGTCTTATCAACAGGTTAACTGATAGTAAACATGGTGGATATAATCTGACCGATGACAAAACGTCATATTTTAATGTAAAATGTTCGTAGTGCCTGTGCTCTCTAATTTATTATAGTAGTTTATTTTTACTGTATTAAAATGCGTCTCAAGTTTGAGAACAAGTTGGCTTTTGGGTGTTTTTACATGTCAAGTATTTAAACATTATAATGTAAATTAAAAAATAATCTATGGTCTATACAGTAAAATGGGCTAAATAGAAACATTTACAGGTTTAAAATTTGAGTTTTACAATGTTCCTGACTTTAATACAATCTTTATTTTTAACCGAATTCTGTAAAAAAATCGGTTATCAATTCGACTGTATTTATTTTTAAGTTTGTTACATCAGAACTTTTTGACTGCGTGAACCTACTGACTAACTGCTTACCGTGTGGTCCTTGGGTTTTTTGGTCCATTTCTGACAATGGTATCCATGAGACAATTATATAAGTCTTAAATTTGCATTAAGTAAATGAACAATTCACTCAATATTCCGCCAATTGATTACGATGATTTTTTTATTGGATACACTATAAAGGTAGTTTGATAATAGGATCCCGTTGAAATTGAAGAAGTCGATATTTTTGTTAAAAATTATATTTATTGATTATTATTTTCGTTTCCTTTCACTTTATATTTTATAAAAAATATATATTGTACATGTCCAATTTATTAAATTTGAAAATACAATTATTAAAATTATCAAATCAAATTAGCTTCACGCTGTACCCGCACAGGGCAGGTAGGCAGAGGGAACCTAGTGTTAAGACACTCTGTTCCCCACTTTCCGCCAAGTTCTGGAGGCATTGCGTGTTGAGTGGCGGAGCTCAACGCCGCGCTTTGCCTCGACACCAGAGCGAAGAAATGAAAATATAACTTAACTTAACTTAACTTAGCTTCACGCTTTATCCCTTGCGGGGTAGTCAGAGAGAACGGAGCGCCAAACGCTACGGTCTCTACATACCTCTTTCGCCTCCTCCACTGTCATCAACCTCTTCATACATACCCTTCGGGGGGTCCTCATGCTTTTTACGTGACCTTCCTCTAGTATCTTTGATACTGTGTTTTCGAAGGTCAACCGAGGTCTCCCCCTACCTCTCTTACCGCTCACTTTTCCATCATAAATTTTCTTTGCCATTCTTTCATCACTCATTCGTTCGACGTGCCCAAACCACCTGAGCACGTTCTTCTACATTCTCACCGTGACATCCTCGCTAGTACCTGCCATTCTGTGTACCTCTTCATTGCGGATTCGATCAGCTCGACTCCGCATATCCTACGAAGAGATCGCATCTCCACAGCATTCATCTTTCTTTCATTCTTCTTCTGTAATACCCACGTTTCGCAACCGTATAACAGAGTCGGTACCAAAACTGCATTGTGTACAACCAAACGCGCAGCTGTGCTGACGTTTCGCCGTCTCATCAATGCAGCTAAGGCTCCGTTAACCTTGTTACCGGCAGCAATACGCCTTTCCACATCCATCTCGTATCTTCCATCTCTACTGAACATACTTCCCAAGTATACCACTTCATTCACTTGTTCTAATATCATACTATTTACACTGATCTTGCATTCCGTCCTTTCTTCATCTCTTTCAAAAATCAGAACCTTTGTCTTATACACATTGAGGCTTAGACCATTATATTCACACCCTTCTTTCAGAGTGGTGACCAATGCCTGCAACTCGCATTCTGATGATGTAATAAGCACTGCATCATTTGCGTACAGCAGGCAATTCACATTCAGGTCACTTACTTTCACCTTCATTTCACTTTGTTTCACTCCTTGGAGACAGCTATCCAAATACAAATTGAACAACCAAGCTGGCGCAACCTTGTTTAACACCCGATCGGATGTCAAACCAGGGCGACATGCCAGCTCCTACTCGCACGCAGGCTGAGTGATCTCTGTAAAGAGACTTTACAGCCTGCAGCAAGGGTCCGCTCACATTGTACCGGGGTAGTATCTCCCATAATTTCGCTCTTACAACTCTGTCAAACGCCTTTTCCAAGTCCATAAAAGCACAGAAAACTTTTTGGTTAACGGCCAAAAATTTTTCCGTGATCATGCGGAGGGAAAAGATCTAATCCATACACCCTCTTCCAGGTCTAAAGCCTCCTTGGGCCTCCCACAACAGCCTTTCAGATCTCTCTTGCATTCTTCTCGCTAAAACTTTAGCATAAACTTTACTACCTAAGCTAATCAAACTGATAGCCCTATAGCTTCTGTGAACCTTTGAAAATATGAAATGAAAATATAAATGTAAATAAATATTTATTTTCCTCGAGTGGGGAACGAACCCACATCCAGTCGATTTTACAGTTACACTTTGTGTCCCTGCGCCACGAGTGGCCTTTAGTCTCATTTAAAT
This sequence comes from Heliconius himera, assembly GCA_021202915.1. Taxonomy (NCBI): domain Eukaryota; kingdom Metazoa; phylum Arthropoda; class Insecta; order Lepidoptera; family Nymphalidae; genus Heliconius; species Heliconius himera. The sequence goes on along the minus strand of JAJHJA010000795.1, from coordinate 733,116 downwards.
TATAATTATTATTAATCAATAAGTTCTGTAGACATCGTTTATTTACATCCACAAATCCCTGGACATATCTTTTTACTTAATATACTATATTAAGCCCAACCAATCGTGGACCTATAAAATAACCTTTTTTTATTTGTTTATCTTTTATCTCATGGCTTCGTGAAAACGATATAGTTATTTTGATATAAAAGATACCAAGATACAAACAATAAAAAAAGATAAATGTCAAAGGCCAGTCGTGGCGAAGTGGCACAAGCGTGCTACTGTAAACGCGACAGACGCAGTTGGGGGTTCAATTCCCACTGGAAGAAATGAATTAAAATTAAATAAAAAATACATTTTCATATCCTCGCTCTGGTGGCAATGGGAATAGGGTGTCTTAATGTTAGGTTCCCAGGTTCCCTCTATCTACACTACTATGTCCGGAAAATAACTTAAAGATAAAAAAAAGATTTTTATTGAAGTATAAATATGTAGAGTTAATTAATCTAGATTTATTAAGTTGTTACGTGCCCCATTGACACAAAGTGTGAAGTCATTATGATAACAGATAACATTATGAGAACAGGTAGCCGTGGCGGCGGCGGTGGCGGTGGCGGTGGCGGGCTCGCGGCAAAGGCAGGAGCCTGATAAATGAGCCCCATTGTCAGCTACTGGTGTTTGGTCAGGATGGAGTGGTGGTTTCAAATAGAGTTCCGTAGGTTTTTGTGAGAGAAGATAGAGATTTTATTTTAGGAAACGTAACCATCTTGGACGGTTTCCAGAGGATTTCTATAATTTTTTTTCTATTCTTCATGTAGAATAACACTTTAAAATCTTTAAAAAGTATAAGAAGCTCTTTCAAGGCTTTTTATGCTTTTAAAGATAATACGATTTCAAAAATCAGATTTTTAGATCAGTTCTATTCTCTGTATCTTACTCGTATATTTCGAATTGCATCCAAACTGAAGAAGTCATTTTTTACCTACACGTGTCCAAGAGAAGAACTTAGATTATTTTCTCCATCATACTAGTAACAGAGCGAAAAAAAAGAAGAAAAAAATTCCATTTATCGTTTACTCGTATATTTCGAATTGCATCCAAATTGAAGAAGTCATTTTTTACCTACACGTGTCCAAGAGAAGAACTTAGATTATTTTCTCCATCATACTAGTAACAGAGCGAAAAAAAAGAAGAAAAAAATTCCATTTATCGTTTACAGTCAAATTAAAACAGCGAGTCATATAATAAATAATCCTCCTTTTTTCGCCGCGGTCGGGTAAAAACAGACTAACAGCCATTGCCCTTCCATACGAACTCTATATAAAAATAAAAGATCGACACATACGTTGGTGCGGCGTCCGAGTATTCTATATTAATGTTAAAAGTTGTAACGTATTGAAGTTCCTTTATACTATCTATATTATATTCTATGTAGGGTAGTTTGTAGGTTTATTTTTGTTGGCTCTTCTTATTTTATGTTGATCTGGTGTTTTGATGTGGTTAGTACTAGGCTGGTGGGAATAAATGTTATTATTAGGTCTTGGATGTCTTTAATGTTATAGTTTGTTTAAATATTTGCTTATTAATATCTAGTTAGTTTAAATATTTGTCTACATTTGAGGTCAGTCGTGGTGTTGGGGCACGGGCTTGCGACTGTAAACGGGACAGGCTGTGGGTTCGATTACCGCTCGAGGAAATGAAATATTGTATAAGCTTAATTTCCTTGCTTCGGTAACGAGGCAAAGCGCGACGTTGAGTTTCGCTGGTCAATACGCAATGCCTCCAGAATTCGGCAGAAAGTGGGGAACACTAGGTTCCTTCTGCCTTCCCTGCTGTGTGCGGGATACAGCGTGAAGCTGATTTGATTTTTTTAAAAAAAGTGTTCATAGAAGCCAAGTTTAAAGAAATTTTAATTTTTATTAGGTAAAATTAAGAAAAATATACCACGATATTTATATTTACATAACGTACAAAACAAATACTTTTATTGTGTAAAAATAAGGCTTCACTTGACAAATAAGTTAATAAGAAACGCTCGCGCTCGAATAATTTTCTCTTTAATCTTTAAGGATAGTTTACATGGTGTTAAATTAATATTTGATTATATTTTATACGTTTAGGAGGCTAGTCGTGTCGTAGGGGCGCAAGCCTGTAAGTGTTAGTAAGACAGGTTGTAGGTTCGATTCCCACTTAAGAAAATGAAATCTTTAATATTTTCACTTCTTGACTATGAATACGCTAGCTTTTCCACCTCTGAATATGGAATGCCTCAAGAAAGAGGCGATTTTAGTTAGTCTCCTGCTAAATGTGGGATGTATCGCGCAAAAAGTCATCCTCTGTACAGCAAAATTAATAAATTCGTAGCTAAATCTATTTTCGGCTTTTGACCTGATAAAGACACTTCGTCCTCCACTTTCAATCCCGGTTTCTAGATATTGCGAACACTTCGCCTTGTTATTAGAGCTACAAAACGAAAATCCCCGTGAAAAAACCGAATCCACAACCCTTGCACTTACAGTAACACCACCTCCTAATTCAGCTTTATTTTATACAAAAAAATTAGCTTCACGCTGTATCCCGCATACAGCAGGGTAGGCAGAGCGAACGTAGTGTTAAGACACTCCGTTCCCCACTTTCTGCCGTATTCTGGAGGCATTGCGTGTTGAGTGGCAGAACTCAACGCCGCGCTTAGCCTCGACACCAGAGCGAAGAAATGGAAATATAAATTTAAATAAATATTTCATATCCTCGAGAGGGGATCGAACCCACAACCAGTCGATTTAACAGTCACACTTTGTGCCACTGCGCCACGACCGGCCTCCTCTATACAAAAAAAGAAGAAACAAAAAAAATCTCTCCACCATCCTCACAGAAACAACGAACACTAACACTCCATATAAAACGAACTAAACCCTACAACACTCAATAGCATAAACAAATATATTAATTTAATATGTTTTTATTGAAATAATCCACTATAATTTACGTTGATAATCAGATCAGCGCCGCCGTGCATTATCATATACGCTTCAACTCTTATTTTATTTGTGATGCGTGAATTCAAGCCGTTTTGTTGAAATATTAAATTATAAAATTAATATTTTATAATTTCCACTATTAAGTGGAACGCGACTTCGCTCGTTTCAACTTATTAAAAAAAATAAAAAATAAATCAGCTTCACGCTGTATCCCGTTCACAGCAGAAAGAGGGAACCTAGCGTTAATACATTCCGTTCCCCACATTCTGTTCCTCAAGTTCTGGAGGCATTGAGTGTTGAGACACCAGACACTGACACCAGAGCAAAGAAATCAAAATATAAATTTAAGTAAATATTTCATCTCTTCGAGTGGGGATCGCACCCACAACCAGTCGGTTTTACAGCGACACTTTGTGCCCCTGCGCCACGACTGGCCTCAATTTATTGTTATACATTCATTTTTAATTTATATAAATAAAATCTCCCATGTTCTTTGTAAAACCTCGAAGATATGTATAGAAAGTTTCATGATAATTGGTTGAGTAGCTTCTGCGTAATAGAGTAACAAACAAACTTACATTCACATTTATAATATTATTATGAATATGATAATATCTGTACTTCTATTCTTAAATATTATAAAACTGAATAATTTGTGTCGAGACGGAGTGCGGCGTTTAGTTACGGCACTCAATCGATAAGTTTCCAGAGAGTGGGGAACGTTGCTATATTCGGAATAGAGCACGAAGCTAAAAAAGAGTTTGTTTGGTTGAACGCACTAATCTCAAAAACTACTGGTTCAGCTTGACAATTTTTTTTATGTTGAATATCTAGGAAGGCTCTAGACTATACTGTGTCACATCATTTTAATCGTTTTGATATTATAGCGTACCTGTGGTCAGAGTTCCCTTGGGCTGTATGTGTCATACAAACATTTAGTTATTTTCATTTGAATACGTGAGGCAAGTTAGTATGTTTTATGGGTTTAGTGTGTAATATTTTACGTTTAAAGAAACTTTAATATCGAAAAAGACACATTTTACTTAATGTCTATTTAATCTCAATCATGCATCGTCGTTGTTATAATAACATTATATAAGCGGGTATAATAACTTAACAATAGAACTTTGGACTATTTCAGACAATAGTAATAAAAGGTAAACATAAAAGTAATAATTTACATAAAATCATCTTCACGCTGTATCCCGCACACAGCAGGGTAGGCAGAGGGAACCTAGTGTTAAGACACTCCGTTCCCCAAATAAACATAGCATGTATAATTTAATAAGCTGTTAGTATAAAGGTAAAAAAATAAATAAATAAATAAAAAATAATTTCTTCGCTCTGGTGTCGAGGCAAAGCGCGGGTTTTAATTTCGCCACTGAACACGCAATGCCTCTATATTTTGGCGAAAAGTGTGGAACGGAGTGTATTAACACTACCTCCCTCCCCCGGTCCCTTCCCCCTACCCACCTTGCTGTGAGGTAAATAAAAGACAATATGAGGTATTTTATGCGACACAATTTTCATTTTCCAAATTTATGGATATTGTTTTTAAAAAAACAAAAGTAATACATTCAGTTCAAGCGGGCGAAGCCGCAAAGTCAATACAAAATCATCACATTAACAAAACAAACTTCTAATAACGCATTCAACAAGCGTGAACTGACGCTAAATAGTCATTTTTTTGTTACAATTTGTCAAAACCATCTGTCGGGTCGCAGATTCGATTTAACATTAAACGTATTTTGGGTCAAATCGTGCGACAAACGAGAGCACACAATATAGGTACATACAAGCGCATATTATATAGGAACATCTGTAAGCGCAAAGGTGTTTCTTGACTCGCCGTTTGAACCGTGAATAATTGGTTTTATTGCTTTGTAATGTACTTTTATTAGATTTACGATGTTATTCATAAAAGTCATTCTGTTGTACGTGATCTAGGTATATTAGAAACTGTAATGTATACCTGATTTGAAACATAAGATTAATTCGTGGCGCAGGAGCAGAAAGTGTGACTGTAAAACCGACTGGTTGTGGGTTCGATCCCCACTCGAGGAGGTGAAATATTTACTTAAATTTATATTTCCATTTCTTCGCTCTGGTGTCGAGGTTAAGCGCGGCGTTGAGTTCTGCCACTCAACACGCAATACCTCCAGAATTCGGCAGAAAGTGGGGAACGGAGTGTCTACTATATACTATACTAGGTTCTCTCTGCCTACCCTGCAGTGTGCGGGATACGGTTGACAGTGAACCTGATTTAATTTGATTTGATTTGATAATTATACAGTCCAGGCAGTCGTGACGCAGCGGCACAGTGTCTGACTGTATGCGCGATCATTGTGGGTTCGATTACCACTTAGGGGAATGAGTTACTTTCATATGGGTTACCTTATATTAAAAAATGGTTTGTCATGAGATCACTTGTTGTCCTGCGAATTTCGACGTATGTATAACTTAATAAAGTTGAAGCCTTCCACACTCCAAGTTGAACACTTCCGTTCTCCACTTGCCGCCGAAATCTGGAGGCGTTGCGTGTTGAGTGGTGCAACTCAATACCGCGATTTGCTTCCCTAGCAGAGCGAGGAACCAAGTCGTGGCGCAGGGGCACAAGTGTGCGACTGTAAGAGCGACAGGTTGTGGGTTCGATACCCATCCGTGAAATGAGATATTTAATATTTTTATAGAGCTGGTTGAGATGTAAAAATTAAATTATATTTTATAAAGATTCGAAAAGCCGCCGTGGCGTAGCGGCAACTCGTCTGCGTATCTCGTTGTATACGGATACGATTCCCACTCTAGGAGTTAACTATTGTCATTCTCTCGCTCTAATAACTGTGTTGTTGTTGAGTCAACATGCAATATATCGTAAATTAAGCCTTAATACTAAGTTCGTATTGCCTATCCTGCTATATAAGGGGTACAGGTTCCCAACAAGAAACAGGAATAAACAGTACAATTAAAATTCAAAATCACAATTGGACATTACCAAAAACCTTCCCAAGCAATAATTAGGCACTTAGCGGAACGTTGTGGGACCCTTGTCCTCGTGCTTGTTTAGGCGAGGGCTGAGAGGTTGATTGCTCTCGTAAATTATATGGCCACCTAATGAACGGGTATTTGCTGTTTTATTAGACGATTAGATTTTATTTTGTTTTGTGTGTTTGGTATTTTGTTGTGTTTTTCGTGCGACAGGAAGCGCTTTAACAAAGTTTGCAATAATGTTTTTTTTTTATTTCACGCTTTTGTTCCCGTATATTGTGGGGTTGGCAGAGATAACGTAGTGTTAAGGCACTCCAAGCATCGCCTAACTTTTGAGGCCTAGCGCAGCGGTATAGTACTTACAGGTTTTGGTTTGATTTAGGTTCAATTTCTGCTCCGGTTCAAATTACTTTCATTTCCTCGCGAGAGTGAAATAAAAAATGATGCAAAAAAATCACACTTTTTAATATTAATAAAATAATCACATTCGGCAGAAAGTGGGAAACAGAGTGTCTTAACACTAGGTTCCCTCTGCCTACTGTGTGCGAGATATAGCGTGAAGCTGCGATCACATTCTTAAGAACAAAAACGGTGCAAATAGCATAAAACATTCAAATCTAGATCCAGATTTAATGTATTTAAGATCTAGAACCATCGACTAGGGGGGGTAGCCGGTGCGGGAGGGGGGAGGGGGGATGGTGTCTCGAGGGGTGAAAGTAATCAACAATTTAAAATTGGGACTAATCCCATCCTGTCGTAATCGTGGCGATCACTCTCCGGGTCTACTCTACCTATAGCGAGCTTGTGCACACTTTATATAAGTCTTGAGACTTACTAACAGTATTTTTATGTTTTATTTTAAAATATTACGGTTTTTGCGCTTTTGTGAATTCGATTTGTAAGTTTTGTGGAATAAAATCTAAACAATCAAATTTAACATACCTGTAATAAATATATCATCATGTTTGGTAGTTATAGGTAGTTTAAGTGTATAATATTATGTTGTCATCGAGATGGAGCGTCTCATGATGAAGTCCGGACTTAAATAGTGGAACTCTTCAAAGGTTACTATTAGTATGTTAATCGAGGCCAGGCTGATACATCGATTCCCATTCACAATTCCCATTGCCTAACCTATTATGAAGGAAAAAGTGTTAAGCTATTTCTTTTGTTTATACACAATTACCCCCTTATTGTTCTGTCTGTATTGGTATTTCTATATTTGTATTAATAATACAAGAATAGAATGTTCTGTTTTGAATAAATAAATTAATCAGCACGTTGATAATCAATCAATCACGTTGTATCCCGCACACAGCAGGGTAGGCAGAGGGAACCTAGTGTTAAGGCACTCCGTTCCCCACTTTCTGCCGAAATCTGGAGGCATAGCGTGTTGAGTGGCAGAACTCAACGCTGCGCTTAGCCTCGACACCAGAGCGAAGAAATGGAAATATACAGTTAAGTAAATATTTCATCTCCTCTAGTGGAGATCGAACCCACAAGTAGTCGGTTTTACAGTCACACTTTGTGCCGCTGCGCCACCACTGGCCTCTAGTTCTGTTTTATTCATATTTCTTATATTTATATTAAAAACAGGGGTGTTACACATATAACATTGTAATATAGGCTTTTAGAATACGAATCTAAAATTATTTTAATAAAAACAAAAAAGAAAACACAAAAAAGTCGCAAATGTGCGCAACTCCGCCAAGGTGTTTGTTTAGCGCGGGACAAATCGACACGTCACTCACGGCCGTCCCTCTCGCACGCGCCCGCCCGCCTATCCCCGTCCCGCTCGCACTAAATAACGAATAACAAACATAATCCGCGAATAACGCCGATCCCGGCTTACTCATCTGTTGAGATTTGCCCAAATTGTAGGAGTGATGGCTGAAAATTGATATTAATTTATATTATTATACGCCGTTTTGTTTAAATTTTGCTTTATTTATATGTTAGATTTATATTAAAAATATATTTCTAGAGAAAAAGATCTGTTTGTTTCATAGATTTATCGTATATAGATACTCCGTTATAAACAAGATATTTGTTATTAGATATACTTATGAAAAAATCTATATATTGCGTTACTGATTGACTGACAGACAAGGCATAGCCAGGACTACTAGACTAAGAAAGTTGAAAATTGGAGAGTGCAGGGGAGCACCAAGAGAGGCTTTCTGGAAACTAGCACAGGCACGTAAAAAACTAAATTTTACATGTTAAACGTCTTAAAATCTACGCTAAATAGTTGCGAGCGATAAATATTGGACTAGGATATATTGAACTTGAGTTGAATAGTATTTATTAATATTCTCATACTGTATAACAAAGGCCCATCGTGGCGAAGTAGCACAATGTCTGACTGTACTTGTCAATGCGACGATAGTGTGTTCAATACACGCTCAGACGAATGAATTACTTCCATTTTATCTTCTTTATTAGAAAAAATGTGAGACATTGAATTCCGTTCCATAAATTAATGGGAAATAAAGAGTGCCATGACACTACGATCTCACTGCTTTCACTGTTATATAGCATATACCGAGAACAAGGTTAAGTTGAAAAATACGCTTGTATAGAAAAGCAATGGTTCCCTCTAACTACCCAATTGTGCTTATACCTAATAATTCTAGATTAATCTTAAGGAAAGAGAAACTTCGTAATAAAAATTAGAAATAAAATATTCTTCATTTAAATAAACTTTGGCGCATGTGTAAAAGCGAGTGGCTAACGCGACAGGTTATACGTTCGATTCCCACTCCAGGAAATGACATATTTAATACTGTCATTTCTTCGTTCTGCTGTTGAGGCAAAGTCCGCCGTTGAATGAACCAGCGGAAAGTTTCAGACACTACGTGGGGAACGCAGTGTCTTAAACTTTGTAAGTAACTAAAGTTGTAAATTCAAATCGAATCGAATAGAAATCTTCGACCAACAATAAATATTGAGCATTCCAATAAAATAAAACACAATTAAATGTACAACATTTTCATTAATAAATTGTTTTGGTTTTAATTTAAAATCTTACAAATTTTGATCACATTTTCTGGACGTATTTTCTCTCAAGTCCTAAATAAATTATCATACAGAGTCATCTATTATTTGTTATACGTACTACGTGTTCAATCGGTATGTTTGTTAGTGATACATTTATCTATCAGTAGATGGCGTTGCCACCACTTAGTTTTAGTTAGTGAAATTATTAACCACGTTCTAGGCAAAAATCATAGATGGCGCTCTTATAAATATGTAGAAATTACTTTACCTCTTGGCTGTTGTTAAAAATTGGTTACCCAATAGCAAATATCACAAAAAAAATATAAAAAATGGTCGAATATGTATCTGATAAAACTTTTAAGGATTTATGTTTACTTTCTAGTGACATTTTACTCGGTGTCTCTCATTATCCACAAGCTCTTTCGTGTTTTTTTCGAACTTGAGGTGCTAGTTCTATTGGTTTTTACAGCGACACCGGGTGGATAGGGAAGAGGTTACTCTGTCCCTGGAAATAAACAAGCATATGTGGCTACCTGTGAAGAAGTCCACGGCGGAAGGGCGTCCCCTATGGGACTTTCGAGTACCGTAGGGGACGGCTTGCGGCCGTCGAGCGGACTGGAACTCATTTGTTTAATCTTTTTCTTCACGTACAAGGTCGTCTTAGCGGAGTGAAATAGCATCCGACTACCATACAGATGGTTGTGGGTTCTATCCCCATTCTGATAACTGATATGATTTTTTCCGTTTTCCCACACTATTAGCCTAATTATAGCGTTCGCTTTTGCTAATATGGAGTATCCGAGATTTGTGTAGAAAGCAGACCACGGAGTGCCTTAACAGTAGGTTCTCTCTGCCTACCCTATGTAAGACAAAACGTGAAGCTAAAAATAACAAAGAAAAATAAAAGTCTCAAAAATATGAAAAACTATTGTATTTCTCATTTGCTCTAACACTAGGATACGTAGGTACAGTAGGTACGTATCGAACCCCTACACTCTCAATAAATAATATACAATTCCACTTAGTCAGTAGGTAGCAAATCATATAATAACAAACTGAGTTAGTAAGAAGCTTTGAAACGTTACTTGTTCGGGCTTAAAGTTTGTATTAAATGGCAGATTCTTCGTTTTTTTTTTTAATATAAATTTAAATTTAAAATATAATATATTCTAATAAATTTATGCGATAAATTCAACGTTTGTATTTAAAATACATATTATATGTAGAAAGGCTATAATTTAGTTATTTCATATATCTAATAATACCATATTAGTATCTGTATGAAACTAAAAAAATCTTCATTCCATACTTTTTTGTTGAATTCTTTTTATTGTGAAAGTGCAGCGTAGCTTTAATAATTAAAAGAAATTAGAAAAATCTGCCATTTCATTAAATATTATTTATTACATATAGATATTATTAATAAAATGATATGTAATTTTGAGGCAACATGCTCTTCTATTTGACTATAAATATAAAAAAAACGAAAACGAAATGTACTTATGTTATATTTGAAAGTAGTGACTACTTGCGAGAAGTAGCGATATTGCACATAAAGCATACAAAAATACATTAAAAAAATACATAAAAAATCGTTTTTTTTTTTATTTTTTACATACATATATTGAGATTCTATATTGATATTTTAGTGGAAGTGATTAGGACCGGCTCTTTTTTTTCTATGGTGTTATTAAGAAATAAGAAACTTAGGTGTACATCAATAGTTAGAGAGCTTGGACACTTGAGCAGTAATACTTTCGTTTTTTATAAATATAATAATATAATCTATAGCAACAATCCAAAATATTCTATAATCTGTTATATAATAGTATGATCTTATCATTTGGAAAATGGGCATTGCTGTATAAACAAAGTAAACAACCGTAGTTAGCAGTTATTTTAAATGATACATACATACATATATCATATATTTCATTTTCAAAACATATGAAAATCTTCACAATAGTAAATTCAAGTAAAATGGTTTTAGAATAAAATCAGCTTCATGATGTATTCCGCACAGCAGGTGAACCTAGTGTTAAGACACTCCGTTCTACACTTTCCGCCGAATTCTGGAGGCATTGCGTGCTGAGTGACGAAACTCAACGCTGCGCTTTGCCTCGACACCAGAGCGAAGAAATGGAAATATAAATTTAAATATTTTTTTTATTTCCTCGAGTGGGGATCGAACCCACAACCAGTCGCGTTTACACTCACATTTTGTGCCCCTGCGCCAAGACTGGTCTCTATAAGGATTTAATAGAGTTACTATTACGAAATAATTTAATATAATTGCCGTGTCATAATTTATTAATAATAAACCATTTTACTTAAATCTCTTAAAAAATCCCGAAAACCTACGGAAAACTTGAAAAGCAATATGATTATATATTTGAGTTTGCCTTTTTAATTTTACATATATATATATATATATATATATATATATATATATATATATATAAGTATACAGTAGTATTTTGTGAACAGTACATTATATGTATGTATAAATCTGTTTGTTTTGAGATCCTAAGGTGTTTAATAATACCATTTCAGATGGAGTAAGTGATGAAACACTACTATAATTTCTTCACAATATATTGTATGTTTTAGTGACATAAGAAAGAAGTATATCAAAATAATACTGTTATTTTATCATAAACATTATTCTGTTAACAAAAAAAGAACCATTTCAATTTATTTTAATACTGAAAATTAAATATAAGAAGCATATGGAGGTAGCGTTATTAAGCTGTATTAAATTTATTTACATTTACATGTATGTAAAGCAGAGCATTACTATGGAAGTTTTAAGGACTATTTTGTTATTTATTTTGAATTTTTATAACATATTTATTAGAAATCTGAAAGAAAATCTGATTTTAAATGTTAGATATATATCTAAAGCTATATGTACAAAAATCTTGTTCATTTGTTTTAATTAAAAGTAACGTTTTACATCTATGAAAGAAGCAATCATAATTACAATTATATTTTTATAAGTTTCAAGGAAAAGTTTTTGAAGTAGTAAATAATTTCGACATTTTGCGAGGCCTTGTTGCTCTAAAGACAATTAGAACACAAAATACACATACCATAAAACTATACACATTAAGAAAAACACATATATATACCAATATAATAAAATACATATATTAAAAAAAGCTATTGCAGTCACCTTAATCTTGCTTTGAGTATGTACCTAAATTGTCCTCTGTCTAAGCTAAAGCAAACATATCTGGATACTTTCATTTTATTTTATATATACATATTTATATCAAAAAAATATACTTTTATTATTCGGATAAGCGATGTTCATAATAAATATTTATTATACATAACATATAACACACATATTGGGACAGAAGCAATCTCTGACGATAAAACGATACAAAATCATTTTCATTGTGATCTGATGCGATCTTTGCCATTTTGATACAAAATTTGATTACCTATCTACTCGTATACGCTTTAAATTCTCATTCAACCGCGAAACAAACATATTGCACTAATATAGAACTCAAAGATTCAAACGTTGCAACACAAGAGAGTTTCATAACTAAATAATCTGCTAAAACTAAATCAACACATATAGTTCAAAAATCTTCAAGAAAATCCACAAATTTCGACACACGTCCATATAAAAATAGCTTAACAGAGATCGTCGCAGACCACAACCCTAAACTACAATAGATTTACATTTCCACAACGTCTCTACTTAAGGTATCGTATTTCTCTTTCACCTCCTCTGGGCTAAAACTTTTCACTGACACCGTTTCAGATAAATCTGTACTGGAGAGTTTATTTGTTATTTTAGTTATGGATATTCTGCTCTCGATGTCGTTCGCGTCGCACATTTCAACTATTTTGTCAACTTTTCTTGGTTTTGGCAGATTTTGGGTGATGACTTTTGTGGATTTGAGCTTTTCACTAAGTATTTTGTTGCAGGTCTTCTTAGACATGTCCAGGGCCAATGGGTCTTTGGGCTCGTCGGTCTTCTCTTCGACGTTTGGCTTGTTCTGTTGCTTTATTTCGGCGACTTCTGCATTTGACACATTGTCTTTCTTCTTCCACTTCGTTCTTCTGTTCTGGAACCATATTTTCACCTGAAATTGATAATGGGATATTTGAATATGTGACATTAAAAATATTTATAAACTTAGTGTTGGATTTGAGTAACTTTTGCCCACTATCTATGAGATGATTCTCGGCTCTATTCCTTATCAGTTTTAGTTACCAACAAGCAATAAAAATGTAATTATTATAAAATAATTCAATATCTCTACATTAGATTCAACCTGTTTTCTCTCTTAATATATATAAAGCAAAAATCATCAATTGAACTTAATAAATAATGATTGTTCACACTCTCGACCCGACCCTATAACTCTTACTCGAAATACATGACACTGATATCCCGAGAGTGTGGGCGCCGTTTGCGGTACTAAATAGGTATATCAGTTAACAAACAGCTAATTACCAAATAATCGATCTCAGAGTGAGAGATGAGACATGGATACGTTTAATTAGATAATAAGTTATATTTAAAACAACGAAGTGTAATTACGGGTTCAAATCGCACTCAAATCTAAATCAAAAGTTATTTAATCAATTTTTTTTGGTTGGCTATTATAAGTACTGTTGGTCACAATCGACAAATAAGGCCAGTCGTGGCGCAGCGGCACCAAGTGTGACTGTAAAACCGACTGAATGTGGGTTCGATCCCCACTCGAGGAGATGAAATATTTACTTAAATTTATATTTCCATTTCTTTGCTCTGGTATCGGGGTTAAGCGGGGCATTGAGTTCTGCCACTCTTAACCTAGGTTCCCTCTGCCTACCCTGCTGTGTGCGGGATACAGCGTGAAGCTGATTTTTTTTATTTTATATAAAACAGTCAATGTACAGGAGGCTACCACCGGCTCGGAGGGTAGTTCTGCTGAGTAGAACTGGCAACAAACTCAATAGTTGCTCTTTTAAAATTATAGGTTACACTTGAACTTGTAAGGAATTTATGTGAAATATCATTTCTTTATAGTGTACAAGTATAACTTTTTTTTAATTTTTTTATTATACTATATATTAGTGCGCTACGACAGTCAAAATTTAGATACGTTCAATGTTCCTAACTAACATTCAAAATAAAGCTTACGTAAATAGGATTAAAGTGTAACATTTTTAATATAAAATAACTGTATTTTACTTTTTTAGCTTCCCGCTGCATCCGTTTCTCAATTTTTTAAATAGATCTCGTGGTCGCGATTGTCCTGCTAATAGAGCGAGTAAATCAAAATGATTTATTCCCTCCAGAGATAATCGAACCCACAGCCTTCGCGTTATACATCAGTAGCAAGATGACCTTAATACGATATTTTGAAATTTATTATTGCTTAATATCCAGTTCAGTACATTCAATAGTACGCAGAGCAAAAAAAACATTTAAAACACATAGAGCACAAACATAATCTCTATAGATACATCACTAACAGCGGGTCGCACGTCACTAGCGCACTTCCGTATAATTACCTCGCGAATTAATCCCTGGACATGTGACATTTGACCTGCGGCTATCCGTTACGGTTGCCATGCGGTGGCGAACTCGTGGACAGTTCTGATTATACATTTTTTGGTTTTATTAATAATTTAAACATCGGTTAAATATATTATTAATTGGTGGTATTTAAATTCTGGATTAAATACTGTATAAAAATGTTGATCTTAAACATATTTTCTTTTATGTTTTACGAACCTGTCCATACGACTTCACTCGCGTGGTTATTTGAAATATTGTTCGTAAGGCAATGTAATATAACATTTAACCTTCAAATCGAAGCTGTTGTTTCGGAGATTACTGCATTCAACCAAACGAACCTTCTAGGTATAATATTAGTATAAGTATTTTTTCACATATTTTAATTTAAAACTATAGATTTAATTTTCAATCAATACCTATGTATGTATATCTATTTCCATGGAAACTAACCACTACAAGTAAAACTTACACTACAAGTAAATGTAAGGTTAAGATAATTCTAGGTTAACTAATTCTATAAGTTTAATAGAATTAGGAACTGGATTTGAAAACTATTTCGAAATCATATCCGGAATAGTTTCCAAAATATTTGTTTTAGTTTCATAGATAAATTTTATACGATATTTCAATAACAGCATCACTGATCCTCTCTTTTTAGATTCAAAGTCAAATTCAAAATATTCTTTATTCATATAGAATTTTGCTAGCACTTTTAAATTGTTTACGAACATTAAAGAACAAGAGAACTGGAAGGTAGTTTTGCTAAGACGCCGGCAAAAATCACTTAATTGCACGCATTTTTTTATTGTATTAATAAAATAATTATATTTGCTTACGATAAATCTTTACATTTCTTTATCTTTTCGGTCAAAATGAAGCTTAGAATAAATCATGGCTTTCCTAACGTTGAAACCCATTAGCGTATTGCGAAACCTAACTTATTCCTTTTTTTAGCTTCACACTGTTTCCCGTATATAGCAGAGTAAATAGAACTCCATTACCATTAAGACACTTCGGTTTACCACCTTCCGGTAAATTCTGGATTGCGGCATTTCGTGTTGAGTGATGGAACTCCATAGCAGAACGAAGGTTACGAGGGCGTAATGTTGCATATTTCATTTCCTCGGCTGGGAATCGCACGTGTGTGCCCTTGAGTCACTTGATCCTACAGACCTATACTTTTTATAATAAAAGTTAAATAAGAGTCCTATCCACAATTGTCAATTTTATTTTAAAAATCTGCAAATATATCATATTTCGCAATTAAACTTATAAAGAGACCATCACACCGCAGCAGCACAATGTTCGACTGTAAGCTTTATATATTTTCACTTTCTACTTTGATAACAAGACAAAACACAACATTCTATGTCATCACTCACGTAATGTCTCAAAAATATACGGAAAATGAGTAACGGAGGGACACTATTCGAAATTGGGCGGTGCGTGATTAACAAGGTTACTTAACACTAACTTTTCTCTGCTGCAGTTTACCCTACCATAGATAGAAAGGTATACACCGGATGCGGTGAAAAAAAAAACTTATAAAAACCTCCAAAATCCTAGCCACCCTACCCACACCTTTACATTACAGCACAATGCAATCTACTTGGGTGCAAACACAAAGATAATTATTATTGATTGCGCATTAGCCGGGCTCGGCCGGCGCAGCGCGGCGGGGCGGGCCGGGGGTAGCGGGTTCAGCGCGGGGGTAGCGGGTTCAGTGCGGGGGAGCAACGATACAATGACACAATGGTCATGCGACATGTCAAACCCGCGCTAATTGTGTCACGGTAGGGATGGGAAATTGTCAAATCGACGGCTTATCGATGTTTGATAGTAATGATGAATCATTAATGTTTAGGTCAATCGCAGCCCTATTATACTAACTAGTGTAGTAGGGTTGTGCTTGTTCTTTACCAGTTTTGCCGTATTTTAATTGGATAGTAATGGTTTTTCTCTTCTTTATTTAGGACTAGAGGGCGCGCGCGGCTTCGCCCGCTTATTACGAGTGAATTCAAAAAAGCCACGTTCAATAAAATATTTTTAACAGTCTGAATTTAATTTTTTATAAAAATCGGTGCAGATTAAAATATATAATCGGTGGCAATTTAAAGATTTTTCCATATAAACTTTCAACCCCTTATTTGAACCCTTAGGGGGTGAATTCTTAAAAACCATGAAACACGTGTTCAATGAAATATTTTTAAGAGTCTGAATTTTAAATTTTATAAAAATCGGTGCAGATTAAAATTTTTTTCAATTCCATACAAACTTTCAACCCCTATTTCATCCCTTTAGGGTTAAAATTTTTGAAATTCCCTTCTTAGTGGATGTCCAGAATATGAAAATAAACATCTGCCCAAGTTTCACGTTTCTACCATCAGCGGTTACGGCTCTGCGTGCGTCTTACCTCAGTCAGTCAGCACAAGTCCTTTTATATATATAGATTATTAGTGATATTTTAGACTATGCAGAGAGAACTTAAGGTTAAGACACTCCGTTTTCTGTTTTCCACTTAATTTTCGATTGAATTCCACAACTTAAAAAATAATGTCTAGAAATTTGGGTAGTCAAGTGGCGTACGAAGTATCATTACACTAGGTTCCCTTGCTTACCCTACTATAAACAAGTAAAAACGAATTGCTATTCTTATTCCATAATAAATCAAATAGGGATCCGTTTTTACCTGTTAAGTTGTTTAGATTTCTTTTGATGTTTCACCGATGTAACATTAATAAGGTGGCATTTATGCGATGACCTTAAATTCAATGTTTAAAGTAAAAAAAAACTATTGCATGTTGACGCAATGCCTCCAGAATTCGGCGGAAAGTGGGGGACAGTATCTTAATACTAAGTTCCCTCTGCCTACCCCGCTGAACGCGGGATACAGCGCTGAGTGACGGAACTCAACGCCGCGCTTTGCCTCGACACCAGAGCGAAGAAATGGAAATATAAATTTAAATAAATATTTTATTTCCTCGAGTGGGGATCGAACCCACAACCAGCTGCGTCTGCAGTCACACTGCGCCCCTGCGCCACGACTAGCCTACTGGATATTTAAAGTTCAAACTCTATAATCAAAATCCTAACAAAAATAACATGTTTCCATTTCTGAACATTTTGTATAAATACAGTTAGAACTTTAACACAATTAAAAGAGTATTTTAAGATTAAAAAAGTAGACTGTTTAAAATATTTTAATAGATTTAGATTTTTTATAATTTAGATTATAAAGATACGTTTCCATTTCTTATTATTTAGATCATTCAGGTTCCATGGCACAACATGTGACTGTGTTTGTGGGTACGACACCCACTCGTTGAAATAAATATAATTATCTTAATTATTTTCAATTCCCTGTTCTGGTAAACTAAGTAGAACGTTGAGTTCGGTCACTCAATATGTAATATCTTGAAAGGTGGGCGGAGTGTCTCAACATTAGATCTGCCTAAACTGCTATGTGCGGAGAAGCATGAAACTGCTTATTTTATTCTTTGAAAACGTAAGTAATTAACATGATCCTTATCAAATATGTTAGAGCTAACAAGTCAATGTATGTATTAAAAAAAATATCCTCCTTTATAACAAGAATATATATAAAAATCAACCAACATTTTTAAGATTAATTTTAATAAATATAACCTACAAAACAAAATCATAATCTCTTAGAAAAAGTAATAATTTTATCCATAAAAGTCACTTAGCATTTTTGAAGACATCAATTTTAAAACGATAATTTGTTAACAAAATCACATCCAGCCACTTTTAACATTTTTTTAAAGTGTTATTCCATACTTAGGAAAGAAAAATACTTATTTAGAAATCATATAAAACGTATGGCTTAGTGGTCAGAGCGCCTGGTCGGTTTTCAAGAGGCGCGGGTTCGAGTCCTGCTACGTTAAATTTTTTAATACGATTTCTAAATAAGTAGACATCCAGCCATTTTAATTCCACTTCATAATTCACATATGTACGTAGAAAACAAGGCTTTTCGTAAACAACGACGTCGCGAACGCTACAAAAACGGAACTCAGCCTCACAGCCGAGCGCGGCATCTCATAATACATTAACCTCTTTATGCAAACACTGTGATTTTAGGACACAATTCAACCCTCCTACTATAATACTGTGCAAATTAAGCTTACCGTCACGAAATATTTTGTTGAGAAGCTCGCTACTTTATAAGTACACACACACACATATATGTATGTTATTGGAGGCCAGTCGTGGCGCAGGGGCACAAAGTGTGACTGTAAACGCAACTGGTTGTGGATTCGATCCTCACTCGAAGAAATTAAATATTTCTTTAAATTTATATTTCCATTTCTTCGCTCCGGTGTCGGAGGCAAATCGCGGCGTTGAGTTCCACTAATCAGCACGCAATGCTTCAGAATTCGACGGAAAGTGGGGAACGGAGTGTCACACTAGATTCCCTCTGCCTACCCTGCTGTGTGCGGGATACAGCGTGAAGCTGATTTAATTTTTTGATTTACATATATGTAGGAGCTATATGTATATTGTTAGTTGTAAGACCGTCGAGGCACTGTAGGATGACATCTGACTATATGCGCGGCGATTCTAAGTTCAATCTCCAGTCAGGCGTATAATTATATTTTTTATTATTCACATTTCTCCGCTCTCGTTGTAAGTGCGGCGTTAAGTACCACCACTCAACATTCAATGCCTCTTTTTGTAATAAGGTGATTGGTCTTTCTGTTAATTAATTATCTATGTTACTTGCACAAAATAATTTTATTTTAACCATTTCTCAGCTTGGTTATACGAGTATAGTGATTTAACTTAAAAGTAGGGTCAATTCTCACGTATACATAAATATATAGAGACAGTTCACTAGGTTATTTGCCCACACATAGAACAAAAGTATATCTCTCTCTTAACTCTCTGCCTACTGCCTCCTTTAAATATTTTAATAAAATTGTGACATACGTATAATCATTAGGTATAATAAATAACAAGAGGTCAGTCGTGGCGCAGGGGCACAGTGTGCCTGTAAATCGGATGGTTGTGGGTACGATCCCCACTCGAGGAGAGAAAATATTTATTTACAATTATTTTTCATTTCTATGCTCTGGTGTCGAGGGGAAAGCGCGGCGTTGAGTTCCGCCACTCAACACGCAATGCCTCCAGAAATTGGCGGAAAGTGGGCAACGGAGTGTCTTAACACTAGGTTCCCTCTGCGTACCCTGCTGTGTGCGGGATACAGCGTGACGCTGAAAAAAAATATAATAATAAATAACCAATAATATATACGTATCGTTTACTAGCCTAACAAAATGAGTTCGCGATGTGAGTTTACATTTTATTTGTAACCTTTGACAGGTAGGTCTCAGTTATAATAGAGCTATTAGGCAGCTCTCTCTCTCTCTCTCTTTCTCTCTCTCTCTCTCTGTTCGAGGATGGAAATGAACACGTATTTTAGAGGAACAATCGTAAGTCAGCGTGTGTCCGCATACAGTATTAAAGAGGGATTGGTTGAATAATTTGAGGTGTTTATCGATATCGACGTAAATTATTATTATGAAGTATTTATTACATACTAGTTTTTAAGTGTGGCTTCGTCTGCTTGATTAAACGGATATAGCTATGAGATTTGTATAAAAATACTGTGGACTACACATTGTAAGTGTATGAGCGAAATGGAATATATTAAAAATAAAATAAATCAGCTTCACGCTGTATCACGCACACAGCAGGATAGGCAGAGGGAACCTAGTGTTAAAACACTCCGTTCCCCACTTTCCGAATTCTGGAGGCATTGCGTGTTGAGTGGCAGAACTCAACGCCGCGCTTAACCTCGACACCAGAGCGAAGAATGGAATATATTGATTTTAATTAAGTTGTTGCCGTTCTTGAGGCTGGTCGTGGCGCAGCGGCACGAGGTGTGACTGCAAAACCGACTGGTTATGGGTTCGATCCCCACTCGAAGAGATGAAATATTTACTTAAATTTATATTTCCATTTCTTCGCTCTGATGTCCAGGTTAAGCGCGGCGTTGAGTACTGCCACTTAACACGCAATGCCTCCAGAATTCGGCAGAAAGTGGGGAACGGAGTGTCTTAAAACTAGGTTCCCTCTGCCTACCCTGCTGTGTGCGTGATACAGCGTAAAGCTAAAAAAAAATTAAGTTGTTTCCGAGATTAGCGTTCAGAGAAAAAAATCAAAACGTTACAATTTGCATTAATAAAAAAAATATTTAAATTTAAAATAAGATATATAATTTGTCAATAAGTATATAAAATAGTACTATTTTATCTTTATGTTTCAAATGTTGATGAACAGAGTGTTGTTACATGATATAGGTAAGATCTCCGTCCGAATCTGAACTATTACGGTTAAAATAAAGAAAGACATTAAAAAATATTTATAAAAAATAAAAACACCGACTGCATAAAACTAAACAGAAAATAAGCAAGCCCAATAGAACACTTGGGCTGCTAATACAAATCTAACAATATCTCAATTATGTAAATCAGTTCAGCGGTTCTGGAGATATGAGGTTATAAAGAATATTACATACATACATATATACAAGATATGCGTGAAAAACATAACCTTTTTATTTCTTAGCAGTCGGGAAAAAGAAAGATAAAAATAAAGATTAAGAAAAATCAAAGGTAAGGTAAGAAACTATCGACAGGAACTATCCCCCCACTAAGCTTATCTCCGCTCGGATCGCAGCCGATGACTAAGGCTCGTTAATCTAACAATTATTCATTGAAGATTGTCCGACTTCTCCCGTCAACCAGGAGTTAGCGCTAGGGTTGCTATTAAAAAAATTAGGGTTTTTTTTTTGTTTTTTTTTTAAATGTATTTCTCTTTCTTATTCGATATAATACAACATGAGTTCCGCCACTCAATAGGCAATACCTCCAGAAATTGGAGGCAAGTGGGGAGTGGAGTGTCTTAACAATAGGTTCCCTCTGCCTACCCTGCTGTGTGCGGGATACAGCGTGAAGCTAAAAAAAATTTATTATATTATAAACAAATTTTACAATATAGATATATGGCGGCCTTATCATTGTAGTACTACTTGTACTTTTATGATACTACCTGGAAGAGATCTTCCAAGCATCCTTAAGTTGTATAAACGTTTAAGTTATACAAAATGATGTTACCTTACATTATAAGGCTAGGCTAGGTACAAAAAGTACAAGCAAATACATAAATATCTATAAAATATTCTTTTATTTACTTTTTTGAAGTCAGTTCTGACGTAGGGTTACAAGCATAGCAAGATTACAGATTCGTCTTTCGATTATGAAAATAAAATATTTCATATTTACTTGCTCTGGTAAGGAGGCAAAGCGTGATGTTTAGTTTCGCCCCTCAACATGGAATGGCTCCAAAAATTCAGCAAAAATTGGTAGTTTCTTAATGGGAACGGAGTGTAAACTTCACAAATACCAAATATTTAAAATTAGCCAATTCATTCTGTATATAATTTACAAACAAATAAATATATTTCTACGAAAATATCATATTTACATAATACTAAACCTTTAATATAATACAAATGAAAATTGTAAAGCGCATTTGTACACCACAATATTTGAAATTTAAAACCAATTAATTTAAAATTCATTGAAAAGCTATTTCGGTTTCAGCTTTCATTTGACGGACAATGACAATATTACAACAGATTAAAAATATTAAATAAAATTTAACGTTTACGTTTTTAAATATTAGACAAGATTATAAGAAAAAAGAATAATACAAGAATTATTATCACCAAATAAATTATACAACACACGAAAAACTATAAGATATTGTAAATATTATAAGCTTTACACTCAATATGTCAAAAAATACATGAAAACTAGGGAAGAGTGTCTTAACACTAACTGCTCTCCGCCTACCCTACAAGATAACATGAAAAAAATTGCGTGAAGCTTAAAAAACTTTAAATTCAGTTTTAATAAAACAACAAAAAAAATGTTTACCCAAAAAAACATATCATGATACAAATTAATTAACTTCAATAATGATCATCGAACAACCCTAGCACAAAATTGAAGTGATCCGTCCCTCTCACACACCCGCTAATCGGTGGTATTAGAGTGAGACAGAGAACACTTGATCGATTATTAAAGACATTTAAATCCTCATTGTTAGTTACCATTATGTTTTTGCTGCACTGCAAAAATATTCTCGCTTTAATAAACTCGAATAAAATAATAATTTTTGAGTACATCTGTTAAAGCCAGTTGAGGCCTGTTAGGTCTGCTGTTGAGGCCAGTCGTGGCGCAAGGGCACAAAGTGTGACTGTAAAACCGATTGGTTGTGGGTTCGATCCCCACTCGAGGAGATGAAATATTTACTTAAGTTTATATTTCCATTTCTTCGCTCTGGTGTCGAGGTTAAGCGCGGCGTTGAGTTCTGCCACTTAACACGCAATGCCTGCAGAATTCGGCAGAAAGTGGGGAACGGAGTGTCATAGCACTAGGTTTCCTCTGCCTACCCTGCTATGTGTGGGATACAGCCTGAAGCTAATTTATTTTTTTTAATTTGATTTTGACATCTGTTAAATATTTTTATAGGAAACTTATAAAGATTTGATTTGTGAGATTTGAACCCGTACCTCTTGTTCACTGTCTAAGCGCTCTGACCACTACGCCGATTGTTCTCTTAAATAAGTTGTAATGGTAAGTTCGATTGGAGGGTTTTCAAGAGGCGCGGGTACAAATCCTGCTATGTGGTTTTTTTATATATTTTCTTAAAAAGTATTTTTTTATTTCCTGAGCGTAATACATAATAAAAGTTTTTTTTTATCGGTTATTCAACGATTATACATCGCATTTTTTTCCCATTTTACTTTTGGATTGGCTGAAAAACTCAGTGTTAAGACACTCGTTCTCTACATTCAGTAACGGAACTCAACGCCACATTGCCTTAATTTTTTTTGGCTTCATGATACTTATCCAGCACATAGCACGGTAAGCAGAGAGATCGTGGTAACCTGGTGTTAAGAAACTCCGTTCCGATTAAGACATTTCTATATGTGACGAAACTCAACGCTGCCCTATGCCTTGTTACCAAAGCGAAGAAATGAAGATATATAATTTCCGCAAATGGAAATCGAACCCACAACCTGTGGCGTTTACGGTCCCACTATTGTACTCCTGCACCACAACTGGTCTCTATTATTAAACTAATTCTATTACTTTAATAACTATTTTAAGCCATGAAAGACATGTGAAAAGGTCACAGGTGAATGCGCTTAAAATAGCTGCAGGTATCTCTAGCTATAAATGGCTGTAAAATTATTTAAAAATTCACTCTGTCTGTATGTTACATACTTTTTTGTAAGCTTTGTTTCTCATTTAGTTTTAGTATTAACCTTTTTCTGTATAGAGAAACCAGTTATTTAAACCAGTTAGTTAACCAGAATTGAGAAACCTCGGAGAAAATAATTTTATTTCCTCGAGTGGGGATTGAACCTGCAACCATCGCGTTTATTTATAGCTGACTCACTGTGCTACAATTTTTTTAAGAATATAGAACTATTTGCTTAAAATAGACTAATTAATAAATAACTGTTACGATTTTAAATCTTAATAAATGCAATAAATTTAAAAGTCAAATATTAAGAAACGTTAAAAAATTAAACAGGCCTTTTGGTATCCATGTCGGTTTTATTTAAACCGGTGCCAGTACCAACAACAACAAAAAAAATGTAATTGTAATGTAATATATGTAAATTGTTGTAATATAACTAATACTATTTTTAGTCGATAGAAAAAACTTTGTGTCAAGACATATCATTTTTCATTGCTGGCCCGACGTTGAAATTAAAATAATATATAATCCTTCCAGCGATTCTGTCACAACGGCACAGCGTCTGACTCCCGCGACAATTGTGGGTTCGATTTCTACTCGCAACAACTCCTCGATTCGGCAATAAGACAAAATGCGTTGAGCTGCGTCACTCAAAATGTGTTTTGAAATTTGGCCGGTGGGTGACGAACCGAATGTCTTAGCACTAGGTTTCCCATATGACGCAATTTTTTAACCGACTTCTATAAAAGGAGGAGGTTATCAATTCATCTGTATTATGTTATGTATTGTTTTATGTTTGTTAGCTCAGAACTTTTGTCTAGATCAACCTTATCAACAACAAAGATTTTGATCATGTTTTTTATTTGAAAGCTGGTGCTTCCCGTGTGGTCCCATATAAAAGTGGTCCATTTCTTATAGTATAAACGTATGTAAAATTACATAAAAATCTTAAATAAGTACTTGAAAAATGAAGGAACGAACGAACCTTTTTCAACCGATTTCAATGATTCTTTTTTCATTGGAAAGTATATACTTCAAGGGTAGTTTGATTAGGTTCTGATTATGGGTCCAGTTTTTCTATTAGAAATTATATTACATCTCACCCCCGAACACGCATCGAACCAACAACCACTGCACTCACAATCACCGCCACTACACCACGACACCAACATAACTATATCAAAATGAAATTCGCTCAGTTACTTGATTAACCGCGTTGGTGTTATATGGCGGCGCGATCAAAGGATTAAGTTAAACCATTTGACATAAGCACATTAGCCGGCTTACCGGCCTCGTTATGTACTACACTTAATTATTATTACTATTACATGAGACTGACATTATGTTAGAATTAGTAGTGGTAATCAGTTGTGGTTACTGGGGAGGTGGTCGCCAGTTCGATTGTGAAACGAAAAATTATTTATTTATTTATTTATATATACTTTATTGCACAAATTACAAAAAAGAAAAATGTACAAAAGGCCGGCTTAACGCTAAATAGCATTCTCTATCAGCCAACCTTGTCATGTGTGAGAATAAGTGTGTAGGTGTGCAGAAGTAAAATATACCTACATATACATACATTTAGAAAAAAATTAAAATCAGCTTCACGCTGTATCCCGCACACAGCAGGGTAGGCAGAGGGAACCTAGTGTTAAGACACTCCGTTCCCCACTTTCTGCCGAATTCTGGAGGCATTGCGTGTTGAGTGGCAGAACTCAACGCCGCGCTTAGCCTCGACACCAGAGCGAAGAAATGGAAATATAAATTTAAGTAAATATTTCATCTCCTCGAGTGGGGATCGAACCCACAACCAGTCAGTTTTACAGTCACACTTCGTGCCGCTGCGCTACGACTGGCCTCAATATTGTAAATGTAATAACATAAATATAAATATTACATAAATATAAGACAATAATATACAAAGTTAGCAAAGAATAATCGTCCCGCGGAGTGTAGTTAGTGGAACAGTCAAACTTTTAGGGATAAACAAAGTGGATGGGACTCGTTAGTTTCGTATTATTAGGTAAATATATTATATTATTTATTTCTTTCATTCCCCACTCACTGATCAAGTTTTGAGATTTGAGATCTCGGAGTGAGAACGGAGTGTCCGTTCTCACTCCGAGATATATCGCGGATAGCGTTTGTGTTCTGTTATTACAATTAAAAGTACAAACACTCCAAATACTATAGAATGTGTAATATAAGCTCGGAGCAATAAATTATATGAGCCTTAACTCGAGTCATTTGCTAGTAACCTTTAAGAGTTTAACAATTAAGGTTCTGGCTCCATCATCAGACCAGCTGGACAGTATTATGTGATGGTATTGTCTTCTAAGCTACGTATATCTGTAGTGTTTCATTAAATTAAAAAAAATAATAAATCAGCTTCACGCTGTATCCCGCACTCAAGAGGATAGGCAGAGGGTTAAGACACCCCGTTCCCTACTTTCTGCCGAATTCTGGAGGCATTGCGTGTTGAGTGGCAGAACTCAACGCCGCGCTTAGCCTCGACACCAGAGCGAAGAAATGGAAATATAAATTTAAGTAAATATTTCATCTCCTCGAGTGGGGATCGAACCCACAACCATTCGGTTTTTCAGTCATACTTCGTGCCGCTGTGTCAGTGGTGTTTCATGATGATTCAAATTATAACAAGTGACTCAAATTCTGTTTTTTTTTAAATTTTACTTGTATCCGTTCGCAATTTCGTTTCCGTGAACTATAAATGTAAAATCTCGTTTTTATTCCAAATTCTCGTTTTCATTCCAGTCACAATTTCCAAAGGAAAAGAAATAGAGTCACCAGTCGTGACGTATGGGTACAAGCGTGTGACTGTATACGCGGCAGGTTGGGGGTACGATTTCCACTCGACTAAATTAAATATTTAATATTTTTATTTTTTTGCTCTGGTAACAAGATAAAGCGCGGCGTTGAATTGTGAAGTTGTCGGAAGTGTCTTATTAAAAACGGAATATTTTAGCACTAAGTTCTCTCTGCGGAATATTTTAGCTCTAAATTCTGTCCTGCAATGTGAGAAGTACAGCGTGAATTAAAAAAAATACATAGTTACAAGTCAGACACAACAAAAGGAATAAACAAATACCAAATGAAAACACACATTAAATTACAATAAAATTAAAATTACACATTCGTGAAGCGTATAACCGAATTAATAATAATGAGCCGTGAATAACGGCTAAGGGTGATCCGTCTGTTTCACTGCTATCGTAATAACGTTTCAGCGATCAAACGCTCTCAGATATACATACATACATACATACAATAACTTGGGCTCTACTGGAAGGGATGTTCTCATTTTATGATTAAAGGGGTTAATTTATTTATAAATGAATGTTTTGTTTTTTTTAATTTAATCAATAGGTAATAAGGCCGTAGTGGCGCAACGGTACAGCGTCTGACTGTAAACGAGATGATTGTGCCTTTGATTCTCACTAGGAGAAATAAATAATTTTCATTTTCCTGCTTTGATGATAAAACACAGCACAATGTGAATTTCCGCCTAGAAAATGGGTGGTGCATAGAGAACGCAGTATCTTAACACTAGATTCTCTACCATCCCTAATTTGTGGTATACAGTGTGGAGAAAATAAAAAGAAAGAATCACTAGTTGTTTTGATGTCGTTTTTGTGTTTCATAATAGTGAATAACAGAAAAAATAATAATTGAAAGGCTAATTTGGTAATTTTAATACTGTATCCCACATATGGCACGGTAGGAACCTAGTGTTGAGACACTCTGTATCTTACTTTCCACTCAATTTGATATACATTGCTTGTTGAGTGGCGGAACTCAACGTCGCATTTCGTCTATTTACTAGAGCAAGGAAAATAAAAATAACTTATATCAATGAAAATTTGTGCAAAATATTAACTACCTGCAGTGTTAAATAATCTCTGTTTGTTTTAATAATTTTATGCATTGGGAAATGGAAATTTAGCTATTTTTCCAGAACATTAAAGACTATTTGAAAAGAACTGACAGCGTCTGTCGGTACCTGACGCTCTAGTGCAGTGTTTCCCAACGTGGCGCCCACGCCCCACAGAGGGCAATTTGATATTTAAGGGGGGCTATTTAAAAATGAACTCGATACAACTTTAACCTTGTCGCTTCAAATTTAACAAAAAAAGGCAAAATCTTAAATTTGAAATAAGTTTCCGTCAAAACTGTTGTAATAGTTCGTTGATTTAATATTCATATATATTGTATAAATATCATTGATAAGTATTTGATTTCATCATTAAAAAAATTTGAAAGGTTAAGGTGGGGCATGGCACAAAAAATATTGGGAAACACTGCTCTAGTGTCATATCCAGCAACTCTATACCACCGTGTCAGGTGGCACACACCATTATATTACATCGGAGGCATTATTACAGCTCATTAGGCGCGTCGGTTAATAGCCGATGTAGTGCGTTTTAAATTATATCGATGATTTATATCTGTTCAAACAAAACACGAACAAACAAACATTTGTGTTTATGTACATACGAGTAGGTACCTATACGATTTGTGAAGCTTATTCGGTAATACATGTCAAATGCAAATGACTGATTTTAAATTAAGCTCCGGTATTGATAGACTGTAGAGTAGGTAGAGTAGGCAGCTATGGTGGAGTTGATTATCGTGATATGGAGTAAATTATGGTAGAGCACAGGTTGGAATCTTATTTTAGTTTTTAGAAAGCAGATTTTTTTCGCACAGCAGGGTAGGCAGAGGGAAACTAGTGCTAAGACACCTGTCTCCCTCTTACCGCTGAAGTTTCGACACATTATGTGTTCAGTGGCGGATATGAACGCCGGACTACTTACTACTTTAGTAGACTAAAGCAAAGAAAATAAATGAAATACAACCAAATCTTAGTAGAGATCGACCCAAAACCGTTGCATCTACAGTCAGTCGCTGTACCACGACGGATTTTACCATTTTACTATCCACAAAAATCAATACAAAAAATATCAGAATCTAATACTATCACGATTATTTCAAACAATTATTAATAATCGACGCGTATGTTCGCGCGTCGCTAAACTACGCACGAGATAAACCCACTAAACCGTTCAGTTGCGGTATAGAGCCGTTCAATCGACGATTTTATATAAACGACCTATCCGATATGATTGTTTACGCATTTATTATTTAACTATCGTATTAAAACACTAGCACACGCCCGCGGCCTTGTTCGTGGTCGAATGGAAATGGGGTAGTGTCATGACAGGTCGCAATGTCTTGGGTGGATCGAAACAAGAGTCTTTATGTAATAATAGTCTATAGTCTTTCACGATTATATTTTTCAATTGAAATCTCTGGTTTCAGAGTGCGACTACAACTTTTACGTATTTTCATTGAAACTTAAGTAAAAGCAGGTCTGAGCATACTTCCTTTTAAACTGGTAGAGATATACACCACTTTCCGCCGAATTCTTGAGGCATTGCGTATTGTGTGGCGGAACATAACGCCGTGTTTTGGCCCGTTCCGGACGTGGAAATTACAATATTAATTTCATTCCCCCGAGTGGGAATCGAACTCGCGGCACAATCTAAATACCTCCCCTTAGATCGAAACGACTAACGTTATTTAATAATATAGCCTATAGCCTTCCTCGTTGATTTTCTTTAATTAGAAATCTGTGGTTCTTGATTACCGTGTTCTATTTTCCGTGTATTTTCAGAGTAGGCAGAGAAGGGGATAGCTTAATGTTAAAACACTCCGTTCCTCACTGTCCCCGCGAATTCGGGCATTACACATTAAGTGGCAAAATGTGTTAAGTAAAAAAAATATATATTCATTAATACGTAAAGTGAAAAGTTTCCCCCCTTTTTACGAAAATTTTATTATTAAAGTATTCAAATTTCAATATTTATACGGAAGACAAGGTGCAGCTGCGAGTTGCGTCATTTAACACTTAAAAAATTTAATTAATTTAATTAGCTTCACGCTGTATCCCGCACACAGCAGGGTAGGCAGAGGGAACCTAGTGTTGAGACACTCCGTTCCCCACTTTCTGCCGAATTCTGGAGGCATTGCGTGTTGAGTGGCAGAACTCAACGCCGCGCTTAACCTCGACACCAGAGCGAAGAAATGGAAATATAAATTTAAGTAAATATTTCATCTCCTCGAGTGGGAATCGAACCCAGAACCAGTCGGTTTTGCAGTCACACCTCGTGCCGCTGCGCCACGACCGGCCTCACAGCTCTTACTATTTATATAATTTTCATTTAAAGTTAAGTAAAAGCTGGTCGTAGAGCGTACCTTCTTTAAAAGTGGTGGCGATATCCGTTGCGCACTTTCCGCCGAATGGTTGAGACTTTGCGTGTTGAGTGGAAGAACTTAACACCGTGTTTTGGCCCTTTTTGGGTGTAGAAATGACAATATTAAATATTTCATTCCCCCGAGTGGGAATCGAATTCACGTAGCACAACGCGGCCTTCTCTTGGATCGAAACGACTGACGTTATGTAATAATTTATCCTATAGCCTTCCTCGTTGATTTTCATCAATTAGAAATCTGCAGGAGGCCAGTCGTGGCGCAGCGGCACGAGGTGTGACTGTAAAGTCGACTGATTGTGGGTTCGATCCCCACTAGAGGAGATGAAATATTTACTTAAATTTATATTTCCATTCCTTCGGTCTGGTGTCGAGGTAAAGCCCGGCGCGTTTGAGTTCTGCCACTCGCCACACAATGCCTCCAGAATTCGGCAGAAAGTGGGGAACGGAGTGTCTTAACACTAGGTTCCCTCTGCCTACCCTGCTGTGTGCGGGATACAGTGTGAAGCTGATTATTAGAAATCTGCAGTTCTTGATTACCGGGTTATATTTTCCGTGTATCAGAGTAGGCAGGGAAGGGAACAGAATGCTATATTAAATAATGAATAAAATATATTAAATTAATAATATAAATATAGCACACATAACCATATGTTTGACACACCAGTTGCTATGGAAACTCGTATAATTATACGCGTTTCCAGTTGCGTAACTTAACACTTGTCCCAACAAAAAAAAATACTAGAATACGGGCCTAATCACTTGTCACAATCGATCATGAGACACTGTCTTCATTTATAGATTATTAAAATGCTATCTCAAGATCGCTGTCAAGATTGATCTCAGAGTTGATACCTATTTTGACGGACCTATGTTCCCCGCGGCTACCCAGTACCCAGTACCCCGGTATGCGGGTATAAGCCAGCGTAATGAGCGGACCATATCATAGTATTTATAGTAATGTCATTGGTGTATGTATTGATTTTATTCGCGACGATATGTATTGCGATGTCACATGTTAGAGCTGTATTAAATTATTTGTAAGCCGACAGAAATATTTATTGAATAACTTTATTTAAACATTTTTAAAGTGTTACCCGCTGTCTAGGCTAGGCTAGTGTCAAGACACTCCAATCTCCGCTTTCTGGATTGTAGGTAGTACTTAGTAAGAGATGAAATTCCTCATAAAACACTGTCTCACTACTTTCTAGGACAGTTAAAACATAAGGTGTAAAATGAATTTAATTAATTATTCAGAGTTTTTCATTAAAAATCTGTACATTTTTTTAAATTCAAAAATTAGTAATTTTAATTTATACTTTTTGAATAGCTAAACTGTAAATAGGTATTATTTAAGTTCTATTAAGTCTTCACTCTCCGCTTAATCTCAACTCCAAAATCAAAGATCAAAAACCAAGGTCAAAATAATTTTAATTAGAAGCCGCAACTATCACATTTAAAGTCCGCGCTGCACCACTGCAGAACGACGGCATCAAAACCCAGTCAAAAATATTATAATTAGGAATCAAACCCGCAACTATCATATAAATAAGGCCTTCTCACCATGCCATGACGGGTTCAACCATAAATATAAATATCGCTTACTATAATTTATTGGCAAAAGTGAAATATGATGTCCTCATGTGACAGTTTGATCATTTGATACTATAAGCTGCGTTTGTACGACTCATACGTTTTCTATTCGATTGCCAACTTGTCAGAATCTGTTAGTATCGGAGGAAATAAATAAGCGATGTTCCAGTAGATATTAAATGGATTATCTCCAGCGTGGTAGAGTAAATTTGATTGTAAGTAAGATGGTTGTAGGTTCGATTTTTGTGAAAGCGTCAGTGTCAACTATTTTTTGTTTAAACTAAGAAGTGACATGCTTTATTTTTTGAATATCAAATAATGTACCACCAGTTCACTTGGAAGAACCGGTGCAAGAAACTCAGCGTGACTTAAATATAGTCAACGTAATTCGGTGACAAAAATGTGGCGTTAGGTTTAGTTTTTCTTTTTTTTCAGCTTCACACTGTATCCCGCACACAGCAGGGTAGGCGGAGGGAGCCTAGTGTTAAGAAATTCCACTCCCCACTTTTCGCCGGATTCTGGCGGAACTCATCGCCGCCCTTTAAAGCGCGAAGTGAAGTAATGTAAAAATATACATTTTAAATTAATATTTAATTTTGCCGAGTGGGGATCGAATTCGCAACCAGTCGATTTATAGTCACACACTGTGCCACTGCGCTACTACTCTATCCCGTTTTTCAATGAGTTAAATGTCTTTAAAATAGACGTAAACACAACCATTGCTTATATAGTCGTTATTCTTCAAAGAAATAGAATGCATACATTAAATTACTAATTAGTAATAGAGTTGCTTTTTTTTTATTTTCGATAAAGCCTTATCTCGCATATAGAATTGTAGGCAGTTGCAAGAAACCTAGTGTTAAGACACTTCCGTTCACCAATTTCCACCGTATTCTGGAGGCATTTCGTTTAGGATAGCGGAACTTAACGCCGCGCTTCACCACTAATACAGTGACTAAATATTCTACAACAAAATTGCTATAACAGAATATTCAGTCACTAATATAGCAGTAAACTACTTTAGAAACACATTAAAATATATACGCAATGAACGTTAAAAGCGTTTTGCGATCACTATCGTAAATACACATACGAGGACATAGTTGCTTAATTGATTTTAGTTATCTGTTTATTAACATTGTTTATAGGGTCGCGACAAAAAGAGATGACACTATAAAACAAAGTTGTCCAATAAGGGTTCCATTTTAGGTTATTTCTCCATATTTCTTTTGAGGTACGGAACCCTAAAAACATTTCAGCTTCACGCTGTATCCCGCACACTGCAGGGCAGAGGAACCCTAGTGTTAAGACACTCCGGTCCCCACTTTCTGCCGTATTCTGGAGGCATTGCGTGTTGAGTCTCGACACCAGAGCGAAGAAACGGAAATATAAATTTAAGTCAATATTTTATCTCCTCGAATGGGGATTGAACCCACAACCAGTATGTTTTACAGTCCCACTTTGTGCGCCTGCGCCACGACTGGCCTCAAAAACATTTAGCATATCATAATATGTAAGAAACGTTTAAAATGCTTAGTTGATTTCTTTGGTATTTTTTAAATATAGATATTTTAACGCATCTTAATATAGGTACAATGAACTAAATGTCGTCATTATTCTGTTGAAATTAGGCAACATAAATTACGTCATGGCCATGGTGGCTTAAAGGCACATGACTGCGACTATAAACACGACGGTGTGGATTCGATTCCAACTCGGGGGATTGAAAATTCGGCGTTGAGTTTCACCACTCAACAGGAAATGCTTCATGAATTCAGTGGTAAGTGCGGAACAGAAGTGTCTTAATGGGGAAAAGAGTGTCTGAGCACTAGGGCACCTAATCACCTGTATCAGAATATAATAGATAATAGATTCCGAATTACGTTGAACTACACACCGTAAAACTATTTTTTTTTGTTATAAAGCATGGCTACATCGACTAAATAAAGATAGATGCAATAATATTTTTACTTTTCATGATGCAGTCTTTTATCATTATTTATATTTATACAGTCTTTTTATGTCTTCCCCCTTTATCCAGTAAATCCAGGTGGACCAACAGAACCTATTGTCAAGCCACGTTATGTGTTGAGTGACAGAACTTAACGCCGCGCTTATAACATGCATATAATATACAGCTAAATTAATTATTTTGATGTACAGATGACTTAATAATTTTATTTCAATCAAAAGTAGTACTGTCTTTAACATATTTAACAAAAATAGAAGATTTAAATATAAAAAAGGAAGCTACTGTATGTGACATTACCAAATCAATTCTCAAAGGCAAAGCAATATGAACACCGGATACTACTTGCGTCTTTAGTCAAGTAAAGAGTACCTACGTGAACGTTGATATAAAGATACTGGAAAAAAATAATATTTTTTTAGTGCCAGTTTAAGGAAGGCAGAGGGATCCTAGTGTAAGACACTCCTTCCCCACGCAACGTCTCGTTTTCCAGATATGTTGACTGTCGGAACTCAACGCCACATTTTGTCTGCCAAAACGAAAAAATAAAGATAAATACATACATATATATACCGACATAATCAGAACTCTAATGTTTGCTTTGTCGTATTGAGTAATTAATCGAAATATAATCATTTCTTCAAACTGATATCGAACTCAAAACCACTGCGCCTTAAAGACGCTTCTACTGGGCCTCTGTGACCTTTTTTGTTTGAATACATCTATACGGCTATACTAATATTATAAAAAAGAAGAGTTTATTTGGTTTATTGCACTAACCTCAGGAACTATTTACTAATTCTAATTGATAAATTGTTTTTGTGTTAAATTTTACCTACCTACGATCAGAATTGATTCGGGTACTTAGAAAGTGCATTGAGTGTCATACACGACTCTTACTAAAGTCCAAAAGACTGAACAAAGCTGGAGGTAAAAGTTAATAAATGCTGATAATGATGTAAAGCCACATCCATCCTCTCTACTCCCACATCGCATCTCCACCAATATCTGCGGCGCTGGCACTGCGGGCGGTCAGTTGGCACAACACCAAATTATATATAAAATAGAAACTGTTAATGAAACACTTTGCACGACCACTTTGGATTCGATTTATCTACTACGTTAATGGAC
Organism: Heliconius himera; assembly: GCA_021202915.1. Taxonomy (NCBI): domain Eukaryota; kingdom Metazoa; phylum Arthropoda; class Insecta; order Lepidoptera; family Nymphalidae; genus Heliconius; species Heliconius himera. Next base: position 698,358 of record JAJHJA010000795.1, on the reverse strand, counting down.
TTTGAAATATTATATTATATATATATATGTAATATTCATATTATTGTAGTATTGTAAATAACATTAAGATGGCGGAATTTGTTTTGTTTTGATCGATACGAGCTTACTGTTAAAAGGTTACTTTATTCTTGGATATAATATATAAATATGATATACTCACATAGCAGAGTAGGTTAAGGGAACCTGTTGTTAAGATACTTTGTTTCCCACTTAGGTACCGTCGATTTTTTTAAGCATTGAATATTGAGTGACGATAGTCACTAATCTTGTAATACAAATATAAGCGACAGTTTTGAAGATTATTTCCAAATAAGTATATTTTATTCACTACAACTACTACTAGTATCAAGTTAATCAGTTTCATTCCGTCTAGGCGTAGTGCCACAAGCGTGTGATTATTAACGCAACGGTTGTGGGTTCGGTTCCCACTCGGAGAAATAAATTGTTTAATATTTTCATTTGCTCAGTCTGATAACAAGACAAAGCGCGGCGTTCACTCAATGCGCAATGCCTCGAGATTTTGTCGGAAAGTGGGGAATGGAGCCCCTCACTACACCCACTCCCTCTGCCTTAGTCACACACGAATAACATTACATCACAAAAATTTTATTAAAATTATCGACAATTAAATAGACTTAACGAAGAAATAAAATAATTGAAGCGATTTTCTTTATGTTTTTATATTAAAAGTATTTTAAATGAGTTGCTACAAAAAATTATAGAAAAAATTACAAATACGAACCATTTCATTCAAATACTTTACAAATCATCAAAACAGTCAACGGAATAGAACTAACAACTTTAGTACAATTAGCTAAGTCATTGAAATGCAAACGAAAACATGCGCGTGGGCATCTGCTCGCACCTGATTGGTCAAAGATATCGCGCCTTAGCGAATACTGCCCTGCTATTGGCTGGAGATTGTAATACAATAATTTGGCAATGCTTCAAGTGGGCGGGGCTGTTTAAAAAATATTTGTGTTTGTACGTATTAGTGTTACGGATACGTTGTAAATATGTCACTGTGAGATGAGTTAAAAGGCAATGGCAATGTTTGGTTCTGAAGAAACTAATTTTTTTTATACTATTTTTTTTTTTTACCTATAGGTAGGTACTCATTTATATTACTTAGTTACATATAAAATAAAACGGTATCATGACAAACTAGCATATATTTTGTTTTACTCAGATCACTCTTATAAATCTGCCTTTTCCCTGCCTAAACTAGGCGAAAAAAACCTAGTGTTAAGACACTCCGTGTCCGCTCAACTTTAGGAGACAATTCGCGAATAGTGGCGAGACTCAGTACTTTGTTTGCCGTAGCGGAGAAATAAAATAGAAATATAACCGTTCCTATAAACCACTGGTTCCCAACCAGTGATCCGCGGACCACCAGTGGTCCGCAGAAGCCTAAATATGGTCCGCGAACGATTTTAATTTTATGACTCCGGATGGTGAGTGGAAGTTTCTGTTCGATTATCACAGTTAATTTTTATTATACCTACATGCGTAGTGGTCCCTACTACCAAGAATGATATAAAAGTGGTCCTTGATCAAGAAAAGTTTGGGAACCCCTACTATAAATGGAGGTGGGTCATGAAGAAAAAATAAGGTTTGAAATGGCAACAATTTTGTATATTAATATCTATCAAGTGCAAGTTTCGTAAGTACCTACTTTAAGTAAAATATCTTTTAACTACCAAGTTTCTTAGCAATATGCATAATCCCATTAAACTTACACCAAGTTTTTTTATGTTATACAAAATTAGTTAATAAACAATGGATTTTATTCTTCTTAACACAAGATTTACTATCCTATACCAAAAAAAAAAAATAGTCATTAAACATATCATTTAAATTTTAATTAATATTGAAAAATCTGTTTTACCACCTAAATTTTAAGATACATTTTTGTGTGGCTTCATTTCTCTAATTGCGTTCACATAAGACGAAATAAGCGTTTTATTGAGAAGGTAACAGGTTTGGGTACTTTGAATTGATTTAAAATAGTTTTGGATACGAGGTGCTAATTAAGCCTTATAGGAGAACTCACTGACTGCAAATAGTTACCAATTATAAGGTAGAGTTCGAATATACTTGCTAAATTTCTGTTAAATGTGAAACGTCGGGGTTGAGACACTCCGTTTAAAGAGTAAAATAATTGTATAGTGACACTTCGTCTCTCGCATACTGCCCAATTTTCGATCGAGACATTACGTTGAGTGACTTAACTCAACGCCGTGAAGGATAATATCAATTAATCCTATCCTATTATTATTATAAATGTGAAAGCTTGTAAGAATGAATTTTTGTTCCATTTTATTATCGCTAGTAAAATGTAATCATTTCGTTTGGAAATTGAACCAAAACCATTGGGTTTAATTTATTATATTTACATATTTATTAAAATCACAAAGTTTGGTTAAGCGCGTTGATCTCAAGAACTAGGGATTAATTCAATTGATAATATGACTACGAGGGCAAAGCCGCTAGTCAATACTAGCACCTTTTTAGCTATATATACGACAATAAATTACAAATTTCTCCAAAACTCTTTAATACACAATAGCTTCTAGATAAGACTCCCTTATCAGCAGCAGGTAACACGTGAGACCACCGGCGAGCGCATTTGCATAAAAATGCACAGACACGCGCCTTAATTGAATATATGTATACAAAACGACGATACATTTATTAGGCCTAAGCCTAGGTGTTTGCTTCGATTGCCCATTAATTGGATGGGAATTTAATTTGTTAATTAAATACCTTGTGGTTAAGTGGTTGGTGAATCGGTCATACGGTTTCTAGTTCAAATAACGTATGTACATAGATGATTAAAAAAATCATTATATAATTGCTTTAAGAACATGTATCGTACTGAGGTCAAGTAAAATCACTAGCATTCCCAGGAGTACCTCTAAACCTAAGACTAAGACCGTGGAGTTTGACGCTCCGTTCACGCCGTCATTCAGATAAATATTATGCAGAGGGAGAAAGAGAAAGAGAGAGAGCCATAGAAAACTTAGTGAAAAATCACTCAAAAGCGATCTTTTTGCCTTAACAAAAATAATTTCTGTGATAATAAAGACAGGTCATCCTTAAAGCTTTGTTTTGCTTAATAAGATTCATATTTAAATAACTGAGTATGGCCAGTCGTGGTACAGGGGTACAACAAGCGTGAGACCGTAAACGCGACAGGTTGTGGATTCGATATCCAATCGAGGGAATAAAATATTAAATATAATCATTTTCTTCGCTCTGGTAATAAGGGAAACCAAGGCGCACAGTTCCGCCACGCAACACATAATGCCTCCAGGTTCAGCGGAAAGTGGAGAACATAACTGTCTTAATAAAAATGGAGGAACAGAGCGTCTTAACACCAGGTTCCCACTTGCCTTTGCCTTGCCACGCTATGTACGGGTTACAGCGTGAAGCTAAAAAAACGTATATATAAATAAATTCCAAATGACATTTAAGGTGTCCACTTCTATAACTATTTCATAACCGTATCTATTAATATGCCTTCCTATTCTAGAAACAAATCATTTATAGAAAACAAGCATATTTTTAGAAATAGGGGCCGTTCAAGTATTACGTAAGCAGTTTTTTTGCAATTATCAACCGCTACGCCCCACCCCCCTCCTCTATATCATCAAAAATAAGCAATCCTCTTAAAAATATTTCATTGAACACGTGTTTCGTGGCTTATTTTAATACCCCCCCTCCCCATGTTATCAAAAATAAGCAAACCCAAGAGCCCCCCCCCCGCCCCCCTACAGTGCTTACGTAATACTTGAACGGCCCCATATCCAATAAACCTATAAGCCATTTAACCTAAATTAAATCAATTCAACCAATTTACATACACATAACTAACTCAACTCATACAAAAAATAACAATACAAAATAAAGGCAAGCCGGTGGAGGTAAAGTAAAAGTGATGTGACTGTAAAACCGACTGGTTGTGGGTTCGATCCCCACTCGAGGAGATGAAATATTTACTTAAATTTATATTTCCATTTCTTCGCACTGGTGTCGAAGTTAAGCGCGGCGTTGAGTTCTGCCACTCAACACGCAATGCCTCCAGAATTCGGCAGAAAGTGGGGAACGGGAGTGTCTTAACACTGGGTTCCCTCTGCCTACCCTGCTGTGTGCGGGGTACAGCGTGAAGCTGATTTATTTTTTTTATTTTTAAATAAAGGTAATTGTCGGTTAGTCCACGAGTCCCGACTCCGGACTAAGCGTCAATTAAAAACCACTTTAGTAACGCCGTACTATGTACATAATTGCACCTCGTTTTAGTATGAATCATAAGGAAAAAAGAATTTAAATGTTTATTTTGAATGATTATATGTCAATTATCGTTGTTTTTTTTTCTTTGCTATATAATTTTAAATTTTATTTTGACATTGAGCTTTTTTTATTAAGTTATATGGAATCACTAGAATTCTTAAATAATATATGAGTCGTTCTAAGTTCTCTTTTCAGTTTCACGCTGTATCCGGCATGTAGCGTAGGCACTCCGTTCCCCACTTTCCGTACCCCAATTTTTGGAGGCATTAGGTGTTGAATGACGGAACTTAACGCCGTGTCACTCAGCGCCGCACCGCGCAACGCAAAGCGAAGAAATTAAATTGTTAAATAATTTCCTCTGGTGGGAATCGAGACCACAATCTATCGCGTATGCAGCCACATGCTTGTGCCCCTGCGCTATAACTGAACACACGTTCTAAGAGCCCAAAGATAATCTACAGGAACAGCGAGTTACATCGAAACGATTAACGTGACATAATAATTATAGCCTGTAAGGTGTTCTATCGAGGAACGCCCTTGATAAAAGGATTATCCAATACAATAAGATTTGAAATCGAACCAGTAGTTCCTGAGATTAGTTCAAACAAACAAACAAACTATGTAGCTTTTAAATAATATGTGTCTTTTAATGATAATGAAATTAAAATTTCATTTTTTTAATTTTCCCGGGAATCGAAGAAGAGAATTGTATTAACACTAGGTTCCGAGGTTCCCTCTGCTTCCTTTGCTTTGTGACACAGCTATCCTCACTATACAGCGTAAAGCTAAAAGAAGTCAAATAGTATATTAAATAAGCTTCACAATAAAATATTTTCATGTATACAAAAATATACGATTTCTGAGAACAAATACAGAATGTGGAATTAACTTGTCAAATGTTCGTTTACAAGACGACCAGAGACGTTGCGTTGCGTTTAATCCAATTAAATGTGTATTTCGCTGAATTGTATTTTTATATCTATACTTTAGAGCTGTGGAGTTTGTTTGTTTAACCGCGTTAAACTCAAGAACTGCTAGTTCGATGTATAGTTTTATATTTTTTGTGGAACTCAACGCCGAGCTTTAAAAGACAATATCCATCTACTTTTTTTTATTTATGTATATATCAATATATAAGTAAAAGTAAAAATTAAGAATATATTAGAGAAATCATCAAGTCATCAATGATTTTGTGACTTATTTCATGAAAAATAAACAAACATATATGAAAGAATTCCACATACATTTCACTACAACCATTTCATCACCGAGTTTCGGGTTAATTTCGTAACTAACATACAACTAACAGATAATTTGACATCTGTCCCGTCCTAATAGCCGTTTTCCTTGTAATCTTGCATAGTGTTGTTTTCTTTTCCAAAGAAATACATTAAGTTTTCAACGCTCATATAATCCAATAGTGTCATCGGTGATTTAGACGATTATGTTTCTTTTGAAATGGATTTTTTTAGATGTTGACGCGCCATGGGAGTGGGAGTGGGGCAGGTGTCGAATGAATTAAGCTGTAAGCTCTGTATTATGTAACGAGTCAGTCATAGGTCTAAGGTTAAATTAGCTTCACGCTGTATCCCGCACACAGCAGGGTATGCAGAGGGAACCTAGTGTTAAGACACTCCGTTCCCCACTTTCTGCCGAATTTTGGAGGCATTGCGTGTTGAGTGGCAGAACTCAACGCCGCGCTTAACCTCGACACCAGAGCGAAGAAATGGAAATATAAATTTAAGTAAATATTTCATCTCCTCGAGTGGGGATCGAACCCACAACCAGTGGGTTTTGCAGTCACACCTCGTGCCGCTGCGCCACGACCGGCCTCTAAGGTTAGGTCTAAGGTTCTACGCGAATTTTAATTTTGAAAATATTTTGTTGAAAGCTTACACCTTTTTCCACAAATTCGGGTTCCCACAAGTCTCTAGTTTTCGTTTTCTGACGAGACATTGCTGTGTGTGCTGAGTGGCGGAACTCAACGCGGCACTTAATCTCACTATACATTTATTCTATAGCTATCAATAATTTAACATTTTAAAATGGATGCTCATTTATAAACAAACGTATTGAAATTTGCAAATGTAACAGGGTCACGCTCACTTCTAGCCTATAGTCGTCGATGTAGTGTAACTTAACGCCACAATACTTCACCCTATTCTTAAGAAACAAAAATATTATAAATATATATCACTTAGAATGGAATATACAACCTTCCTACATAATTTAAATAAGAAACAAATATCTATAAATAATTTAAAACACAAAAAGAACTTAAAAGCTCATACAAAATGATGAGAATGAATTGATCTCCCGTCCCGTGGACCCTCAGTCCTTAGTCCTCAGTCCTCCGTACTCGGTCCTCGGTCGAGTCGTTGATAACGCACGTCGGGGGAGGCTCGTTTCCACGCTTTTATTTTAATGATGACTTGCTTTAAATTGTGTCTATTACGTGTTTTTGTAGGGTTGTCACTTAAAATATTGTATTTTTTTATTATTTCTGTAGCTTTCACTCTTTATCCCTAAGAGTAGCCAGAGAGGATGGAGCTAAACGCTACAGAATCTCCATACCTTTGTCGCCTCTTCAACTCTCGGTGACCTCATGCATGAATAATTATTATTTTTCATTAATTAGTAAATGCCGTTACCCATTAAGAGCCAATTCTAAGAGATAGAGCTAATTCTAAACGGACAGTATTGGTAGTACTGGAAATTGTACTGTAGCTGAAAAAAATTCTATATCAAAATTATTTTTGAGGGCACTATAACTCAGTTGAGTAGCAACTGACTATAAACTGGATGTTTGTGGGTTCTCCACTCGATGAAGTGAATTGCATTCATATTCCCACTTTAGTAACGAGATAATACGTGACAGTTCCGTCACACGATATATTGAGTTTGGGAAAAAGTGGAGAGTTTTAATATTAGGATATGAAGCAATATTATTTTTCCTAAGAGGATTGATTTCTATCACCCAACATGCCATTTCCCAATTCGATCAACTCAATGCCCACACGGGGGAATATATATTTTTTATTTCCTCGCTCTAGTAACAAGACGAACAAGAAGCCACTCAATATGCAACGTCACGAAAATTCAGCAGAAAATGGAGAATTACGTGTTTTAGCATTTGTTTCCATGTACATGCCTACCTTGCTAGATAAGGTATATATATAATAGGCTATAGCGTAAAGTTAAAAAAAAAAATATTCTCAATATGCTAATGCATACAAATCCACCAAAAAGTCCAAAAAATAAAGTGACTTATCACTATTTCAGTATATATTAGTAATTACAAGTAAAAAATGCAAATATTAAATAATACAATAAATCGACATAAACGTGTCAACCCTACAAGCGATTTCTTTTGACGTAATAAACTAAGTGTTAGAGGGGTCATATTACACTGTAGCTCAGCGGCGCGATGTCGCTGACGGAGGAGGTTCAATCTGGCGTGTAATGCGAATTGATTTCTACACTTTTTGTGAATATTTCTTTTGTATGGAAGATTTTTTTTAATGGAAGGGTGTATTGGTAAGAGTGTTTCTTTTTGTTATTGTTTTGTTTAAGTGAGTCGTATTTATTAAATGTCTGATAGGCATAAAGTGATAAATTAGTGATAAATTATTCTATTCTCTATTTTTCGATCATTTTAAAGCCATTGCGTGACGATTGGCAGAGGCTCAATGCAATTTATTGTTTTTTAAAGCATAGTACTTAGAGAGAGTCTAATGTTTAGGCACTCCATACATCGAAATTTCGAGGATTGAGTGTGGAAAATAAACGCCGCACTTTTTTTATTTCTTCGTTACCAGAGAAAACTAATAAAAAATTTCCCCGAGTGAGAATTTTACATATACATAATAATAGAATCTACAACCGTCGCGTTTACAGAAAGACGCTTTTCCACTGCGCCACAATGCTCTATTTCATATAACCCTCAAAAGTAAATGTTTTACAGACCTAGATTTTAAGCTTGGGGAACGGAGTGTCTTAACACTAGGTTCCCTCTACCCTCCTGTGTGCGGGATACAGCGTGAAGCTGATTTAATTTGATATTTAATTTTAAGCTTAGATAGGTTAAATAATTAATATATTGTATAACTATAGACAAACGTATATTACCGACCGCATTAGTGTGATTGACGTGCGGTCGAGCTCGCTACGTCGATAAGTTATCTGCACAAGTAGATTTGGATACGTTGACAGCGATGATCGCCGCGTTAGCTATGCACGGAGAGGTCGCGGGTACGAATCGGAATCGGGGCAATGTTGGTGTTGACATCGTTTACATAGAAATTTTCCTATTTGGATTAAAAAGTTGTGATAATTTTGTTTACGTATAATATCTGTTTAGAAGTGTCAGTAAAGTTATATATATTTTTAGGTTTTTAGATATCTTTAGAATATATCCGATTAGATAAAAAGATCTAGAGTTAAGAATTAAGAATTAATTAATTATGTTGAGTATTGAAATTTCGAAATTGTGCCTTGTGGTTGTTAAAACTAATGTTGCCGTACTTTATCTTACCATATCAGGGGAATGAAGTCGTCGTGGCGCAGTGGGTGTGACTGTGGGTTCGATTCCCATTCGGGGGAATAATAAGGCAAAGCCTGGCGTTAGTTCCTCCACTCAACACGCAATGCTTGGAAAGTTCGGCTAAATGTGGGGAATTGAGTGTTTTAATAGGAACTAGATTCCCTCTGCCTACAGCTATATAGAGGATACAGCGTAAAGCTAAAGAAAAATCTGAGACATAGAATTAAATCTAAAATAATCTGCTATATAAGAGATACAGCGTAAATGTGAAAAAGAATCTGGTGAACATAATTAAATTTAAAACAACCACTACCTCGGGTCAAAATTGAACCCACAACCGTCGCGCTTACAGTGACATTGTCAATAAATATTACTATAGGTTTAACCAATAGGATATCCATCCAGCTGTCTATCTTATAATAATAGCTACCCACTACCGCATTTGTGATTGACGTGCGGTCGCGTTGCTGGCGTTTGGACGAGGTGCCATGCGAAGATGACGGCTTAATTCGGATTAAGTTCATCTCAGAGATAGGAATTAGTGTTTAGTTGATATTAAATTTGTTTTATCGTATTTTTTTTTGTATATTAATGGGAATGATAAAAAAAACGGCCGTTGTAGCGCATTGGTGCTGAGTCTGATTGTTAGCGTGATGCTTTTGGATTCGATTCTCAATTGGGGAAATAAATTATTGGCATTTCCTTGGTTTGGTAGCAAAATAAAACGCAAAGTAGAGCGCCGGCACTACGCAATAGGCAATATTTAGAAAATTAGATAGAAAGTAGAATATACAAAAGGAGGCTTATAGGGAACTAATATTGAGACGCTCCGTTGCCCATGCAAAACCCAATTTTTGAGACATGGTGTATTGAATGGCGAAACAAATAATTAAAAATAATCCATTCGCGCAAGCGTAAGTCGAACCCACAACCATCCCATTTACACGCTGCCACTGCGCCACGACGGCCTCCCAAGCATATTATGTACAGATTGCGTATAGAACCGTCGACAGCATACCGTTTGCGGTAAATTCTCGTGTGTCAATTGATTTAGTGGCGTTTGATACACTCCTGAGCTGGACGGTTGTGGTCTCCAACTCTCCAGTAAGCGATTTGACTTGTTACAACTTGTTTAGTTATATACCGTGGCTTTGTCGCAATGGATATTTCATTTATTAAAATTTTGTTATTTTATTTTGTATTTAAAAAAATAAATTAATTAAATTAGCTTCACCCCTGCTGTATCCCGCACACAGCAGGGTAGGCAGAGGGAACCTAGTGTTAAGACCCTCCGTTCCCCACTTTCTGCCGAATTCTAGAGGCATTGCGTGTTGAGTGGCAGAACTCAACGCCACGCTTAACCTCGACACCAGAGCGAAGAAATGGAAATATAAATTTAAGTAAATATTTCATCTCCTCGAGTGGGGATCGAACCCACAACCGGTCGGTTTTGCAGTCACACCTCGTGCCGCTGCGCCACGACCGGCCTCCGACCGACCTTATTTTGTATTTGTGTATAAATATTATATTGTAGAGTCCAGTCGATCTTTGCGATCAGTGGCGTAGTGTAATAAGCGTACAACTGTAGATGTGGGTTCGATTTCCGCTCTAGAAAAAGAAATGTTTAATATTTTATATTTTCCAGTAAATAACTAAATAACTGAACTTTGGCTTTGGCATTGAGTTCCGCTTCTGCAACTGAACACGCAATGTATCAAGGGAAACGGAAGTGTTTTAACACTAAGTTCCCTGCCCAGGTTCCCTCTGCTTAACTTGATTTTCGGTTATTTATTATCTCTATATATCCACAAACATTCAAAACTCACATACAATTAGTATTGTTTGAATATACGAATGTGATTCTAATCGAATTAAATTATACATCACTTTGTAATTACGGCCTCGTCGTTATACTGCGGTTTTAAAACTGAGCTTAATTTAGATTATTAGTTAATTGCCTTTTGTGAGCGCGCGTTGTTTATCCGATACTAAATTATATGGTTACATTATTTCAATTGGATTAAATGTCGATGGTTGACAGGTGAAAGGGTATAACTGGGTTTTTTTTAATATTTCGACTGGAACTATTTGAATTCTGTCGTGATGCTGGGGCACAAGTGTGTGACTGTAAACGCGAAGGTTGTGGGTTCTATTCCCACCTGAGGGAGTGATTTTTTAATATTTTTATTTCCTCGCTATGGTTTGTTACCAGCAAAGCGCCGATTTTCGCAACTCAATACGCAATACCTCGAGAATTCGACGGAAAGCGTGGAACGGAACCTTAATGTCAACAGTGTCTTAGCACTAGGCTCCCAGGTACCCTCAGCCTACCCTGCGTATGTTAATAAAGCTAAAAAATTATTATGTTGAGATCCACAAAAAAAATTAAAACAAAAAACCCTTTATTTCCATTGAGAAAATCCAAATCATTTTAGGCAAAAGTCCATACAAAATTCGTAAGCACAGAAAGAAAAACAAAGGTGTTTCCACTCTCACCTGCCCCGTACGCCGTACGCTGTACGTGGACACTCAAGTGTCTGACAATTAAGGTCCACTCTATAGTCGCTGTAATTGCGCTACGTTTCTTCACCTTCCTGCCTTCTCTTTGGCACGTTTCGCCTCTGCAGAACTATTCTACTCGAAATCGTTTTATTACCTTTAACAGATGAGCCTAATAGATAATTGCCGTTTCCCGTAATACAATACATAGTGATAAAACACTCCGTTTCTCATACATCGTCCAATATAAGAAACATGATGTATGAAACCAGGAAGAAAATTTTCCCCTAGTCTACATCAAACTTACAACCATCGCGTTTACAGATGACGCTGTTAAACGACGCCACGACGGCTTTCTGAGTGTATAAATCTCTCATATAAACTGTCGGTGTGATCTAGTGACTTAGTGTCTTATCACTACTCTTAAATTCAATAACCGCTTGCCCCATTTATAGGAGATAATGATATAATTACGAAGTCAGCGTGGGCGAGATCAATCGCCTGTAATGGGAGCTCAGGAAGCCGCAATTATGACTTAAGTAACTACCTTATGAAAGATTAAACGTTTATGATTGGAGATCGTTGTGCAGTTGAAGCGTGATGGGTGTGGGTTCCAATTTAATTAGGATTTACATCGTATTTAAAAATATTTTGTCTAATCGATTGGTCTGATAATTTAGGACTAACGTCAAAATATGTGTTTTGCTGAATTTATTAGTAGTGTAATTTTTCTTCTTCGTCTTATCTGCAAAATATTGTAAATTTGTTAAAAAAATTATATTACTTAATTTTAATCTTTCCCACTTGATATATATAGCGCCAGATTGAAATTCTAATATAATGTTAAAAAATTGAATCACATAGTTGCTTTGTTAATTTTAATGTAGCAAAGTAGTCAAAGAAAACATAGTGTCAAAACCCTCCAGTCTACACTTTATTGTTTGTTTTGTTATTTGTTCCACTAATCTTATAATATAAATATTTTTGCGAATTACCAAAACGATATAGAGCATATCGAAATAGACGGAAGTGAAAAGATCAATCGCGCAGCGCTGCGGCGGCGTGTCGCTGTGTACTCGTATGTGTAACCCTATCGCAGGAAACCGGCAATTATGTGCAATACAGCGTTTTAGACCTAAGAGGCTAAGTGGATAGCCTATACGAGGGTAATAGGTTCATGTTATTTTGAGTATGAGTAGTAATAAATCTTTATTATAATGTGTAAGGCCAGTCGCGGTGCAAGTGTGTGAGAATAAACGCAACAGTTTATGGGTCCGATGGCTCTCTAGTAACGAAGCAAAGAGCAGCATAGAGTTCTGCCACTCAGCACGCAATATCTCCAGAATCCAGCGGAAAGGTTCCAAGGCATCCTATGTTCCAGATATGTAGCTTTCAATAACTAATACAGTGAAATATTGAGAAAAACTAATAACACAATACAAATACAAAAGATGTGTATAAATTAATAAAAACAAAATAAAACTGCGATACACCGAGGACTCACTGTACCAGAATCTTCAATAATAAGGTAACGTAAGGTAAGGTAAAGCAAGGTGGGTATAATAAAAAAATTACAACAACAACGTTCCATTCCACGGAACAAAGAAAATAATTGGCACAGATAACAAAGAAAAAATGATTTCTTTTTAACGTCGCTTTGTTGAGAGGCCCGCGAGGGTTGTGCTAATTAACCTCTGCCGAATGGGGCGTTGTACGCTAGATACAGGTTTGGTTCCCGACTGTGCTTGTAATATAGTATCTTATATGATTATTATGTCGTATATAGTTTATTGATCAATGACATCAGATGCCTTAGTGGCGGTAAGTTAATATCAGCTTCACGCTGTATCCCGCACACAGCAGGGTAGGCAGGAGAACCTAGTATTAAGGCACTCTGTTTCCCACTTTCTGCCGAATTCTGGAGGCATTGCGTGTTGAGTGGCAGAACACAACGCCGCGCTTAATCTCGACACCAGAGCGAAGAAATGGAAATATAAATTTACGTAAATATTTCGTCTCCTCGAGTGGGGATCGAACCCACAACCAGTCGGTTTTACGGTCACACTTCGTGCCGCTGCGCCACGACTGGTTTCAGTTATTTCACTCTAATTTAATTTTAATAAGCCAATTAAAATATGAGTGGGGCAGCTGATAGCTGTGATCGCGATATTTATGAGTTTAATCAATAAATCAAAAACAGTTTACTGAGCAAAAATAAAATAAAAATAAAAAAAGCTATAATTATAACATATTCACTATGTCTTGGATCTCTAATAAGCAAAGCATTTCGAAATTTCACAAAAATATTTTTACACTCTTATCAAAATTTATTTTTACTATATCCAAAAGGTGCAGGTTCAATCCTGCCTACGTAAATTATTTATACGTTTCAAAAATATTTTTCTTCCTATATTTTTAATGTAGCTTTTGGCGCTCTATTCCCTCTGACTTCCCCGCTAGGGATACAGGTGTGAAGCTAAGTTAAGTTAATAGAACACACAAATCAAAGTCCCAATTTACATACAAGCATAATCTATATAATAGTAAACTAATCTAGCAAACTACACCGGTGTCACAGGTCAATACCTGAACTAATAGTGCCTTGTTACATCAAATACACTAGAGTATTATGTACAAGTATCTACAATCGATTGGTGATACACTGCTACGTATGTCTGTTTGTATGTATGTGTAGTACAAGTGATAGCTCCGCACCTACTGCATCGCAAATCTGGCGATTAGAAACTATTATAGTGTAAATCTTAAGGTTTATTTTTTTGGAAGAATTTAAGAACGCGGTTATTTTAGGACCCTCAACTATTTCCATTTGACAAGGTTAGCTGCTGGTCAAAGTTAGTAATTATTACATTTTATATAATATTTTGTTATTTGCATATAATATTTTAATTTTGAATCCAAATTCAAAAATTTTACGGCTAACTCATCAGCTATGAAGAATTAAAAAAAATAACAAATGAAAAAACTTAAAGACCTTTAAAATATATCTACGTATACATTAATTATTTTAACAAATTGTTGAGCGGCGTTGAGCTCCGCCACTCAAAACGCAAATGTTGAATTTGGAAGTGTCTTAATATTACCGCAGCGTCTTAACACTAGGTTCCCAGGTTCCACATGCCTACCACGCTATGCGCGGGACACAGCGAAAAGAAAAATAATAATATCGCTTATTATTTAAATAACAAACAAATTGTTTCAATCTTACCTCGAATCCATGACCACCGACACACTACACAAAAACACGCATCATTAAACTTTACTTCTTCCCCATCAAAAAATATATTAAAAGTAAAAAATATATTAAAAGTAAATTACATCTAAATTTACCTTTAATTCTTACCTAAATATCGATTTATTTCAACTCCGCAAGTATATTTAGAGCCGCACCGATCTGTAGATCAAGTCAATTATGGGACAGTACCTATTAATCTGGATAGGAATAGCAGTTTAGAGAAGGTTCTTAGACGATTATTTAGTTTTCCTTGCACCTTACACGTGTTAGTCTATTAAAGTATTTAAATAGCTTCACGCCGTATCCAGCATATGGCAGGGTAGCCAGACGGCATTTATACTATATAGACTTTCTCTGTTAAGTAACGGAACACAACGCCGTACGGTATCTCCAAAGTAAAGAATACTACATAAATATATATTTTAATCCAACCTATATAATAAAGGCCTTTTTAAACTTGTTCTCCTCCTCCATTCTCATCAACCCGCATTTATACGCCTTCGGGGGAGTCCTCATGTTTTTTACGTAATCTTCTTCCGTATTATCGATACTATGTATTTGAAAGTCAACTCTTTTACCACTCACTCTTCCTTAATCTTTTTTTGTTCTTATAGCACTCTTTCTCTCTTTTTATTTAAATTTCATAAACAACTAGCGAACTAAACAATTATTTTTTACTCACCAGAATTACTTTCGAATAGAATACTACGAATACGAATAAGTATTCATTTTAATATCTCATTGTAAGCAAAAGCTTTGCTAAGTTAATAAAACAGTTAAATTACAGCTATTTTGTTGAACAAGACACTTTTTTTGTTTCCACTGACTAAAATAAAACAAACGCTAAATGTTAAAAGACGTCTGCCAAAATATAAGAGTGAAAATTGCATTCAAATTAGCTTAGCTGTTTCTGAGATTAGCGCGCACAAACACAAAAAAATCATCATTTTAGTCATATATCTTGCATGTACAGACAGCTATTACTTACAATTATATTATAATATATATATATAGATATATATTTAGGCAATATAGTACAAAAGCAGACTGTCCCAACAAGCTAACTATAGTGTTTAACGGTTATCGAGCCCCCATTTGGCACGGAGCTGAGGAAGCGACAGTGGCTGCTTACGATTAGTGCTAGACTTCGAGATGATATATTTAACTTTGTTTAATTGTCCCACTTACAACAGCGTCCCGCATATAGCGGGGACGCAGAGGGAACCAGAGGGACACAGAGGGAACCTAGAGCTAAGACAATCCTCTCCTCATTTTTGGACATTGCATTCAATTTCCAAGACATTGCGTTTGACAGTGGCGTAAGTCTGGTCTTTTTTACTTATTTAGAAAACGTTCAAAATTTTTTATACGCTTGTAGTGGTCAGGGCGCCTGGTCGGTTTCCAGGAGGCGCGGGTTCGAATCTCGCTATGTTCAAAAAAATTTCTACGTTTTCTAAATAAGTATTTTTCTTTCCTAAGTGTGGATTAACACTTTCAAAATATTTAAAAAAACTGCCCATTTTTGTAAGATCGAGGAAGTTAAAATAATTCCTTTCCCTGAATAGCAATCAAACTCGCACTTGTCACATTTACAGTTACACACCATGCTGCTGTGCTACGACCGACTCAATATCATAATTTTATGTTCTATATTTGTTCATCTATAAATTAACACTTTATAAAAGGCCGCAGTAATGTAGTAAGTCAGTAGGTAGGGAACCTGGGAAACTACTGTTAGGACACTCCATTACCATTATGAAACTTTACCGCTGTATTTTGTAGGTATTGTGTATTGAGTGACGGAACTCAACGCCGCGCTATGCTCCCTCACCAGAGCGACGACGGTCTCACTATTGCAATAAATAAAAGTTAATATACATATTTTATTTTATCCAGTCAAATGATAGACCTTAGTTAGATATATTTATTTTGTCTCCGCTCTCATCCATATAAGGGGATTGTTTGACTATTTTTAACATTTTTTAAGTGCTAATCCACACTGAACGGAAACCGACCAGGAGGAGTGGGTTCGAGTCCCGCTACGTTCAAATTTTTATACGTTTTCTAAATAAGTATCATTATTTGACTAGAGAATTAGACTAGGAAATGCCTATACTTTCCAAACAAAAATTTTACCACGACTAAGATCTGAACCCGTTTAGATCGCAAGCATAATTTGTATCCATATATTATTTTAGACAATATTAGCAAGTTAATATTTGTGAGTGCAATATAACCTATCAGATCAAACGCAGGAAGAGATCTCGTCAAATAACTGTGTAATGGTTCACTGTGAACCTCGCGCTCTGGTACAGATTTAAGAGGCGGTGGTGGAATATATAAAATCTATGAAATTTTAAGAAATTAGAAATTATTATATTTAATTTAAAATGTAGGTCATATAATTAAAAAATATATATTTATTTTAGTTAGTTAATTATTTTTTTGGTCTGGATGGTTTTTTTTAAATAAATCACGGTATTTTTTACTAAATTACCAAAAATAATATTATTAATTGAGTCTTCATGTTTCTATTTTTTAATTATCTAATAATAATTTTATTGAATCATGTTTTATTTAGTTTCTCGTAAAAACTTAATGTTAAGACGCTCCATGTCCGTCCCTCATGCTCCGCCATTTGTCGAGACATTATGTGTTGAATGAAGGAACTTAACGCAGCACTTTTCCTAGCTACCTAGATAGAGAAAGTAATTTTTTTAACGTATAATTTTTTTTGAATTTAAGTTGAGTAACTTGAGTGAAAATCGAACCTTCTACCATCGCGTTCAGACAATGCTGCGCTAAGACAACTTAAACATTTATTTTATCCACAATAAAGAAACACTATATACCAATTTCTTAGATGTTGCATATTTAGAAGCTATCTAAGCTCAAGCCAAGTACTAAAAGCTTAGTGCAGTTTACAAGCCAAAAGCCGCCATTAATTTACTAGTATTTTAGTTATTTTTTTATCCAGCATTTAGCCAGGATATGCAGAGAGAACCTAATGTTAAGACACTCTGTTCTCGTCGACACTATTTGCTAAGTAGCGGAACCCAATTCCGTACTACATCTACTGAGCAAGGAAATGAAAATAAATTATGCACCCGAGAGGGGATCGAACCCACAACCAACGCTTTTACAGTCAGGCATTGTAATAAACTATAGTGATAATATATGTAAATGATAATTAACTAAAAAACATATACAAAAACAAAAAAAAAAATAAACAAAACACAATCTGTCCCTTAACAACCATTTTCGAATATCACCATATTATTGCGGTGTGTCGTGCAACATCAGCCTTTGATCTTTATTTCAATGGAATTTATACTCTAAAAGCTTTGCAAATAGAGCTTACATTTCCTTATCATATTATTCCTTTCAATTGATACAGCAAATTGAAGCTTAAGCTCAAAGCTTAAGAGATATATCTGTTTGTGTATAAAAAAAGCAAGGTAGTATAATTGGCGAGAAATGGCCTGCTATACAGTACGGTTCGAATGTATCAAACGTCATGTTAGTTCCTGTCAGGAGTATTATTTCCGTCTGTAGGTATTAGGTGAGGTTGTATTTGATATGTACAGAGAGTATGGACGTAATTGAGATGTTGAATGTCTGTTGGGATTGCTTAGATCTCGGTAGTAGTTTAAAATTGATTTAATACTAAGTAAATACTTCATTGTTCACAAAGCTGATGAAAAGGAAAGAATAATTAAAAATCTTTAAATGTAAAGGATGCTAGAACGGTCTCATTATTTATAGCAATCGCCAACAAGCAATATTTAAATGAATCGAAAACCAAATTATTTTAGTTTTGTTTTCACAATTATTTTGTATACTAATTTAAAGTTTTCATATTAATATAGAATTTAATATGGGATATGATATGCTCTAGATAGATATAATCTAGATAGATATAATCTAGATAGATATTGAGGCCAGTCGTGGCGCAGCGGCACGAAGTGTGACTGTAAAACCGACTGGTTGTGGGTTCGATCCCCACTCGAGGAGATTAAATATTTACTTAAATTTATATTTCCATTTCTTCGCTCTGGTGTCGAGGCTAAGCGCGGCGTTGGATTCTGCCACTCAACACGCAATGCCTACAGAATTCGGCAAAAAGTGGGGAACGGAGTGTCTTAACACTAGGTTCCCTCTGCCTACCCTGATGTGTGCGGGATGCAGCGTGAAGCTGATTGATTAATTAGATAGAAATAACGTATTGAAGATCAGTAGTTTAAAGAGCTTTTAGTAGTCACTTTAACATATACATACGAGCATATTATTACATACAAACGTACATACAAACCTACACTAACGTATAACTCAACTACTAAAACATCTTTATTAATCCAAAAATAAAAGAAAAGCTGCAAAAAGCTGAGCCTTCCATACAAAACACAAACAATTACACAAAAGCTCTCTCAAATACTCACAACTTTGACATCACCCTATTAAACGACCAATTTGACGTTGAATTTAACCCATTACACTCTTCATAAAAGTGTTTCGTCATCCTGTTTTGTTGCCGTCCCTTTCTAATTCGCACAAATAAATACGTCTGTCTCGCTCGGCCAATGAGTAAGAATAACGATGAATATGGTTTACGAGATTCCAAAGTGAAGGGAGTATTTTCGAAATTGTTGGGGTTTTGATAATAATGGTGATGTTGGTTGGTTATATCGATATTTGTTTAATTGATTATTTTCTTAATAAAAAATATTTTTAAATATTTTTATTAAAAAACAGTTAAATTGAATTAATAGTAATAATAAATCTTTTAAGTCATCGTGGCTCAGTAAGACGGTTGGACAGTGTCATTCAGGCGGAGTGTCGTAACACTACGTTACCTTTGCCTATCCTGCTATGCGGGAAAAATAAGCTGCAAAAATTCGTCACTATTCAGAATATTTCGTTCTCAATTATTTTGAAAGATTGTCAATGGATGTACGTAAAAGTTAACTACAGAAATGAATATAGAACAGGATCAAGTGTAAGTTTATTGTGTAATGTCGATTTGGTACTTGTTTGTAGTTTGTGAGGCCAGTCGTGGCGCAGCGGGGCGAAGTGTGACTGTAAAACCCATTGGTTGTGGATTTGATCCACTCAACACGCAATGCCTCTAGAATTCGGCAGAAAGTGGGGAACGGAGTGTCTTAACACTAGGTTCTCTCTGCCTAACCTGCTGTGTGCGGGATACTGCGTGAAGTTGATTTATTTATTGTTTATTTAGTAGTTTGTGCGTATAAAGTTATTTAAAATCTAAATCTGTCTCGTGGGATTATTATTAATTAGTCATCGCAACATTCTTAACGTGAATTATAAAACACAAAATAGAAATTTTCGTTCCCGTAGGAATTTCAAGAAATCCTTTCTCAGTACTCCTCTACACAGTAGTTTCGGTTGTACGTTGTCTGTCAATCATTCGGTAATATAAGGGTTATATACCAACAATAAATAGTATAGTTATTACCTAGCGTAAAGATGTACTTATACATCTTTACGCTGAGCAATGAGTGACGTCCAGCTGTTATTTGCAGTATTAGTATCAGCAAAATATCCTTAAAATATAAACACAAAATAACCTTTTAACATTCTTAAACAAACTTTCAATTAAACAATATTTTATAGGCACACAAAAAACGTTGAAACAACAAAACATAACTCAATTAAACACACATTAACCAGTTTATTTACACGTCAAAAAAAGCACTTAATACATTTTCAATACAACCAGCGCACGCGGAAGTACAAAATCCAATACGCTATACCAATTAAAAACGATAACTCGCTCGTTATATCGATATAAGCTACAATTATATCAAACATTTGCATCACTAGCCTCTAAGTGCGACACGGCCAGTTTACCACGACCCCTATCAAAGGTTGGTCTTTTATAAAATGAGCTTTATTTCCTTTAGAAATAAGTTGTATGTAAAAAATATGTATGGCTCTTTTTATTTTGGTATATTTAAGTGGCCGATGAGTGCTCTAGTGATTTTATTCGATTGTTTATTTGTGAGTTTTGAGGAAATTAAAGCGGAGTTACTGTGAAAGGTTAATAATGTTTTACAGACTTTCAGTTCAGTTCATTTTGGGTTATTTTAATTGAGATTTTTATTGCAATCCAGTGACAATCGATTTGAAGCCAGTCGTGGCGCAGGGGCACAAAGTGTGACTGTAAAACCGACTGGTTGTGTGTTCGATCCCCACTCGAGGAGATGAAATATTTACTTAAATTTATATTTCCATTTTTTCGCTCTAGTGTCGAGGTTAAGCGCTGCGTTGAGTTCTGCCACTCAATACGCAATGCCTCCAGATTCGGCAGAAAGTGGGGAACGGAGTGTCTTAACAATAGGTTCCCTCTGCCTACCCTGCTGTGTAAGGGATACAGCGTGAAGCTTATAGTAGTGTTGGCAGAGGTAACCAAGTGTTATGTACAGTCTGTTTGATTGAATCTCAATGTTGTATTGGAAAAGTGTTGGAACTCAATGCCGTGATTTTCCTCGTTACCAGACCGAGGAAATGTAAATTTTGAATATTTAATAAACCAAGGTCGTCATGGCGCAGCGGCGCTGTATGACTGTTACTGACTGTTACCGTGGTTGCAGGTTCGTTTGCTTTTCGGGAAACTAATTATTAACATTTTCTTGCTTTGATAACAAGATAAAGCGCGGCGTTGAACTCCACAATTCAACACGCAATGTTTCGAAATTTGGCCGGAAGGGAAGGCGCAGAGTGTCTTAATACTAAGTTCACTCTCCCTACGAGATATAATTTTTTTAGAGCACGCTAAGGTGAATTAAAAAAAATCACAACTTGTCACCAAGTTGTAAAAAAACAACACTAGAGTCATGGCCTATTAACATGCCGGAGTAAAGCCTTAGCTTTTTATAAGAACTTTTTGTCTCTATCTGTTAATAGCTTCAAAATTTTGTCACGTTCTTAGAAAAAAAATGTAGTCAAAGATTAGAGATGATTAAAGTTGTTTTTTTTTTAAATTATCGGCCAAGTTGAAACGAATCTTAGAAAATATTTTAAACCTTTTTGTGTGTTAATCCACACTTAGGGAAGAAAAATACTGATCGGTTACCAGGAGGCGCAGGTTCGAATCCCGCTACGTTCAAATTTTTATACGTTTTCTAAATAAGAATCTTAGAAAAGTTGGATATAGCTTGGAATACCGTTAAAAGTGTTGTTGTATAGATATTTTCTCGCATTTTAATTCTATCTATAGATAACAAAAATTATCATATTGTAAAGAAACTCTAAGAATTCACCTCAAAATATAACCAAGTTATGAGTAACAAGATTCTAATATAAAAATAAAAACATACTAATATGATAAAATAAATAAATTTTAAAGCTATATACATTAAATATTCCCGGCCACTTAGCCTAAAGGCTAAGGCCATTTTGCTTCACTGTATCTCGAATATAAACGGACAGGCACAGTTAACCTAGAGCCGAGACACTCCGTTCTTCACTTTCAGCGGAACTCAAAACCGTGCTTTGTCTTATTTCCAGAGCGAAAGGAAATATATTGGAGAAATCATTATCCCGATTAAATTCCAAACCCACAATTGTCGCATGCACAAACTGCCACTGTGCCACTACGACCTCACAGATGCAAACATTCAACACTCGGAATTTCAATAAATAAATCAGCTTCACGCTGTATCCTGCACACAGCAGGGTAGGCAGAGGGAACCTAGTGTTAAGACACTCCGTTCCCCACTTTCTGCCGAATTCTGGAGGCATAACGTGTTATGTGGCAGAACTCAACGCCGCGCTTAACCTCGGCACCAGAGCGAAGAAAATGAAATATAAATTTAAGTAAATATTTCATCTCCTCGAGTGGGGATCGAACCCACAACCAGTCGGTTTTACAGTTACACCTCGTGCCGCTGCGCCACGACTGGCCTCACTCGTAATTTAAACACCCGGATATCGATAATCCCTATATAAATTTAATACAACAACAAACGCTAACTAAAATAGGTCCCATCCTCTTATACTATATTATAAATAAAATGGAGGCAATTAAAATTGTCACTAAGATTACATTTGATAGCACCGCGTGTAAAGTATGGGGCTATTATAGATTATACTTTGTCTCAGTATATTTCATAACACGTCAAAGTAACGGGCGGTACAAAAAAAAATGATAAAAAATCATTCATGTTGAAATAACAAAGCTAGTTTAATGGTTGTTTTTTTTTTTGAAGCGTATATCCCTCACATAGCGGGTAGGCAGATGGAACCAGGGAACCTATAGTTAAGACACCCCGTTCCCCATTTTCCGTCCAACTATTGAAGCATTGCGTGTTGAGTGGTGAAACTCAGTGTCGCGCTTTGCCTCTTTACCAAAGCGAGAAAATACGTGACGAGGCCAATCGTGGCGCAGGGGCACAAAGTGTGCGTGTAAATCGACTGGTTGTGGGTTCGATCCCCACTCGAGGAAAGGAATAAAATTATTTACATTTATATTTTCATTTCTTCGCTCTGGTGTCGAAGGGAAAGCGCGGTGTTGAGTTCCGCCACTCAACACGCAATGCCTTCAGAAATGGGCGGAAAATGAGGAACGGAGTGTCTTAACACTTGGTTCCCTTTGCCTACTCTGCTGTGTGCGGGATACAGCGTGAAGCTGAGGAAATAAAAATATGCAATATTTCAATTCCTACAATAGGAATCGAACCCACAACCTATCACGCTTACAGTCATACACTGGTGTCTCTGTGCCACGACTGGCCTCAAAATTGCTTAATTTCACATTTTTTTTCTTTAAATAACATCGTAACCGTCAGAAGGCAGCCCTGTAGCTAGATAATGGGAGATAAATCAAATCCCTTGCAGGCGCGTCCCGGAATTAAAACGTAGCTTTTTTGTCCCTGAGTGATGATCATTTAAATTAATTGTATTTGCTTAATAGCCTGGACGGGTTTGTGGTGTATTTACGGTCTCGCAGAGGTAGGTGAGGTAGCCTCTCTACCGGGTATTTTTCTTTATAAATTTAGGTATTTATCGGTTTTATGGTTTAAGGGCACTAATGTTATGGCACCCCGATGTACGGTGCCCCCGACTGTGAGCGCGACCGTTGTGTATTCGATTTCTACTCGAAGGAATAATGTACTCAATATTTTCATTTCTTCGCTTTGAAGAATTTGGCAGAAACTAGGAAACGGAAGAGTCTCAATGGGCAACGGAATGTCTAACAATAGATTTTCAGGTGCTCTCTGTTGATTGTAATCTCGCGCACAGTATGGCAGGCAGGTCCCTAGATGCCTATATTTAAAAAATATATATTATGATACCCAAGTGTATATAGAACTGTTTAAAAATGATTACTCTATAACTTATCTTCAGTTGTTATATCGTTTAACCTTAAAGACTGCTGGAAAAGTATAATCATTCTTGAGTGAACACCGAACCCATAACCATCGCATTTAAAGACTGCTCCACTGCGCCACAATAGCCTCAATAATAATAATAATAAATAATAATAACAAAAAAGTAATCTGAACAGGTCAAGATTATGAAGCAACTGGCAACTGCTTGTCTAATGTCTATTTATGTAAATTTTGGCGGCACTTCAATGACCGACAGAATTGTAAATTCGATATTAATTAGAATAATAAGTACATGAAGCCACTCGTGGTACAGAGGCACAAGCGTCTAACTGTATACGCGATAGGTTGTGGGTTCTATTCTCCTTCGCTTTGGCGTCGAGGTAAATTCGCAGTGCCTCTAGAATTCAGCAAAAAGTAGAGAGCGGAGTATCTTAACATTAGGCTCCCTTTGCCTACCCTGCAGAATAAAATAATTAATTCCTCAAGTAGAAATCGAATCAACGACCACAGCGCCACGACGGCCACAGCTATAATACATTACATCTTAGAATAACTTAGAAGAAACAAAAAGCAACGAAGTCCGTTACAAAAGCCCCCCGCCGCGGCTCGTACCCACTACCACTAACGAGGCGGTACATTTGAGGCAGGGCTGTCACGACGCGATTATTGCTCCATCGATCAAATATTAATAGCCGCTTTATTAATTTAAATTACGTATCCAATGACCAGCGTAATCGTTTCGGTTGGGAGTAGGGTTGCCATGTTTCTGTTTTTAATTATAATATTATTGTTAACAATTTTTTTTTTTTGGAAAAAGATAAGACTAGCAAGCATATGGGTCACCTGACGGTAAGTGATCACCACCACCAACGACTCTGAGTAACACCAGCGGCCAACACCACCAGCGTTAAGGTGGAGCTAGACGCGCTTTTACCTCGCCTATGTGGTCAAATCGCAATAACTAAGTTACTTATGGTATATATCCTCGATAAATGAATACTATAAAAATTACAATACTAACAAAAAATTGTAATTTAAGCCAATAGTCTTGAGATTAGCGCACTCAACCAAAGACTAATACTATAATCATAAAGCACGCTTAGGACTGTGAATGGTATATGTGTACCATTCTAAGATCCGTATTTATAAATCGCTCTAAACTCTGAGATCGATCTTGAGATGTTGTATGTGAAAGATACGTGCAGCTATAAAAGAACTAATACCACTAATTCCTACATGTATTTAAAGTACCTGTAAGAATTTATGGTTTTTAAAAAAACGAATTAAAAGTTTATCTTAAAAAAAAGTTAATATTAATTACGAAAAAAATTTTTTTTTATGGTTTAAATTTTTTATTTCTCATAAGAATACAAAATTCACTTACATGAGACAATCACATATTACACTACAATAATAATTCGTTGGGTACATTACACTAAGTTAGTATATGTTTATTGACAAATGAAATGTAAGGTAGATATTAGAAACATTTGTACGGAATAAGATCAACTAGAAGTGCCACTTAGTAATCTTAGTTATTAGCATGAAGATGTTTTATTTACTCTTATTGGTTACATTATTTAAGTTTTTGTTTTTAATTTTTTATTTTATGGTTTTATTTTAGTATTTCTTAAGTTTATATTAATATTATTGTTGCTTTTTTTTTTTTTTTAATTATTATTATTTTTAATATATGTATTATTTTTGTATTAACTTTTTATATATTTATTTAAGCTAAGTGTATATTATTTTGTTTTTATTTTTTATTTTTTTTATGTGAGAAGTGTTATGATTATATTAAATAACATGTATAGGCATTATATTTTTCACGTAATTTTTAAGTAATCTTTTAAATTTAGATGTTGATTTTGATTCTTTAATATCCTTTGGTAGTTTGTTATATAAATAGGCACCTTCAAACATTATATTCTTTTTGCCGTAATTAGTTCGTGGCTTGTGAAGTTTAATGTCGTTTGCATTTCTTAGTCTGATTTTTTGTATACTTTGTTTTTTTGTAAATGTAATGTTTGTATGTATGTCTTTTGCTTAATATTTTACGTACTAAAATACAGCTATTATATACATAAGTTTGATAGATATTTAAGAGCCCTGTTTCATTATATATTTTTTTAGTTGAAGTACGGAAATTATATTTGAATAGTACTTTTAATAATTTGTTTTGAGCTGTTTGTAAAAGGTCTAAATTGCTCTTTGCCGCTGAACCCCATATTTCAATCAAATAATCGATATGTGGCTTAATAAGGGAATTATATGTGATATAAAGGACTTTGCGTGGTAAACAACGTACAATGTTTCTAATTAATCCCATTAAAGATGTTAGCTTAGATTTAATTTTATAAATATGTGGTTTCCATGTCATTCTGCTATCAAGAATCAATCCTAAATATTTTTCTTGATCCACTTGTGTAATTACTTCATTATTGATGCTTAGTAATATTTTGTGGGATATCTTTTTGTTCTTTGCGGCAAAAATTATGTAGTTTGATTTAGATGCGTTGACTGTGAGCAGATTGGTTTGAAACCAAAGATTTAACCGCTTTAGATCCTCTTGAGCATCGTTCATTATAGTTTCTAAATGACTTCCGTAATAAAAAAGACTAGTATCATCAGCGTATAAAGATACATCGCCATATAAGTTTATGTTATGGATGCTGTTAATATATACAAGAAAAAGCAACGGTCCCAGGATTGACCCTTGTGGAACTCCATAGGTAATGTTTTGGGGGTTACTTTGTGTTTCTCTTATTTTTACTATCTGTGACCTGTTGGTGAGATATGATTTCAAAACTTTAAAAGCACTTTCTTGTATTCCTATTTCATTTAGTTTTTTTAAGAGTAATTCATGGCTCACAGTGTCGAATGCCTTCTTTAAATCAATAAAAACACCCAGAGCCACCTGTTTCTTATCAATACATAGTTTAATTTTTGTCACAATATCTATGGTTGCCGACAGAGTGTTACTTTTTGGCCGGAATCCATATTGTTTATTATAGAAGAAATTTTGATTATTTAAAAAAGATTCAAGACGTGTATAAATAATTTTTTCAAAAATCTTCGACATAACAGGGAGAACTGATATCGGTCGGTAGTTTCCCGGTTCTATTTTACTGCCAGATTTATATATTGGCGTTACTCTAGCTACTTTAAGGCAATCTGGAAAAGATCCTTCTTC
The DNA here is from genome assembly GCA_021202915.1 of Heliconius himera. Taxonomy (NCBI): domain Eukaryota; kingdom Metazoa; phylum Arthropoda; class Insecta; order Lepidoptera; family Nymphalidae; genus Heliconius; species Heliconius himera. The sequence goes on along the minus strand of JAJHJA010000795.1, from coordinate 671,224 downwards.
GAAGCATTTGTTTATACATGCTGTAAGTTCATTTAAAATTAAATATTTTATGGATTTTATTGATTTGACGCTTATTTGATCACAACCTGAGCTAACATTACAATTGAGACTATCTATCATTTTAGCAACTTCTGCTTTGTTAGTTGGTTCAAATCGGCATAATGTCTTGATTGGTCGACTAGAGTGTTCAGCTCTAGGTAGGCTGTAGTAGTGTTTATTGGGAATTTTATTTGCTAAATTTACGCCAATATTACAAAAGAAAGTGTTAAAGTATTCACAAATTTTATTCTCACCCGTTATTAATCCCTGGTCTGTTTGTAATTTGTTGGTTAATGTCGTTGATTTTAATTTGTTTGCAGAGAGGCTATTTAGGAGATCCCACATTTTTCTAGGACTTTTCAAACACGCTTCGAACGATTTAATATAATAAGCTCTTTTACTCTTCTGTATTTTTTCCATCACTTCATTTCGTTTCTTAATAAATTGTTGTTCTTTTTCTTTACTGTTTGGATTTTTTTTGTGATGTTTCCATAGTATATTTCTGTTATTTATTTCGTTAATAATTGTCTTCCTTATCCAATCCTGTCTTGGCGGGTTCATTATTTTAATTTTGTTTACGGTACTGTTTTTTATATTATTTAATATTTTTTCTTGAAATATAGTATAAGAGTTAAAATCATTTGTAATGGTATTTTCCGAGGTATTTTTATATAGTTTGTTATAATCTATAGCCTGATAAGATACTTTTCGAGATCGAGAAGATGTGAATTTTTTCACCTCTAGATATATTTGCTTGTGATCTGATAACGTAGAATCGATAATAGAAAAGTGGAATTTTGTTTCCTTTAGATTTGAGATCACATGATCTATAATTGTTTTGGTAGTGGGAGTCTCACGAGTGCAATAGTCGTCATGGATATGGTTTATAAAGTTATATCCCTCTTCATTTTTTTTTTTTTTTTTTTTTCGAACTTGAGGTAATTGCTGTTAGCCCTATTGGCCTTTACAGCGACACCGGGTGGGTAGGGAAGAGGGTACTCTGTCCCAGAAGAAAAGCAAGCACTACCTGGCTGCTTGAGAGGGGTCGACGACTGTAAGGGCGCCCCCTGCGGGGCTCGAACCTCGGCTTACAATCGACGAGCGGGCTGGGGGCTAATCCCTCTTCATGCATGGTGTCCTTATATATAGTTGTCTGTCGATCTGAGCTAAGCAGATTTAAATTAAAATCTCCAAAAATAATAGTCCTTTTTCGTTGATTTAACTGCATCGAATAGGTATCCATAAATGTATTAAAATTTGCACTTTCTGGTTTTCTGTATATTGCGGCAATGTCTAGAGAAAAGCTTGCTAAGTGAACCCATAAAAAATGATTATCATTAATGCAAATCGCCTCTATAAAATTATGTTTCAATTTATCATGGCAAAAAATTGAAACTCCGCCACCTTTACTAGATTTCCTATAATTATAATAATGAGTATATCCTGGAATTTGGTAGCGTAAAGCCTCTTCTTCACTCTTTAGCCACGTTTCTGTTAAAACAACTATATCAAGATTGTCATTGAAAGAACGAATTATACATTTCAGTTCGTCAAATTTTCCTTGCTTTACAATGCTGCGTATATTAGCGTACAAAAACTTTAACGATTTTTTTTTTGATTTTGTTAGGTATTCATATTTATCGACTAATTCATATGTAGCGGTATCCGTTACTATTACATTTTTGTTTGGAGTATTACGTGCTGTATTTAGTTTTTTGGAGTTATTTCTATAATTTTTGGTATGTTTTTAATAAATTTTATTCTAAGGTTCTTCTCATCCATGTCCATTCGTCTCTTTAGCTCCTCTTTGAGTTGTTTCAAGTATGCTTGTTGTTGCGGTGTTTGATCCGAGTAAATTGAAATTGTGGTTTTATCCAATTTATATTTATTACGCAGGATGGATTTTGTTGTTACATTAGATGCAAAGCAAACTTTTATAGATCGATGTTTGTTTGATTGAAATTTGCCTAGACGAAAAATTGTCAGAGGACTAGGACAGTCTGTTTCGATTAATTTTAATATTTTCATTACTTCACTAGAGTCTATTTTTTTGCGTTCATCTTTATTATCAGATATTGGCTCTTTAATTCCTGTAATGATTACATTTTTAGATCTCGTTTCACGTTCTTTGAATTCATTCAGTATATGTTCAAAGTTAGCCTCCATTGTACTAGAGGTTTTAGGTGTAAAGGAAGCTTGATATACTTTAAATTTCTGTACTTCAGATTCTAAATTCTTAATTTTATTATCTGTTGCATTGTTCTTGTTAAGCATATTTGCAATATCTGATTTCATGGATGATTGTTCAGTTTTTAAGTAATTTGTACTCTTCTTAATATCATTTATTTCGTTCTTAATATCACTGATATCATTAGTTATTTTCTCTATGAATGCAGTTTGACTATCGCGAAGCGTGGTCAAAATTCCCATAATTTGAGCCGTTTGTTTTCGTAATTCACTCATTTCTTCTTTGATCTGAGAATTATCATCAATAAATTTACGCTTGTTACGATGTGTAATTTTAGGAGTTTCAGGAAATTCTTGCTGCGGGTCACAACTTGACAGGTTTGGTTGAGAATCACTGCGACCGGAACTGAGGCCACTTCTAGTAGGTGATCTTAGAATGTTCATTGTAGATCTGTGGTAATTACGCGATGCCTTAGCTGCCTGAGCCTGTCTCTTTTTCTCGAGGTGGTGAAGAGCTGTTACCCTTTGGCCGTTGTGTAGCTACTCGAGACTAAAATTGTCGTATGAACAGAGCTATACTTTAAGCGACTTTCTTTCCAATGCCAATGCACATATGATTCAGTTTGATATTCAAATGTCGGTAAAATTGTAGTAAAAACAAAATAACACGTCTACTATGCGCAACACCCAACGGTGGAATGGGGGAAAAAAATATAAGGATCTCCAGGAGAAAAATGGCGAAAATTAAGAAATACGCACCCTACAAGGGCCACTGGATAAAAGTCCCTCTAAGCTTCCTTGCCCGAGGGCGATAACATAATGAAACAAAAACAAAATATAATTACGTCTGGCCAATCCTACTCTACAGGCCTGATTTGACGATTACGCAGAATAATAAAGCTAATTATTGTTATTTTTCCCATACGCATATATATTACGGTAGGCGTAGAGAATCTAGTGTCAGGACACTCCTTTCTCTACTATAATTCTTATGTGATGCTGAGTGATGAAAATCAACAGCGGCATTTTTTCTTAAAGTAGGAAAAAAAGAGAGAGAGAGAGAATGCCTTACCAGTACAATATTCTACCTGCCTTTCTCTCGATATGCAAGAATTGCCTACATCTACAAAAAAACATTGAAGCTTATAAGATTTGAAAAAATAATATTATATAGAAATATATTATACAAATTATAAAATTTTATTATTCACTATAATGAAATAATATCTTTTTAAGAGACCATTCAGTTCACAACGGTGGATCATTAATTACTGTATAACGATACTCGCATACTGCTTTTTTATAAACGTTAATAATTTTGAATGCTTAATGCATTTTATACGCATAGGAGCTTTTAATATATGGTTTTTTACATTGTAAGCAAGAGTAAGTGGAAAGAGAGCCAGCGGGAGACCACAATGTCTGTGATATTGGAGAGAGGTCTCGTCGAACGTACGAGGTCCCCGAGGGCATGTATGAAGAGGTTGATGATAGTGGACAAGGCGAAAGAGGTATAGAGGGACCGTAGCATTTGGCGCTCTGTTCCCTCAGGGTACTCCGCTCAGTATAAATCTTGAAACGTGATGCTTTCAACTCTTTTTATGTACAAAATTGCAGAAAAACAAATATTTAAAACCAAAACTTTTGTTTTATATATAAGTAATTAGCTTTAATTTAAACCTACAGAATCGCGTCGTCGCGTTGCGTTTTATGTCCACATTCCCTTGACTTGGCACCGAACTCGCACTAGAGTTAAAGACTCTTCCACTGCGCTACGAGAGCAACTATTATGTTAATTGGTGCTTATTAATTTATATTAATTTATATACCTTACAATACCCATCGACCGTCGATTTGACGACCCATTTACAGGTTGTGAGCTAACAAAATGTGAGCTAGGGGTGTGTATGATGGTTTATTTAATATAAGCTTTATAAGGTTAAACGACGTTGTTTTGTCACTACTGAAAATAAATATTTAAGTCATTTTTTTAAATTTATTTGATTGTTTGATATGTCTAGTTGGCATTTAAGTTACGGATTTATGTGATAAATAAGAATTTTACCAATTATGAAAAATTATACATCACGGAAGTTAGAATTATGAACTGTTTCTTCTTTTTCTTAACTACAATTAACTTTGATCATTTTTATACTTATTAATTTAGCTTCAATTTTTTTATCTTTATCTTATTAAATGTCAATAACGTCAAGATCAATTTGAAACATCAATACAAAACCAATTACTTACCTCAACAACAAATCATAAATCACAACAAAATATCTACACCAAAAACAACAAACCACTCAATATTACAACAAGAAGTTTCAACAACTTCATATGTTTCGTATATGATACTCGACTTCGAGCATGAAGTCCGTCAAAACAAGAAATAAACACCGTCGCTTGGCAACCCTAAGCTCAATCGTTACATATCTGCCTTACCAAAACTACAAAATCGACTTTATTTCAAACGAATAAAGTTGAAATTCCATCAAATTTCCCATAATAGGTATTATTTCCAAAAGTGAATCGCTCAAAGACCCGTCTATTTGTACTGGGATTATGAATATCTGATGTTTTTTTCCCAAAATATAGGAATATGAGTTTTATTGCCATACGGTTATGGGTCAGAATTGTACTCAGCGCGTTCATAATTTAATAACAACTGATTACACACTATTATCGTCTATTGAAATCCGTTTGCCCCCGCATTTGTTACGCAATACGGATATGGTTTCCATGAAAAGCGGTGTTTGTTGTAATTAAGCATTGAATTGTAATTTGTGTGTGTAAGCTCATAGAAAACTCTTCGCTTGGAAGTTTTTATTTTTCACCTTCACACTGTATCCTGCACACAGCAGGGTAGACAGAGGGAACCTAGTGTTAGGACACTCCGTTCCCCACTTTCTGCCGAATTCTGGCGGCATTGCGTGTTGAGTGGGGAAACTCAACGCCGCGCTTAGCCTCGACACCAGAGCGACGAAATGGAAATATAAATTTAAGTAAATATTTCATCTCCTCGAGTGGGGATCAAAACCACAACCAGTCGGTTTACAGTCATACTTTGTGCCGCTACTCCACAACTGCCTTTATTTTTTAGGTTTTTATTTTTGTTAGAATTATAAGGCCCAAGGTTTTCTATATTATTATCTCTTAAAAAAGTTTAAATTTATAAATTATTTATTTGTGAACGCAGCGGTACAGCGTCTGAGAGTTCCACCACTGAACATGCAATATTTCGAAAATTAAGAGAGAAGTGGGGAGAGTTTCAAAAGAACAATTTGCTAATTATAAAAATTATTAACTTTATAAAAATAATAAATTTCATATAAATAGATAGAAAACATGACGAAAGACAATAACCCCTAATATATTCATGCATCTCCGGTATTTAGTAGAGTAGACAAAGAGAGAGAGTTTTTTTATAGAATATACAAGGCATACGACCCCGTGTAAGATGCGTTATGATATTTCATTCACAATTTACCAGCAATTTAAAAAAATGAAAAATTAAATAGGTATAATCCTCCCAGCCGCGGATTTAACTCACAACCATCCCATTTACAATGAGACATTACCCCATTGAGCCATAAGGGCGTACAATATATATTAAGCGCGACAATATCAATTAAATGTTCCCAATCATCTCAATAGGTTGCGCACGCGCACTCAGTTAGAGACGAGGCACCTCGCGGAGGGGACAAAAACACTTAACAGATGACATGTGCTCTGGACGAGACACGTTTAGTAGGTATTAGTATATAGGTTGTTCAGTAATCAATTAAGTTTTTTTAAATATTTTTCTTTGTAATACTTTAGGTTATTTAGGATTTTAAATATAATATTTTTTACGAATATAAAATAAATTATAGAATGGAGAACCTTCTCAGTTTCACGCTGCATCCCGCACACCGCAAGGTAGGCAGAGGGAACCTAGTGTTACGACACTTCGTTCCCCACTTTCTGCCGAACTCTTGAGGTATTGCGCTCAATACGCAACGCCGCGCTTTGCCTCGACACCAGAGCGAAGATGTGGAAATATAAATTTAAATTAATATTTCATCTCTTCGAGGACGAGAACCCACAACCAGTCGGTTTTACAGTCACAGTTTGTGCCTCTGCGCCACGACTGGCCTCAGAATCTTCTCCTTTTACAGAAGTCGGTTAAAAATAACATTCTATACGCCATATTACAACAGAACAAATCTCGATACGATATATGAACAAAGATTAATTATCTCCGTGCTCTCATATCAAAAGAGCGTCCCCTTCGAAATATTAACGAAATAAGATCACCCTGTATATTCCTCTCCCAGTGGACTCGATCCACGCAAAAAACAAGATGTCTCAACACACTTTTACTGACAAACGAAAACTACTTTTAAATCTAAAGTAATAAAGTCTTTAATTGCGTATCTTGGAGTAACTGTTGGTAAGTATTAAATATATGGAGTAGTCAATTAGTGTTGCTGTTCCTGTGATTGTGGTACAATAACAGTGAAGTCGTATACGTATATGTACTGACGAACAAACAGACACTCCACCGCGAATTAATAAGCCACTTAGCTGTGTAAATAGACTAACTTAGACTATTTTGCTTTAGAGAATTTTGTTAGTTTTGTGTTATAGTGTTCAGATTCTCTGTTTTCTACTTTTTAATCATTTTATTGTATGTTAGGTATTGGTGCTTTGTCCCGACTGATATGGAAAATCTTTCTTGTTAGGAAACCCCGGAGATCGAATCTAGTACTACTGCTTATAGCTAGAAACTAAACTTTTCAAATAGGCCACAATGAGATAATTTCAAAAATAGTATGTAATTCATAAAAATTTCATCTCCTCGAGTGGGGATAGTACCCACAACCACAGTCGTTTTTACAGTCACACTTTGTGCCGCTAGGCCACGACTGGCCTCTATGAAAAAATAAGTAGATAGCAACTGAAAATGTCCGTTTTCGCCTTTTTATCAAAAAAATAGTGGTCAAACGCTTATCACTTAATCATTAAAACGCTTAATTTTATGTGTTTTATTATTTTTTTAAGCTTCACGCTTTATCCCCCATTCATATTAAGCATTTAATTTCCTCGAGTAGGAATCGAATCCACAACCTGGCGCGTTTACACTCACACACTTGTGCTCATGCGCCATGAGTGGCTTCATTGTCTTTTATTTTCTTGTATAATTTGAATTCACAAAATTAATATAAATATATAATTGTTTTAAACTTAAGTATTAGTTTCGAGGCCGTCGTAGCGCAGTTGGAGATCAACGGAATGTAAACGCAAAGAATATATGTTTGATTCCCACTTAGGGGAAAAATAATATCTAAATTTCTTTTCATCTTTTCGTTCTTATAGATGAATTCAGTTCTGACTCTCTATGAATGCATATTACTGAAATTGGACTTAAATTGGAGAACAGATGCAAAGAAAAAGTGAAGGTGTAAAAAAATTATATTGTGAAACTGTCTCATTTACTTTGGGCAAAGAGTGGAAACTTAACACAAGGTTCCTTTACATGTTCCTTTACAGTTTTAGTTTTTTCGATTTTCGTGCCTCAAAAGGTAAAAACGGAGCCTTTTGTCACTTTGTTTTCCGTCTGTCAAGAAAATTTATATCGAGATCGCGTGGAGGTATCAAGTTGAATTTAATATCAAAAACTTCAAGTCTATAGTCCCTTAAAGCACAGAAATAATCTTACAGCAATCAAAAAGTACGAGCATTTATGCAAAGATTTTGTTTTATGCTACATTTGATATGAAATTCGCCGCGAAATCAAAACCTATAGGGTACTTCCCGCGGACCTACAGTTATGAAATTTGATACGAAGTGAGAACCTACAATATAAATAATGGAAAAATTTGGAAAGGTCAACATTTATAGATATATAAATAAATAAATCAAATAAATCAGCTTCACGCTGTATCCCGCACACAGCAGGGTAGGCAGAGGGAACCTAGCGTTAAGACACTCCGTTCCCCACTTTCTGCCAAGTTCTGGAGGCATTGCGTGTTGAGTGGCAGAACTTAACGCCGCGCTTTGCCTTGACACCAGAGCGAAGAAATGGAAATATAAATTTAAGTAAATATTTCATCTCCTCGAGTGGGGATCGAACCCACATCAGTCACACTTTGTGCCACTGCGCCACGACTGGCCTCTAGTATAGCTAATTCATAGAAAAAAGGCCTCTAGTATAGCTAATTCATAGAAACAAATAATAACAAACTTATATTTGTAGATAATTTCATACAAAATAAGTGCATATGCCCGCAAAATTAAATTTGTCAACTTTTGTAACCCCGACTCGCACTTAACCGGGTTTTTTTTTGTTACTAACTTATTAGGATAAAAATTTGCAACCTCACCACACAACACGTGTCCAAATATTTTGGGAAAGGCAATTAAAGAGCAGATGACGTGTAAAGCTGGCTAAATGTTGATCTTGTTCGACTGTGGAGGGTTTTTTTGTAGATCATTTTAAATCGGTTTTCAACAGGATGACAAGTATTTAGTGGTTTATTTAAATGGTTTTTAAGTTATATTTATACATTTATTTAATAAACTGTGCTAACTGTCCGAGGAAACTTTGGCAGTTTAACTCAAAAAAATATAGTATCGTATAGTAGAGGCCATGGTGGCGCAGAAGCGTGAGGGTGTGACTGTGACGCGACGGTTGTAGATTCGATCCTCACTCGATGTAATAAATCATTATATCTTAATACTTTCTTTTATTCGCTTTGGCACCAAAGCAAACGCCCGGCGTTGAGTTCCGCCACTCAATACGCAATGCCTTGAAAAATTCGGCGGAAAGTGGAGAACGGAGTGTAACTCAACACTAGGTTTCCTCTGTCTATCCTACAATATGCGGGATACAGCGTGAAACTGATTTTTATTTATAGTACCTATAGTACTTTAAGTTACTATAACTAACTATAGCTTAGCTTGTTTAGTCGCTAGTTTTGAATATAACAAAACAATTACTTTCTGGAGCCTGCATCCCGTGCACGAGGCCATGGTGTCACGCGAGGAGCATGTGTTAATTTCACTTTGTTTAGAATATGATGGGACGCTTTAATTAGTGCCGCCATGTGTGCCTCGTCAGCGGGGGACGCTACCACCTTGGATAATATAATTATCTCCTTTGAGCTACTGTGTGGTTTAAGTTACAATTTTTGGGTTATTTTTATAGAAAAAATGGTTTTTTTTTATATATATATAGCTTCACATTGTACCCCGGGAATATAGTGTTAAGGCACTCCGTTGCAAACATGTCACTTAATTTTCGAGATATTGCATGTCGATTGGCCTAACTAAACAACATGGTTTGTCTTGTTAGCAGATTTTTCAAATCGAATGGAGGCGAGATATATCAATAGATTTTCTTTTTATCTATCTTTAAAGCATGAGAGATGACGGAGAAAACAGCTCTCCGTTCCCTCTAATCAAATTGTATACATTATATAATATACTTACTCTTATGAACAAAAATCTAACTCTACTTACCTGTGCATTTTAAATTTTTTAGCTTCAATTTTGGAAAAAATTACCAAAATAACATATACAAAACCGCTACCTCTCATAAATTGGACGTGCACAAGAGATGTGGAGAACCAGCTGGCAACTAGGCACTTAATTTGTGAAGATTTCACAGAACTCCGACCGCACGGGAGCGGCCGGGAGCGCCCGGGAGCATTAAGTATTTGACACCACATTACGCTCGTCTTTAAGAATAATTACATTTTTGGTTATTCAGACGATGATGAATAACATTATTAGTTCGTTTAATTACGTACTAGGGTAAAGCCGTATGCCGAAATTACGATGACTATGAGTGGTGGTTGGGAGTTTAAATATGAATATTTTTCAATAAAGATGACTAAATATTGTATTTAATTTAAAATGATACTGTTAAACCAAAATGTCTCTTTTTATATAGTTTAGTATTAACAGTTTTCAGAAATGTAAAGTTTCGAACACTTTGCATTAAAAATTTGAAGTCTCAAACCCACCATTCTGCAGGAATCCAGGGCAGTATGCGAGACAATTAAGAAATCGTTGGCGGTAGTTTGATATAATAATTATGTCAACTGACAGACGAATACCACCTCAGGCTACCACAACGTGTGAACACGAGCTACTGCTTTTTTTTTTAGTTACTGAGCGCCACAAACTTTGATCTTCTGTGCCTTTCTCATTCCTGCATGTTTCTTGATTAAGTTCTAATTTTGTTAAGTGTGAAGTGAACATTGATCGATTTATCAGTAAAGTTCACTAAACATGTTCATAAGCGCTAATAGGTCAATAAATAATCAATATCAATTATTTTGTTCAAAATTATGTCATTAGCATGATATTAAAATATGTGGGAATTATTTAAAGTAGCCACAATAATAGTTATAGATTAAATACTTCCCTGGATGAATTAATTATATGTTTAAATCATTTTTATGTTCACGCTCTGGCAAGACAAAGCACAGTGATATTTACTTATTTAGAAAATTTCTTTCCTAAACACTTTAAAAATGTTTAAAAACACAGTGATATTTTTTCAAAAAAAACAATCTAAGCAGAGAAAACCTACACTAGGTTTTCTCTTTCTACATTGAAATTCTTCGAAAGACACTCCGTTCCACACTATCCATCTGATGTTCGATACATTGCGTGATAAGAGGTGGATCGTATCACCGCAACTCTGAAATGAGTCTCTAAATAAGTAACTCCTAAGCGAGGACATGGAACCTATGAACTTCGCAAATACAGTACATAAAGACGCCGTGAAAAAAAATATTATTGAAAAATATAATAATAAGCGTATCCCTCGCTACAGCTTACATCTTAACCGCGCTCGTCTCGCACAATGTTTAAATCGGTATTTCGTGGAACAAACGACGAGGTGATGACCCATTAAGTAATTACAGGCGGCGATTTGTAACGTTTTAAATATCATCTATTGACAGATGTACCAACCACACATACAGAGGGTGCTTGCTGGTAGTGGAACTGACAACTTGGTATAGTTGGATCAATTTGAATAAAGATAATATATGATTAGAATACGTAGGTTATCTTATTACGATTTTTTTGTGTTTTTCAGAAATTGTTCTTAGAAAATACAAAAAAATAGTAGAGTCATTTGTAAAAAGGTGAATCTTGGTTATTAAAGAAACCAGATGACAAACTTCAAATATAGCGCCAACGCTTAATCTGAATATCCTCGATGATTATTTTAAGGTCAGATTTTCCATTTACTTTTTGTGGATATTTATATTTTAATTATATTTTTCATAGTCTGGTTTAGGATAGCGAAGTTAAGCGTCGTCACGTAAAACTCTTGAAAAAATATCCAGAGAAATGTTTAAACAATGAAAAGTGCTTATAACGGCCTACAAAATTATAATTTTGATTATGATTCCTACTATATATTATCTACAAAATATTCATATAAAAAAATAATTGAGAATAAGAAATAAAATTTACAAGACTTACTTGAGTCTCCGTAACATTGAGCAACTTGGCCATATCAGCTCTTTCACCAGACGACAAATATTTCTTGACCTCGAAGAGTTTCTCCAGCTCGAAGATCTGGCGGCCAGTGAAGGTTGTCCTGGCCTTCTTGCGCCTGCCAATCTCCTCGCCTTCCTCACTTGTCATTGAGCCTTCACCCCCGAGGGGTGAACGCACATCTTCAGTCGACTTTTTGCGTTTCATTTGTTGTTTATCTGTAAAATTTAAAATAAATGAGGTATAGTAGCTTCCCTCTGTAAGTCGCTTATAGCTGAATAGGCAGAGAAGACCAAGTGTTCAGACACTAAGTTTAGTGGCCATAACGTTTAATTCACTAACACTGTAATACACTCGCTACGCTTTATTTTGTCACTAGATTAATAAATTTACATTTACAGTTAATAAATTTGAAAGTAACTTTACGTAAATATAATATAGTTAGCCCTAAAAATTAGAAATATCCTCTCTTTTTGGTTCATTACACTAGAACCCCTTCATGCCAAAATTTGATTTACCTAAATTCAGTAATTATCTATTATCGTCTGTGCCTTGTCTGTCAGTTCTGTCACCCACTCACTCACTCACTCACTCACTACCTTATTATCGAGAGAATAGTACATTTTTTTTTCAGCTTCACGCTGTATCCCACACTCAGCAGAGGGAACCTAGTGTTAAGAGACTCCGTTCCCCACTTTCTGCCGAATTCCGGAGGCATTGCGTGTTGAGTGACAGGACTCAACACCGCGCTTTGTTTCAACACTAGAGCGAAGAAATGGAATTATAAATTTAAGTAAATATTTCATCTCCTCGAGTGGGGATCGAACCCACAACCAGTCGGGTCTACAGTCACACTATGTGCCACTGCGCCACGACTGGCCTCAATTTTACATAAATAAACATATTTAACAACATTTAATATATTAAACAAACACCATATCACAAATAACCCTACATCACAGCTATTAGACTCCGCAAACAGAACATAAACTATCATCAAAAGACACTATCAATCCGCTGTTTTAGACTCGTCGAGACAATTAAAATATTTGGCCTAGGCACAAATATTCGAGGCACAATTTCGAGGCCCATTCATACCGCACGACTCGACTTATAATTAATCGATATTACTAACTCGTGCTATATAAATGTCATATTTTATTTATAAAGTGTTGGTGTACGATGTACGAGCTGGGTGATGTCTAATTAGACAGTAAGTGGGGCGTTCGTGTATAAATAGTTGGATATTATTATTGGTTAGGTCGAAATACTCGTTGAAGTTGATGAAAAGGCGCAGGAGCACAAGCATCTGCCTGTAACGCGACGGTTGTGCCTTCGATTTCCACTCGAGGGAATGGATTATTTTATAAATTATTGTAATATATGTCGAGGCAAAGAGATGAGGAACGGGGTATCTTAATACTAGGTTCCCTCTATCTACCCCGCTATATGAGGGATGCAGCGTGAATATATATATATATATATATATATATATATATATATATATATATATATATATATATATATATATATATATATATATATATATATATATATATATATACTAGCGGACCCGGACGCGGCTTCGCCCGCTTAAACTTTACGAATGCTTATAGATATATTTAGGAAATTGTTTGTGAAAATATGTAACTAATTTAAATTAAAAAAAAATATAAGTAAACGGTTATGGTTACATAGTAAAATATTAATAAAAAAACTAAACAAAACCAGCTACATTATTAATAATTTTATCTCTTTCTGTCTTACTTTGTTCTGTTAATTATTTGTTTGTTTGTGTTATAAACACAAACAAACAAATAATTACATAAAAATTAACAGTAGTTCGAAAATGTATGAAAATTTACAAAACCGTCAAAGTCATCTGCCCGTTCGCGTCGGTCATACTATGCCGGTCGTATGCTAGGTTATTTCGAATCAGTGACATCTCCTTAATTATTTATTAGAATGTTATACGGTGAACTATAATTTCAATCTAGATGAAATGCTAAAAGTGACTATTATATTCATTTTCATAAGGATCAATATCAAATTATAGAAAATACATACAACAAAAACTCGATAAATATAAAGTAAATTAATTAAAATGGTTACTTGTTGTTACTGTGTTACTTTGCTCAAGCTTCAGAGATAAACATCGTATCAACATGTATCGCGGACTTTTTTAAACATTATTTAAAGGACAATATTTTTGTAAAACATTATTTTTATGTATCTCATAAGGTTGAGTCGGCGCACGCCATGTATGCGTTAAGCAAGCTCATTTTGGGTGACGTTTGCTTATAACAACAAATAAACTTTGCAAACTGTTGCTTAGCAACGGTCGGTTGTTATTAACATGGCGGAATAAATTGCCTGTCAAATTGAAAAATATTTTAATATATTAGTATATATCGACAATATTACAAATATGAGAAAAAAAAGTAGCCTACGTTCATCCGAAGACCCTCAAGTATCTCTGTATGAGTATTTTATTACAATTGAATTAGCGGTTTGGCCCTGATTGCGGCACAGACAGACAGACAGACAGACAGACAGACAGAGTTACTTTCGAATTTATAATATAGGTACTAGCGGACCCGGACGCGGCTTCGCCTGCTTAAACTATACGAATGCTTAATAGATATATTTATGTAATTGTCTTTGAAAATATGTAACTAATTTAAATGCAAAAAATCATAAGTAAACGTAATCAAAGTAAAATATTAATAAAAAAAACTAAACAAAACCAGCTACATTATTAATATTATCAAAGTAAAATAAATATTTAAAAGAATTAAAATTAAATGTGTTATGGTATGTTCTTGCAAGTGCATGTGGATATTTACATAATACTCATCTACAAAATATATATATTTTTGGTCTCTGCCTGTCTCTCTATTTCCCCGAACTAATGTCCAGAATAACTGAACTGATTTTTATTGGACTTTCAGTGATCGATTTTACTGATTTACCCGGGAAAAATCTTTTTACACATTTTCCTTGCGGGCGTACATAGATACTATAAAATGACTAAAGTCCTTTCTAAATTAAATAAATAACCAACAATTCTTTCCTTAATACTTAAATAATAATATGCCGATGCCGCGCAGGGCCGCAACTTACACTACACCAAGAGATTAATGAAAATCTAACTAATCTACTACTCGAATAAGCGAAGAACCAAAGAAAAGTATAAATTAATTATAATTACATAAAAATTAATAGTAGTTCGAAAATGTATGAAAATTTACAAAACTGTCAAAGTCATCTGCCCGTTCGCGTCGGTCATACTATGCCGCTCGTAGGCTAGGTCATTTCGAATCAGTGACATCTCCTTAATTATTTATTAGAATGTTATACAGTAAACTGTAATTTCAATCAAGTAAAATATATATTATATTCATTTTCATAAGGATCAATATCAAATTATAGAAAATACATACAACAAAAAAAAAAAAAAAATTTTTACTTTACTTTTACGTTACTTTTGCTCAACTTTCAGAGATAAACATACACCATCGCGGACTTTTTGAAACATTATTTAAAGGACAATACTTTTGTAAAACATTGTTTATATGTATCTCATAAGGTTGAGTCGGCGCACGCCATGTATGCGTTAAGCAAGTTCATTTTGGGTGACGTTTTCTTAAACCAACAAATAAACTTTGCAAACCGTTGCTTAGCAACGGTCGGTTGTTATTAACATGGCGGAATAAATTGCCTGTCAAACTAAAAAGTATTTTAATATATTAGTATATATCGAAAATATTACAAATATTAGAAAAAAAAGTAACCTATGTTCATCCGAAGACCCTCAAGTATCTCTATATGAGTATTTTATCGCAATTGAATTAGCGGTTTGGCCCTGATTGCGTAACAGACAGACAGACAGACAGACAGACAGAGTTACTTTCGAATTTATAATATAGGTATGGATATATCGAAGATTAGACGACGGTTCTTTTCCGTTTAGGCTTACATTCCAAAACTGACTTAACTTAAAACTTTGATGGAAGCCAGAAAGACGACTGGGACTGGAACTGGGAGAAATATTATATATTTCCTTAGGCAGGATTCGAATGAATAACTATATTGCTACTTATAATAGATGTATTTCATCTGAGCCACTGTGACAATAAAAAGATTGAAAAAATTATACTATTAAATAGAAAATAGTTTTTAAAATCATCATTTCACAATAATGATAGAAATTAATATTTATATAATAGCAAGATTTATTTTTTTTTGCAAACCTTTAATGAAATATCTTTAAAGACGTGCTGTAAACGTGAAAGGTTTGTTTCCACTGCCTCACTTTCCACTGCCTCAAAGTTCGGAACGGTAGTGACTTAACACTAGGTTCCCAGGTTCCCTCAACCTACCCTACTATCTTCCGAATACAAGCGTTAAAAAAAAGATATTATTATAATCCAATGAAGTTAACGATATAAATAAAACAGATTAAGAACAAAAAGCACACCAATTGCTTGGCGAGAGCTTTTTTTCATATTATTTTCAAAAGCTTAAAGCTTTTAAAGATGGTAGCGCGAGTGTTGCTGGATAAATACCTCGAACAAGTATTAATTGGAGATACGTTTTAATTAAATCGTGTTGCGTTTCCAGCGGACTAAATAAGTAACTATTATTTGATCTTGTAATTGTGATATCTTAAGAGATTTGGACGGAGTGTCTTACACTACACTAGGTTCCCTCTGCCTACTGTAGTTTGTGCGGGATACAGCGTGAAGTTGATTTGATTTGATTTATAAATAGTATAATAGTACAGTATAAGTACATTTCTGTTGAATACTTCCCCTTCTCACTTTCTGCCGAATTTTGGAGGCATTGTATGCTTAGTGGCGTAACTAGACACCGCGCTATGCCTCATTAACAGAACGAGGAAATGAAAATATTAAGTATTTCATTTCCTACAGTGGGAATCGATCCCACAACCTATCGCGTTTACAGTCACCCGTCTCAAGAACTATTTAATATAAATAAATCAAAAATATTTAGATCCTGTTATACATATATACCAAATACATGGTAAAGGTATGTACTACCTGGAATAACTCGGTGCCAAGCGTTACATACGATCTTCACATAACTATGTAAGCTGGAGCTTCCATTGTTCTAGTGTAGAAATATTGCACTCTTGGAACAGTGGTGATAGCGCCGTAACTACGAATAGGTTTTAGGGTTCAAATTCTTTAATGAAAATTAAGAAATGGCATGGTATTATGCAATTTTCATAAAATGTACCTATGAACATATAGTATCCGACATTATCTAAGTGGGTATATCGATTTTCCATTTTTGAAATTTTGTAAGTTGTTGTAATAATAATCCATTTTGTAGTAAAATGTAAAATCTTGCAAGCTCTAGAAAGTTTTATGCAAAGAGGTTGTTTATTGATATTTTATTCATAAAAAATAACTTCAAGCATCTTTCAGGCAAATAAATAATAAAAAAATATTAAATTTCCCATCTCTGGTAGGATAGTTCCAACCACCGTTACCACCCAACCTATAAATCTTTCGAAAACCACTCCTAAGATTCAACTTGGCCACCATTTCTACATTTTTTAGTTATGAAAAAGAATAATAATATTATATCTAAAATATTCTTCACAAAAATATAAATTTACTAGTAAGTCAACTTCGCGACGCGTCGTCATAATAGGTATGAGAAAAACTACCGCCGCGCGTTCACATTCCATTGTTTTACTCCTAGTATGCATTTGCGGATCTCTTCAATTATTTTATATAATAAATGTAGTATTTTAACTGATACTAAATAGAATGAAAGTTTTAATAAGGCACTCATCGCGCAACGGCAGTATCTGACTGTAAAATTATGGTTGTGGGTTCCATTTTCATTTAGAAAATTTTAATTTCTTCACTCTGGAAGGAAAACGAAGCGTAGAATTGGGGTGTGGTCTGAAAAATTGTGTAGTGCGTGGGGAACGGAGTGTCTTAACATAAGGTATTTGCTGCTTACAGCAGGCTAAATGCGGAATACAACAAATAACAAGAAAAAAAAATTGAAACATTCAGAGGATTTTTCGCTTAGTCTCTAAGGTTTTTTTTTAATATAATGATGGTGCCTTTTAAGAGTGATATTTTTTTGAAGAATAATCAAATAAATCACCTTCACGCTGTCACGCTTATCCCGCACACAGCAGGGTAAGCAGAGCGAAGCTAATGTTAAGACACTTCGTTCTCCATTGTCCACCAAATTCTGGAGGCATTGCGTGTTGAGTGGCAGAACTCAACGCCGCGCTTTGCCTCAATCATATTCAGAATATCGGTATATTCAGAAGAAATATAAAAATAAAACAATAACATGTTCTATATAAAACTATTTAAAACGAACACATAAAATATTCAATTATAATAATATTCTGAAGTAATTGAATGACTAGAATCATATTTAATTGTATGTATATATATATATATATATATATATATATATGTATGTATGTATGTATGTATGTATATGACACAATAAATGCGCGTCAGTTGTTTGTAATCCGTAACGGCGCGGCGTCGAGAGCGCGGCGTGTCGTTACGTGAGAAAAACACTATTATAGTAGTTAGCAATTTGTTATTAGGGAGAGGACATGGTGAGCTACTAGTAAGAACGCTTGTACTGTTTTTTATTTTCACCGATAGATAAATTGAGGACGTAGTGGCGCAGCGGCACAAGCGTGTAACTGTAACGCGACGGTTGTGTGCTCGATTACCACTTAAAGAGATTAATTATTATTTATTGATATTTCATTTCTTCACTCTGATACCAATCGCGCGACGTTGTATTCCGCTACTTAACACGCAATGCCTCTAATTTCTTTGGAAAGTAGAAAACGGAGTGTCTTAACACTAAGTTCCTTCTGCCTACTACTATTATTACCACATATATGTATGTGGCTATAACGTGAAGCTAAAAATAAAACATAGATAAACAGTGAAACTGCTCGATCCAACATGAAATATTATTTGCAGGGGGGGCATAGGGAACTTAATATAAAGACATTCTGTTGCCATCATTCTGCCTAATTTTCGAGACATTTGATGTTAATTGTCGGAACTTAACGCCACGCTTCATCTTGCCTAATATATAACAAAACATGTTTTCTACAGCCTTTAAAACTTCAATTTTATGTATTTATAAAAAAAAACTTATAACAATTAATGATCGCTATTTAAACGCTTCGCTCATCACCGAGTACCGCCAGACGCTGACGAGGGCAATTTAAGAATCACACGTCGCTCTGATACCATTGATACTGAGAATTACCTCACATACTACTACGTACATATACATACAGACTAGCTGTTTATTTTTATAGTAATTAAATATTATGCATATATATTTAGAAATATGTTTACCTACTATTAAAACGCAGCGTTGAGTTTCGCTATTCAATACGTAATTCCTTCAGAATTCGACGGAAAGTGGGAAACGGAAGTGTCTTAACACTCCCAGAATAACTCTACGTTCTCTACTATGTGTGGTGTACAGTGTAAAGCTGAAAAAAATCTATGATTGCGACTGCGTGTGCGTGGGAAAGTGATTTGATATAACATTTTAATATATATGAAATGGCAGAAAAAAAAATAAAAAACGTTTATAGTCCCATTATTTCGATAAATGCTCTAGATTACATTGATAAATATGTTTTATATACAGACAACGATCAGTTGCGTTTTTATTATATGTATATATAGATACCTATAGATAACTAGACTTAACTAAAGTTTACTTTAAAGTAGTAATTTTGTTTTACGATTCGTTAGCGGACCGGATATTGCAGGATCGATTCCCGCTATGGGTATTTTAGTTTCAGGCAAATCATCTTGAAGTCTAATTATATGCCTCTAGGAACTTTTTAATTGCGCAGTTTATCTTAATAAGTGAAGCTAGTCGTGGTACAGGGATACTAAGTGTCACTGTAAACGCGACTGGTTGTGGGTTCGATTTCCACTACAGGAAATGAAATATTTAATATTTTCATTTCTTCGCTCTGGTGGTGAGTCAAAACGCGGCGTTGAGTACCACCACTTAACACGCAGAATTGTCTTTAGAATTGAGATGAAAGCAGGAAACAGTGTCTTAACACAAGGTTCCCTGTGCCTTCCCTGCTATGTTTTATGTTGAGAGGCATAATTTCGCTCTTGGTTTTTCCGGAGCGTAAAAATAAAGTAATTAATATCGAATGATGATGATGAATGATAAATAATTAAAATCGATAATTGATAAATAAAAAACTAGTATAGTTGTTATTTGAGTTACTTTTAATCGTGTCTTTATACCTACTGTAGAGGCCCTTATGTTGCAATAAAACACCGACAGTTTATAAACATAGGCTGTGGATTCGATCTATACTCAAGAGAACGATTATATTTCAATTATTTACATTTCCTCGCTCTTATAGACAAAGCGCAGCGTTGAATTCCGCCAATCAATACGCAATGTCTCGAAAATTGCGTGGAAAGTTGTTAACAGAGTATATTCACATGTTTTCGAGAAAACTTGGCGTTGTACAGAAAAAATAATATTGTGAACCATTTACCTTTGTATTATTATAAATAGCAATCCAGTGTCAGCTATCAAACCCAACCAATTAAACTTTAAAGAAAATCAAAAGAACTCTTAAAAGAACACTTTATGATAATTGGCCGATTGTAAAACTAGAGAATAAAATTCGAACCAGAATTAACAAGACATTGAGTGAAACAATAAAAATCTAAAAAGCTTTAAAAATCTCGTGTTAAAATAAATAAATTTTCGTGTTTAAACTTTAAATGTATTGGTTTTCGGATGAATTCCAACTGTAAAGTATATTTTGGCAAGTTTATTGAGGAAACGTGGGACTGGCCTCTATTTTGTTTTTCTTAGGGCAAAAGCTGCATGTGTGGTACCGTCACCCTTCTACGAAGGGCTCGTTTGTGGTGAACACCCTATCATAACACCATTGCTTTATAATGTTCAAATCTTTATAGCTATTGTAAGGTAAATATTAAGTTTTTGATATATTTTTAAATAGTTTTACTCATTTAATTTTATCATAACTTTTTAAACTCACTTTGGAATTTTGGCGTTAACAAATATTTTATTGTCCTTATTCATTTTATTTTGATGCCGTAGTGCCGCAGAGGGATAATCCAACTGTAAACGTGACGGTTTTTAATTCGATTCCCAGTTGGAGGAATTGTTATATTTAATTTTTTTTCTTTTCGAGGAAAGAGTTTCAACATGCAATGTCTCAAAATTGGCGCAAAAAGTAGGGAATTGAATGTCTTTACACTACGTTGCCTCCTCAGAAAAAAATTGCATGATAATGCTGAGAGAGTAGAGAAAAGATTATTTTTATTTTAAAAGATTATTTTTATTTCTATTTTAAATTTAACGTTCCCGTAGAGAGATTCGAACCACGTCCATTTAGGCATATTCCAACAAAGCCGCAATGATCTATTTTAAATCTATTAAAACATTTCTTATAGTAATAAGTATATCAATTAAATTTCATGCTGCCCTAAGGTGAAATATAAATAAAATAAATAAAAAATAAATCATTCTTCACGCTGTATCCCGCACACTGCAGGGTAGGCAAAGGGGACCTAGTGTTAACACTCCGTTCCCCACTTTCTGCCGAATTCTGGAGGCATTGCATGTTGAGTAGCAGAACTTAACACCGCGATTGTCCTCGACACCAGAGCGAAGAAATGGAAATATAAATTTAAGTAAACATTTCATCTCCTCGAGTGGGTATCGAACCCACAACCAGTCGGTTTTACAATCACACTTTGTGCCACTGCGCCACGACTGGCCTCTAAATATAAATAAACTAAACTAAATTGTGCATTTTATATTGAAAAACAGCAACTGTTGAATTTGCTGCCGGCTCTTCTCAGCAGAAGGGCCTTCTGAGTCGGTGGTTGCTTTATGTTTATTCGACGTTCGTTTAAATAGTGAAGAAAAAAATTAATTTGAATTTAACTAAAGTAAATTCTCATTTCGAGGATGGTCGTGGCGCAGCGGTGTGTGACTGTAAGCGCGACTGGTTCTGGGTTCGATCCGACTCCACTCGAGGAAGTGAAATATTTATTTATATTTATATTTTAATTTCTTCGCTCTGGTGTCGAGACAAAGCGCGGCGTTGAGGTCCGCCACTCAACATCTAATGCCTCCAGAATTATACTGAAAGTGGGGAGCGGAATACCTTAGCACGGGGAAGAAGGGAACCCAGCCCTCTACCTACCCTGCTACATGCAGGATACAGCGTGAAACTGGACAAATTCCCATCTAAAATAACATCAACTTAAATAACTATATTAATAAATTACAGCAATCATTTTCGAGCTTTAAGTTCTAACAAGAAAATCCTAGACATAAACAAATATCTGCCAGCTTAAAATTATATAGTATAGACTTAATGAGGCCTGTCTGTTTGTACGACGTTACTACAGCATTCAACACACTTTAGTGGACTTCCTTGATAATTCTAATAATATATTACAAAGGATTAGAGATGTCATCTTAGAAGTAATTAATGGTTTAAGCAAATACTTTTTCTTACAGATTTACGTAACTGGCTACTAAAGAGGGGATATAACAGAGTACGCAGAGGGAACCTAGCAGCGTTGCCAGGCCCCCCGATTTAGGCGGGACGTCCCGATTTTTGGACCAAAAATTAAATGTACCGATCGGGACAGGCATTCTCCCGCTTTTCACGGACGCCAACCAAAACAATATCGTTTTTATTCTATAAAAGAACATTTTTATATCGATATCTATCACCATTGGGAACTTTATTTAAAACTTTAATAAATAAATAATAAATTAAATTCTTACTATTTAATTTTTTTGTTCCGCTTTTAGTGTTAGAGTCTCGCTTTTTTACTTAAAATCTTCAAAAATCTCGCTTTTCATCTTGAAAAAATCTGGCAACGCTGGAACCCAGTATTAAGACACAGCCTACCCTACGCACCGCTATTTTTTTTTCGGAAGTAACCCAACGCCTTGTTGCTCTAGACCAGAAAGGAGATGAAAATTCAATTTATTCTTCTGAGTGGGAATCCAACCCACAACCGCATATAGAATCAGTAGTGACACTGCACATAGACAGCCGCAAAGTAACAACTCATCATTTTTTTCTACATATTCAAATCTTTAAAAATACCCATTTTTCCATTTTCATGGAAAAGTACCCATTTTCATAGAACGTTACTACAAATAAAATATTAATCTTACTAAATAAGCTCCGGATCCCTTGTAACATTTTAAATTCATTTTCATATTGTATTTAAATCTTACAACCATTAAAACCTTAAATGTTATTCCCATAGGAATTATATATATTTTTTTGTTAACAAATATCAGGATCTATATATAAAAGCTTATTTTAATATAATAGAATGTAGTAGATACCCGTTAATTGGACATAGCGTCTGATGGTAAACACAACGGTTGTGGGTTCGATTCACTTTCGGAAAATTTAATTATTTTAATTTTCTTGCTCTCGCATCAAGGCAGACAAATCGCGGAATTCAACGTTCTAACTTAACACGCAACGTTGCACTAAAATTGGGCGGAAAATGGAGAACGGAGTGTCTTGACACTAGATTCCTTCTTTCTACACTGATGAATACTTAATATAGCCGTACGTTGACAATCAAATGACCTAAACACAACTATAAACTTATTTTAAACAAAACTTTTTCAAATCAATCATTATAAAAATTCAAGTAGCATTTACAGAATTGGACATAAAAAGGAGAAATAAAACAAAAAGAAAAACACATATGGTTCCCACTTTGATACTCCACCCATTATATTTAATAAACAAAAATCTTGTTTTCACAATCACAAGATAAGTTGATCGTTAACTAAAAACATAAATAAATATTTATTGTATTTACTTTGAATGGAAAAACGGCGTAATAAAGACGGCCGCAGACTGTCGACTTCAAAGGATACTTTACACAAGATTTATTATTAGTGTTTGGAGGAAAGTGATAATGAGCGTCAAATTCGACGGTATGAGGCAATTAAGTTTGAATGGCTATTTTACATCATTCTGAAAATGTATTGGTTTTCAGTGAGGATTTATATCATTTGTATCATGATTTATGTTAGTTTTAGAGTATAATTTATGGATTATAATTATAATTATTATATGTATTTATTTGTCTGCGTCTTGAGCGCGTAACCCACTGGCACGCATAACTCAACGCCGCGTTTTATCTAAGCGGTGAAGGACAAAAAAACTCCCGCGATATGGGAGTTTTGTATAGGAGAGAATTTTCTTTTTCGTTCAGAGACGCAGTTTTGAGAAACTTTCGAGATATAGTTTGTACTTGACTTTATTAATAAGTTTATTTAAAAATCTCATTCTAAACCAAAATCTATTTTACGTTTCATATTATGTTACATAAAATCCTAATTTACCAATCGATCTATATATTTTGAGTTACAGAGAACCTCTTCGGTACCAATTTCATTTAAATCCTATCCTTACCGTAGTAATTAAGATGAATTCATAGAGAAAAATAAAATGACTAGCAAAGCAAAGAGAGAACTGGCAGCTATTGCAAGCGGGAGTGTAACAAACAAAAAAATAATCAGCTCCAGACGATATCTTCAAGTATTTCCGGTCGAAACTGGTAGGCGGTTCTTGTTATTGATTAACTGTGAATTTCAAAGTTAATTAATCATAATTAAATGCTGGTCGCTGTATAAATATCAATGTTGCTTTAGGCTAACGATAAGTAACCAGTTCGATTACTGCGCCAGTAAAAATTTATGTCGTATAATTTAAGGGCTAAATAATTGAAGTTGGGTGACTGACAGACAGAATTTAGATCCTAAAAATCATTTTTAAACATTTTTAAAGTGTTATTCCACATTTAGGAAAGAAAAATATTTATTTAGCAAACGTATAAAAATTTTAACGTAGCGGGACTCGAACCCGCGCTTTGTGGAAACCGACCAGGGGTTCCGACCAACACGCCATACGTTCTGACCACTAAGCCATACCTGGTCGGTTTCCAGGAAGCGCTGGTTCGAGTCCCGCTACGTTCAAATTTTGATACGTTTTCTTATAAAAGTATCCTAAAAAATTTTAAATATATGGAAAGAGTAGCGGAACACAAAGAAAAAAATGCTCAAAATTCCAACGGAACTAGGTAAAATGAGATTTTACAGTTTACGTCTCAAAGTTCACGCAAATAACATACGACTAGTGTAACATTAATTGATCAATCGTTAAATTAATTCCAATGCCACACTTCAATGCCAAACTAAAAAAAAAACAAATGAAACGACACTTTTTACTTAAGATACGATAATCTCCGGTTTTGTCGCTCCTTCACTATAAGGTTTCCTAATCTGTTTTTAACCGAGGATTACCACTAGCGTGACAACATTGATATTAAATATACTAATATACTAGCCTCCACACACAGCTTCGCCCGCATGCCCGAATGCAAATATCTAAAAGTTGTATATTGAGGCCAGTCGTGGCGCAGTAGCACAGAGTGTGACTGTAAATCGACTGGTTGTGAATTCGATTCCCCACACGAGGAGATAAAATATTTACTTCCATTTATATTTTCTTTTCTTCGCTCTAGTGTCGAGGTTAAGCGCGGCGTTGAGTTCTGCCACTCAACACGCAATGCCTTCAGAATTCGGCAGGAAGTGTGGAACGGAGTGTCTTAATACTAGGCCTCTGCCTACCTTGCTGTGTGCGGGATACAGCGTGATGCTGATTTTATTTAAAAGTTGTATATGATGACATGGTATAAAATGACATTCTACCAGCCCGAGACAACTCCGACCGCAGGTAGAGTGGGTGACATCGAAACGATTAACCTGATGTTATATAGTCTATTCCTCGATAAATGGATGGTTGGATGATGGATTCAACAGAAAAAATGGAATACAATTCAGAAGAAATGGAAATATAAATTTAAGTAAATATTTCATCTCCTCGAGTGGAGATCGAACCCACAACCAGTCGGTCCAATCACACTTTGCGCCCCTGCGCCACGACTGGCACAATAATATATAACCAAAATAACTTAAAACACAAAAACTTTATTGTCACCCACAGACAAACAGAAGCGAAGTGTCCAAGACACTCACAAACGTCAAGAGGACCGGACACGAAACGTCACAGAGACGCAAACGAGAGCATTCGTCATTAAACAGCCACTTTACTTAAGATTTATGTGCGGTCAAAGATTAAAGATCTAAAACCCCAGGGATCGAGCTTAAGTTAGGACGGGCACTTAGATGGGAGCGAAAAAAAAATAGTCAATTAGTGTGTTTACAATCAAATCATAAATAGATCAGTTTTGTAAGTAGCGTCAGCTTGATTAACTGACATAAGTGATAAACTGACATTTACATAACGTTTTTATGTGTTTCCGGTATTTTGGGAAGAAAAAGCTAGTCAGGCCAGTCGTGGCGCAACGGCACGAAGTGTGACTGTAAAACTGACTGGTTGTTGGTTCGATCCTCACTCGAAGAGATGAAATAATTACCTAAATTTATATTTCCATTTCTTCGCTCTAGTGTCGAGGTTATGCGCGGCGTTGAGTTCTGCCACTCAACACACAATGCCTCTAGAATTCGGCAGAAAGTGGGGAACGGAGCGTCTTAACACTAGGTTCCCTCTGCCTACCCTGCTGTCTGCGGGATACAGCGTGAAGCTGATTTTTAAAAGCTAGTGATAAGTGACTGTATGCTTTGTGTTTTTTAACTTGACAACGTGTCCCGCATATTGTGCAGTTTAGAGTATAGGGAATTTTCGAGAGCGGCGATATATAACCAGATTGAAAACATTTTCCCGAGTAGGAACCCACAACTGTCGCGTTTACAGCCAGAACGACGGCCTCTATATTTTTTTCAAATGTTTTTTTTTAATTACATCCTATTAAGTAATTTAAGCTTTTGACACAAACTTTACAAACAGTCCCGTAAATGATCGTCTGGTTTTTAATCTTTTATATGGTGACTTAGTTTAACTACTTCATTGAAAATAAATCTAACTATTTTAACAAAACTATATCAGGCAATTTACCTACAGTTTTACAAATATACCTGTTACTATTTTTCTTTTATTTATTACCATTTTTTAATATGATCTTTTTTTGGGTCAATTAAGTACCGAAAGTAGAGATGTCGTCCCATCTAGAGGAGGAGTCTCAATTCTAGATTCCATCTGCCTATCAGGGTAGGTGAGAACGAAAAATTATGTTTTTTTGTTAAATGCATCACTCTTTAAACTTCTCTCTAAATGTAGAGATATAAAGAAATGTTATCTATGTATTATAGGCTAAGCGCTCATTTAGTATAACATAAATCGAAACTTTTTAGAATTCAACTAAAATATTCACTAAAACAGCGCCAGTGTCAAAATAAAATAAATAATGTCAAAATAAAAGCACACTTCAGCAGCTTCGCCCGCTTACTTGCACCCTTAGGCACATGAACCAAATTAATTTAAGTAAACACAGTACCTAAATATATGTTATTTTAGCTTTTCCAATAATTCCAGATATTTTAAGAAGCAATCGCCACTGATGGGAGCTTAGTGCCGAAGAGAGTAAAAAGAGAGTCGTTTCAACGAGTGAGTGTAGTCTAAACAAGACGCGCGCAAATTAAGCATTAGGACTATAGGTGATTTGTAAATACCTATAAATTACTATAGGGCTGTCGAACAATATATGCATACCAATATTTATAAGTTAGCTAATAATATATATGTAGAGCCCAGTCGTGGCGCAAAGGCACAAACGTGCGACTGTTAACGGATTGTGAGTTCAAATCTCACTCGGGGGAATGAAATATATAGTATTTTTTATTGTCAGTAACCAGGCCAAGCACGAGGTTGAGTTCCGCCGCACTTAATCTGCTATGTGCTTGACACAGCGAAAAGCTAAAAAAACACAAGCTGTAAATTTGATTTCGTTGCACTACGCAGTGAGTGGCGGAACACACTGCCACTCATGCAAGGTTATTGAAAAAATTTAAACCCCTCATTCTGGATCGAACCTACACCAGTCCCGTTTACAGCCAGACCCTATCCCAACGAACCACAACCACCTCGTGCAAAAACACAAATAATTAATCTAAATAAGTAAATTAATTAAAACGCATCCCTAGCAATTAAGCGACGGCGCAAAGCGCATTAACTACAGAGCGATTGACGCAATAACCCCACATTAGCACTCACAAATAATCCCCACGAATTTATTATCTAAAAATAAATTGGCAGCCCTAGTGACGGACGCAGCTGCACCCGATAGCTTACTGCAAATTATCTTAGAAAATAACACGTGAAAATTAAACATAAATCCTTATAACAATGGGATAAAGGCGAAAATTGAGGGTACTTGGGTTTTGTGAGGGTAGTTGTAAGTTTGCGGCATACGAGTCGATTAAATGTTACAATGCATACGCCTTGAGATTAGAATTAGGCTATTTCTGTTTAAGGGATAGTGTGAGTGCCTTGTTGTTTGGAGTAACCTGCTGGTTTAGTGGTTGCTGATTACAATTTTTTACAGGCTTCAGCATCCATAATATATATATATATAGGTTACCAATAAAAAAAAATTGTTACGACTGTACACGTGATAGCTTTGATTCTCACTCGAGGAATTGAAATATTTAATATTTGCATTTCTTCGTTCTGGTAACGAGGGAAAGCGCGGCGTGGAGTTCCGCCACTCAACACGTAATGCCTGCAGAATTATAAATATTATGGTAATTATGTTTAATTTTTTTTCGTATAATATATATACAAATCTACAAATACATTTTATTTCGTTTTTGATTATATCTTTACTATCTTTCAATTCTTAGTCGTTGCACTATTATACACATAATAAATAATTACTCTGCTCTGAATTGAATTGTTGCATTTTTAGGTGGATATAGCAATATTTATAAAATTTATATTTTATGTGTTGGTTATCATAACTTAACATATACAACATGCTAGCTTAAAATTTTTAAAAGCTTAGTCCATACTTTTTTATCAGCTTTTACCAGCGAGTACCTCCATGGTTAAGTGGAAATTATTAATTTATTATTATTTTTAATTTATTTTTTTCACAACCTATGGCCCATTATAAGTGCCCAAAAGGTAACTCTGACCGCAAATACAGTAGGTTCCATCGAAACCTTTCTTCGATAAATGGACTGTCAACAAAACAAGCACTATAATATGTAAAATTTGAAAGTATATCTAAAGCTACAAGACAAGTAGAAACATATTATTAAACGGCCAAAAATATTAGGACTATTGCACTGTACACTTTATACTAATTGACTGTGATTTATAACTGCGCAGGTTTATAGCGTTGGGAAATATTATATTAAACGATACAAAGCAAATTGACCTTACTTATTAAGAACAAAAGCCATATATTCCCATGCAGCTTTGTGGTATACTTTTATTAAGCGTTGTTTATTTGTCAGCGTGTGTGGCGCGATGGTAAATTTTATGGTTTTATTTAAATATGGATATAATCGTTGAATATTAATCTTTTCATTAATTGTTTCTTGATGGCTGTTGGGCAATGGCGTGTTGGTGGTGGTTGTAAAAGGTAACGTTGTTGGTTCGAGTTCGATTTTATGAGAGGTGCACGTGTTTGTTGAAGTTTCACGCTTTATCCCGCATATAACAGTGAAGGCAGAGAGAATCTAGTGTTTAGACACACAGTTGAGATGCTGAACTCAACGTCGCAATTATAATATTGATTGTTATACACCGTATCTGAGGGTCCGCTTTGATTAAAAAGATATATGATTTATAGATAAGCGTTTTAGCTCGAATTTCCTTTTTTACCAGTATAATAGTTAAAAGAAATATACCCATCGAACATAGAATCTCCACCTATTTTAAAATCAATTTAAATAAGTAATCACATAAACATGTAATGTCTCTTAAAAATAAGTCTATTTTAGAAAAGAGAATGGTAACAGTAATCAAATAAGCCATATCTCTCGTTTTACCATTAATAAAATAATAATTCAGTTCTGTTCTTACTATTATAAATAAAAAAAACAATTGCCGAATTACTAACCTTTACTAAATTTATCTTCTTCTGCACTGGAGCTCCACCCCGAAGAATCCTTTGACTTTGGCACAGACAGGTTCAGCGGCTGCTCCTCAGACTTGAACACTTTATCAAATTCACTGTCATTAGTTCTAACACCGCGCTGCAACAACTGTTCCTGGAGCTTGTTTTTATGCACACTTAAACTAAACTTTCTATCTGACAGATTTTGTACTTGAGTACCCTTCTCTTGGCAGGAAAAGGGTTTTCTATCGAAATTACGCTTAACGTTAATTAGTTGACTGACTACACGTTTTGGTTCCTCCTTAGAAGCCTCCCTATTTTTGGATAACCCTAGAATATACTCTATAGTATGAGGAGTAGGCTTCTTCGGCGGTTTGCCGTAGACATGTGGATGCCACGAGGGTTCTCCACTCTCTTCTCTTTCGTTACTATCATTTTTATGTTCTTTCTCTTCTACACCGTCTTCTTTTGGTTCTACTTCATTTTTTTCTGAAACATCATCATCAGCTATAACTAAATCATCCTTGTCCTCATCATCAACGTTTATCTTTTCATCCGAATCCGGACTACTGGCTCTATCCACATCCTCACCGTAATGGTACTCAGTGTAGCTATCCTCAGGATAGTGGACTTCAAGCCTATCCTGCCTTATCAGATTCTGTGTCACGTAACTGGACACTACAGTTTGCATCTCTCCGGACTCAGTTACTTTACATTCGACCGCGTCTTGTTCGTGCATGTGTAATTCTCAACCGCGAATCGTACGGAAATAGTCGGACATGTTTGTTTTTATGATTGAATTAGCGTTTAATAGCCACTCGGGATTGAAGCTCAGTCGTTTGATGTCGAATGTGGCTTTGAAGTAGAATGTTCTCACCGCTTCCTGTAACAAACGGACGATTTGAGACTAATTGAGTGCTCTGATCGACTAGGGCTCTGTGCTGGCTATTTTAGATACACAGTCAGGCAGTGGAGTGGATGCTCCATATCTCTACTTATTGTATGCGTAATGCAAATTATTAATAGTCGTTTGATAGATTTACGTTAGTTTAAATAAATAAAATAAATCAGCTTCACACTGTATTCCGCACTGCAGGGAAGGCAGAGGGAACCTTAGTTAAGACACTCCGTTCCCCACTTTAGTTTACTTTGAACTAAATGTTGTATTTAATACATCAATCAATTAATAGCAATAATAAATATTAGTCAAAAAATAACTATCAACGAATGTATGTATGCATCATTATACGAAACAAAGTAGTCATACAGATCATCAATCACGAACAATTTATTTTCCATTTAAACCACGATATGTTACATACAGAGTGGAAAATAAAAACTAAACTAAACATCTATTGTTTTCTGAAAATGGCTGGGGAAGATAAAAGAGTATTTATTGTGCCACCCTATCGTTGCCCCCCCCCCTTGCCCTGCTCCCCCTCATGTCACACCCCCCTTTGATCGCACTCACACAAAAACCGTAGTAACTATGATCGGTATACGCTGATTGATTTTTATTGGAAGCTTATAGGGTTAATGCTACTTGTTTTTTTTTTAGAAAAAATATTATTAAATATTAATTTTGTATGTTTAATGTTTTTAAAAATTAGTTACAATACTTTAGAATCGATTATGTTATACTCATATTTATGTCTAAATAGAATCCTTAATGTGATGGAAGCTATTCTAATAATAATCATGAAATAAATTTCATATTTCTTTTATAAATTTTTCATAGATATAAATTCAATAATACATAATTTTAATAAAAAAAGAATCTGGAAAAAATGTTGAAAACTATCAATTCGATATGTAATTCGCAGCATTTAAGACTACAAGAAGAACGAAGCGATGACTAAAAACTAAAGATGTGAAGACCTCGATGTTAAGGTTATCTAATAATTTATACTTATAGTGTATAATCAATCGTTTAGAACATTAATTATGGAACAGTTTAAGAATTTCAATATATAAATGTCATACATTTGCATTGTTTTCATTAGATTCAATATATTTTATTTCCTGCTTTGAATTATTTTTTAAAACAAATTGTAGGTATTCTATATATGTAACTGAACTATGAACGCTTATGAAACTTCAATATTTGTTTAAAAAAATATATTTTTAATATTACATCCAAAGAAAATATATAAAAAGTAAAAACCCGACAACAAAAAAATGGGATCCATCTGAATCTTAATGTTCTTAGCGAAAAAATAAGTGGAAATTGAGAATTAATCAAATAAATCAATTTAAACGAGGCCAGTCGTGGCGCAGGGGTACAAAGCGTGACTGTAAAATCGACTGGTTGTGGGTTCGATCAGAAAGCACGGCGCTGAGTTCCGCCACTCAACACGCAATGCCTCCAAAATTCGGCAGAAAGTGGGGAACGGAGTGTTTTAACACTAGGTTCCCTCTGCCTATCCTGCTGTGTGCGAGATACAGCGTGAAGCTGATTTTTTTTATTTTGTTTTTTTTTTTAATATTAAAAAAAAATCTCACAGAGCAGCAACCCTGCATCACAAATTGAAACAAAACCGTCAGTTGGGGCGTCATATCACAATCAGCACTCCGAAACCGATACATTCCATACATTCCATACATTCCATACATTCGGCTATTGTGTTTGTAGCGCGTTGCCGTTGCATTCATAATTGATATTCTATTCTTTATACACTGTGACTTGTTGTGTTTGTATCGCGGGCTAATTAGCGGAGGGCGGGGGTGGGTGGATGGGGCGGAGGTCGTCGATACGTATTCTGTTTTCAGATACATAATTTACATGCCACTTGTTAGATTAATTACTAACTTATTTTTTTTTGATATTTTTAAAATGTTATTCCACACACTTGGAAGAAAAAACATACTTATTTAGAAAATATATAATATGAATTATTAACTTAATTTTTCTAAAAATTACATGATAAAGAGAAAGATTGATCACAAATGTGATCAATAACTTACTAAAGGATATTTAGGAATTGTTAGGACTTTGGACCGGGAAGATATTTTTTTCCAGCTTTCGGCAAATATGTAGTGGCGCAGGAGCACAAGCGTGTGATTATAATAGCAACAGGTTGTGGATTCGATTCCCACTCGAGTAAATGAAATATTTAATATATCCATTTCTTTACTCTGGTATCGAGCCAAAACGCAGCGATAGATCGGCCACTCGATCTCGCACTCACCAGAAAGTTGCTCAGTGAGAAATCCGAAACTATTTTAAAATACAGAAAAAAATGTAAAAATGAACGACATACCTAATCATTTAATTTATGACATGCTTCCTATGAAAATTGAAAGCGATTACTAATAAACAGTTATAAAACTCTTTCTAACTGTACTACAATTTTAAACTAGCAGATACCACGCCAGATATCCTGTAACGCACAGAATATAGAAAATCAAAGAGAAAATATAAATAAAAAACATCGACAGGAAATGTTCACTTTGAAAATCATCACATTTTAGATTCGCCACTTGTAGCTTCCGACGGCATCTATTAAAATTATTATCGCATTAAACATTATTAAGGCACTCTTGGCCTTAGCTCTTCTGTGAAGGGAACAAGGTTCAATTCCCGGCTAGGGTATAAAACGAGCTGCATTTTAATTTAACCGGCGATATCAAAGGGCCACACACGTTGCGGACATCCGCGACTTTGTAGGGTCTATCGATTGTAACACAGATTAACTATATAGTTTGATGATGTCTGTTTTGT
The DNA here is from genome assembly GCA_021202915.1 of Heliconius himera. Taxonomy (NCBI): domain Eukaryota; kingdom Metazoa; phylum Arthropoda; class Insecta; order Lepidoptera; family Nymphalidae; genus Heliconius; species Heliconius himera. The sequence continues at coordinate 637,678 of JAJHJA010000795.1, read as the reverse complement.
TATTTTAATCGAGAATATTGCGACTCGATTATCGTAGATCATTTATAATGTATCGATATATTTTTTTTATTCATTATTTATTAATCGAAAGACATTATTTTTATATGGATAAAAATAGTACTAAATGTATCAGTATATTATATTATTATTTTTTTATAGATGTATTTTCTTAAATGAAAATTACCGTGTGACGGTCATGGGTTTGATTCTCATTCGGGAGAATGAATTACTTTTATTTGGCGACTCTGGAAAAAAAGACAAAGCACGGCGTTGACGACGGGAAGTATGGTACGGAGTGTCTTAACAATCTTTGCCATATGCGATATACTACGTCGAACTGTTTTTTTTTTTTATTTTTTATATTTAGCTACAGTATTACTACGAGAAAAGAGATGACAATTCCCGCTAAAATGAAAACTGCGTATTGAATAACGACTAACATTCGTGGAGTTCTATACAAAGTCTCTCTCTGTCTCTCTCTCTCTCTCTTTCTATTCAATTGGATAAATTCGTGTGCTAGTGGTTACAACTCTTGAACTGATTGTCTGATTTATGGGTTCGATCCACACCCGGTGGAAAAAAATATTTATTACTTAAATTTTCTCCTAATCTATTGAAAGAAACAGACTAATCTATTGAAAATATATAAATTTTGTATGAAAATTCAATTTATTTGTAATACTTTGTATAAGAGTAAAGCTTTAACATATTATCAGGTAACTAAGCTGCATACTCGTAAGTTAGCGTAAGTAAACTCTAAAGCCCAGCGAACTGGGAGTTCTAGGTAATATGTATTATTAATTTATAGCTAGGATATCCTAGTTTGTTTGTGCATGTAAATATAAATATTATGGGTTCCACTATTTGGTTACGGGAAGTTCGGCGTTGAGATCCGCTCTAACACGTAAATATCTCCAGAATGTATGGTAAGTGAAAAACGGACTTCAACTACGTTATTTTGTAACACATAATTATAATATGAGTAAATATATTATTTTAGCTTTACGCTGTATCTCAATTTTCGAGACACCGTGTGAAAGAAGCGAAATTCAACTCCGGTCTTGGTCTTATTACCAAAGCGAGCCACTGTCAATAAACATACAATGTCAAGATTGGACGAAAACTGGGAAACACTTGTCTTAACACTCGGTTCCATCTTACCTTACCATGCGGGAAACAAATAAAAAAAAAACCTAAACCTAGCCACACTTAAATACCTATATAAGATACCTAATATTTCAATACGACAGCATTTACAGTACAATTTTAAATCAATTATGCTTACAATTGCTTTCGATTGACGTCATTGAGACATTTCTTATGAGGTCAAACATGTATGAAAATGTTTGACACACAAATTTCACCCCTATATATAAGTAAATAAAGAACTTTTTTCTACAAATTTTATTATAAATTATAAAGTTATTTAATTTTTTTATTATTTTTGCTTGTCTTTGTACTTTTGACATTTCTTAATAATGTATTTTTATATTCCATTATGATGGTAATTAATATTTTATGAAGTTTAATTAAAATTAAATCAGCTTCACGCTGTATCCCGCACACAGCATGGTAGGCAGAGGGAATCTAGTGTTATGACACTCCGTTCCCCACTCTCCGCCGAGTTCTAAAAGTAAATATAAGTAAATATTTCATTTCCTCGAGTGGGAATCGAACCCACAACCAGTCGATCACACATGTGCTCCTACACCACGACTGGCCTTTAATTAAGTTGTCTATTAAAAAAACATTTCGTGCAATAAGTATTTATTGAATTTATTCTTTCTAACTTTAGTCGTATCATATGTGCGTTGTCTGTCAGTCACTCAGTAACTCAGTAACTTAACAGGACTTAAATATTTACAAATCCAAATTTTATGGGTTCGATCCACACTCCATGGAAAAAAATATTTATTACTTCAATTTTCTTCTAATCTATTGAAAAAAATAAGTCTATTTCCATTGAAAATATATACATTTTCAACAATATATTTTAGATATTTACATGAATTTAATAATAATTAACACCAACTACTAAAACAGATGCATGCTCATTACAGTAATACCTATCAGTTCTGGTCTTCAACGAGGATAATGGGACTAAGAATAAGGAAGGACGCGATCAAGTGATTTGGGCACGTCGAGTGAATGAGTGACGAGAGAAAGGCAAAAAGTTTCATGGAGCTATACTGGTAAGAGAAACAGGAGGGACCTGACCGAGGACACAGTATTAATGATACTGGAGGTCACGTAAGATAACGTAAAAACCATGAGGACGCTCAGGAAGAGGCGAAAGATAAAGTGAAAACTTTTTAAGCTTTGCAAGCTTTTGTTAGTAAGGCCAGGACTATGAAGGACTATACAGGAGCATGAAGCTTACCTTCCAAAGTTTCCTTAAATTGACTTAACTTAGCTTCACACTCTATACATAACGAGGTAACCTAGAGAGTAGAGAGAACGGAGCTCCGGTACATGCCTCTTTCGCTTCATCATCGATCAAAATTAGATTGAATTTTATCTTATAAAATTCAATAACATAAGTAATAGTCCTTAAAAACTTTTATAATTAATAATAAAAAAATAAACTTTTTTTTTCACAATATAATAATACTTAAAAAGAAAAATTTAAGTACAGATAATAATTTGTAAAATACCCATACATTTCATAGAAGGGCTTTGATTTTGAAACACTGCAGTGGACGACGCGGACCGGATGCACTTTACAGGTGCGCTAAGTGCACGGAGTCCGTCCCGTCCCTGGAGCTTACAACCGTATTTGGATGCATTTCTTAAAATAGAACCTAGAATATTTACATACAAAAAAATGGTTGAAGCCCTCGTGTCGCAGCGGCACAGCGTCCGACTGTATATACGACGATTGTGAATTCGATTTCGACTAAGGGGAAAGAACGATATTCATTTTTTCGTCCTAGCAACAAGACAAAGAGCGGAGTTCAATTTTATCACTCAATACACAATGTCTTAAAAATTTGGCGGAAAGTGCGGAACGGAGTGTCTTAGCACTGGATTCCTATTTACCTGTCCTGCGGCTAAAAGTTAAAAAAGATGTTATTCAAAAAAAGGAAAAACAACTTAATTATATGAGTAACTAGTATACTTTTTATATTAATTAAAAAATAATAATTCAGTATTTTTTGTTTCGTTTCTAAATCTAATTATACAGATTCATGTAAAACCTTTCTATTAGCCAATTGAACAAAGAATGTCAGTACCGTCAGTCCGACGGGAAGCTGCCAACGGCAGACGATTCATACACTTTCGAACCATTTTTTTATATTTTGTTAGAATTCCAAATAAGTGAATGTATAGTATATAGTATGTGAAACAAATTTAAATTTAAAATATAAACTAAGAATTGTGTTATTGTGTATATGATAAAAAGGTCTAATTTAAAGTGTAAAATGATTGATTTTAAATAAAAAACTGCGAATTCGATGTGTAAAATTGTTTTCGGTGCGTAAATTTATGAATTTATAGTGAAAAATCTTTAAAAGTCTATAGTAATTCTGATAGCCGTACTGGCCGCAGGATATTTTGAAAATCAACGTGATAGCAAATAGCCTTCCAGGAGCACTATCAAATTAGCGCGTTTAAAAAAATATCGAAAGGAATTTTTTCCCCACTTTCCGAATGTTGAGTGGTGGAACTCAACGCCGCGCTTTACCTTATTAGCAGCGCCGGGAAAATAATAAAAAAAAAATTTTATCCTTCCCACAGTGGTAATCGAACCCAAAATTTATCGCGTATTAGTTGATTATTTAAATATAAGCATTTCCCCAAATACGCGATCGAACCCACAAATAGTCAAACTTAGAATATTAAAAATATATATATAATAAGTGAAACAAACTTTACATAACTATATTTCATTTTTTAGATTTCAACTTGTTCACCATTCAAAAAGACCGCGATACTAACGCGGCGTAAACGAAAAGTGTCAGATTTTATTTCCATGCGGGGGAACATTTATACTGGAATGATTTTGTTAACTTTATACTTTTGTAGAAAATTGTTTAAGGTTTCGAAAAAGTGCGGATTCAAATCTCACCTAATTTTTATAGGTTTTTTAAAAATAAATATTTTGCTTTACTCAGTGGAATAACACTTTAAAACTGAAAAACTTTAAGCATACATATTTACTAACTCAGTATTGTTAAACAAGGTGACTACAGAGTGTCTTAACACTAAGTTTCTCTAGTATAGCTGTGCTTTAGGTGTATGAAAATAAAATAAAAAATAATAAAAATACTAAATATTTCTTGCGGCTTCGCCCGTATGATCAAAATGGAAATAGCTTAGATTTATAATAATATATTAATAATTATTATTATAAATGGCACACGCCACGTTCTTCCAAGTGCCAGAAGTAACTATGATGACCGCGGATATTGGTTGCATCAAAACATAACACAACAATATAATATAAATTAACTACACAATACAAAAATATTTAAACTATAGTTTTTGAGATTAGCATCTTCATTCGAACAAACTCTTCAGCCTTATAATATTAGTAAAGATATATCCTCTATTTTGCGAATTAAAAAATATAGAAATACAGTTTTTTTACTTTCCTTCACTTAAAGAACGGAAGAACTATAAAGATAAAAAGATTGTCTTATTAGATAATTTATTACGCAAGTCGTATACAATATGTAACTGCGCGTGCGCATCTCTGTGAAAGCTTACACAACGTTATCTGTCACTTATCATTGTCGTGAGTTGAATTTGTTACAGCGATTTTATTAAGAAAAATAAAATAAATCAGCTTCACGCTGTATCCTGCACACAGCAGGGTAGGCAGAGGGAACCTAGTGTTAAGACACTCCGTTCCCCACTTTCTGCCGAATTCTGGAGGCATTGCGTGTTGAGTGGCAGAACCCAACGCCGCGCTTAACCTCGACACCAGAGCCAAGAAATGGAAATATAAATTTAAGTAAATATTTCATCTCCTCGAGTGGGGATCGAACCCACAACCAGGTTTTACAGTCACACCTCGTGCCGCTGCGCCACGACTGGCATCATTAAGAAAAATGTAATCTATATATATGTATATGAAACCCTCTCATTACTGAGTGACAGACAGCTCACAGAACGAAACTACTGTACTTAGAAAGTTGAATTTTAGCAATGGAGGTAGGATAAGAGTGTAAGGGAGCACTGTTAGAGGATTTCTCGAAATTCCTACAGGAACTAGAAAACAAACAGTATTTTCCATGTCAGATCTTAAAGTCTACGCAGGCAAAGCTGCGGGCGACGGCAAATAAATTAATAAATTTATTTTATATTAAATAATTTTACTAACATTTAGTTATATATAGCTATGTCATAAACTTTTTTCCTTTGATCTGAGATTAGACTAAACCTTAATTAAATATATAGACTATATTCCGATTTTATAACTTTTTCAATGAGGGTATATTTAAATAACATAAAAAAAATAATTATTATTACAAATAATAACCTTTATATAAATTATAAAGGAAAGAGCCTTACAATGAGTTAAAATAGTATAATAGTATGATTATAATAATAAAAAAGAAGGGCGTTCATGTTATTAAGTAAATTACACTTTAATTACTATTTAAATCCAATTTTATAAAATCTATTAAAATTTCTTTTCATCAACACTACACATGATTATCAGATGATATCTTCTTTATATAGTACTCCCCGCAACAACGCCTGCATTGTACAATAGTGTGAGTGGCGGAACTCAACGCCGCACTATGCCTTTTTACAAGAGCGAGTAAAAGCGAAACGCACGCAACAAGGCAGAGGGAACCTAGGGTTACGACACTCCGTTCCCCAATTTCCGCCGATTTCCAGAGGCATTGCCTGTTGAGTGGCATAACGTAACGCTGCACCAGCGAGTCACTAATTATAATCTTTAATTGGCGAATATTTTTTTTATTATTTACATTATCTATATTATTATTACTCTTTTCTTACAAAAATATAGTGTTAAATATGATATGTTACTTAAACAAATCTATTGCAAGTTGCATTCAATTTAATAAAACAATTGAGAAACAAAGATACTGTCAAAAGTGGCAGTCTTTTAGCTTTACGCTAAATCCCGCACATAGCGGGGAAGGCAGAGGCTACATAGTATTACTACAATAACAACAACAAGATTAGTGTTAAGACACTCCGTTACCCAATTGCCGCTGGAATCTGGAGGCATTGCGTGTTGAGTGGCGGAACTAGACGCCGAGCTTTGCCTCGTTACCATAGCAAGGAAATTAATATATTAAATATTTCATTCCCTCCAAGTGGGAATCGAATCCACAACCGTTGCGTTTACAGTTACACGCTTGTGCTATTGCACCACAACGGTCTCAAAAATATTAATTTCAAAAGCGTGAAATTTGAAATAAGCGGAAAATAAACGTAAGTAAATGATAAAAGCTTAAACTTAGCTTTCAATACAAAGTAAAAGCTCAATTTATCAATTTAAACTAAAATACCTTAAAACTTAATAACCTTTGAATTATATATTCTAGGCCAGTCGTGGCTCAGGGGCACAAAGTGTGACTGTAAAATCGAATGGTTGTGGATTCCATCCCCACTCGAGGAAATCGAATATTTATTTACATGTATATTTTCATTTCTTCACTCTGGTGTCCAGGCAAAGCGCGGCGTTGAATTCTGCCACTCAACATGCAATGCCTTCACTATGCACTAGGTTCCCGCTGCCTATCCTGCTATATACGGGACACGGCGTGAAGCTGATTTATTTACTTATTTATTTAATATATTCTATAAAAAATACAATCTAATAATTCTATCATACTGGATAATAAAAATATAATGATTGTCCAAAAAATATCATTTCTATTATAATTATGATAAGAGATAACGTTATATTTTTGACAAATCAGCTGAGGCCTCACCGGGGATTCCCGGCGATTCACTAATATGAATAAAATAAAGTTAAATGTTTGTATTTTTATATAATAAATATATTTATATATATGTAGTTATTATTATTATATTATTTAGTTAATAAATATCCTTTAGTTATATTAAGTTATTGTTTTTCTAATGATTGTATTTATATTATAACTTTAAGCTGTAACTTTCATACTTATTTAAATACAATCATAAACAAATAAATCATGTATTAAAACAGTCAAAAAATATAAACCTCCGATAGAAAAATAATACCAAATAGTATTTTTAAACGTTTCACTAAAACAAAAAAAAAACAAAACAACTCCAAGGATTCTCTACGAAAAGTTTTCAACGCACAAAAAGTTTGCGAAAAAGCAAAGTCAGCTACTTAATCTATAACATAAATTAAAAAAAAAACCCAGAATAATACTTTTAGATAAGATAAATATTATTATTGTAAATATTTATAATAATCTCACCTTTTAAAACAATCCCAGTCAAAGAAAACACAATTAAAATAACTGTTTATACAACTTCCGTTTAGCAGATATTACAAGTACTATACATACAAACATATATACACAATGTATACATATATGTATATATGTGTATATTTTCGTTTGTTCCGTCCGTATATTCGAATCCAGCGTTCAGTTACGCTGTTAACGCGACGGTCCTCACAGTTAGACTAACTCACATCCAAATCGCTTAATTTTATGAGTTGTTGCCTTCTCCACCCCTCGTGGCGCCCGGCACAACGTTCACGTGACGTCCAATAATATGTTTAGACAAATGGTTCTTAATTGTTCTGTGTTTATTTCGTTTTTTTAATAACTTACGTAAAGAATATGGATATTTTTTTATTATAATTATGTCTATAGAATTGTATTTTTTTAGTACGTATGAGAATTTCTAAGAAATATTCTTTATCGTAGAATCAAAACATCAAAATTGGACAAATAACTCATTAACGCGATAATAATGATATATGAGTAATTAGAAATTATTCAATTTCTATCACTTTGAACACTATCCAATAATACAATGACTGATACATATTTAATAAATTAAGAGATTTGCGATAAAAAGTGTTAACATTTTTTTCTTATCAATATACTTAAAACACGTAATAAAATAAATTATAAAATTGAGAAAACACTGACCTAACTACTATAATCGAAAACGCGGAGCTAAAAATATAATAAAAAAACAAAGAAATAAACCATAATAAAAAAAAACTCTTGTATCGTTTATAAAAAAAATTCTTACCATATAAGAGAGAAGATAGATACTACAAAAAAAACACACAGATAATGTTAGCTAAGTGACAATAATGAAAGCATTGACGTCAGTACAATGTCACAGCACACAAAGCATTTAGCGCCGGTACAGTAGCAATAACTCAGCGCAGGAAATCACGTCATCGCTCTATTACAGCACGCACACAGGCGCGCGCACGCACACACGCCGCGCACCCCGTGTCGGACACACCGCTAGTGTGCACGCTAGATTGTGACGAGAGCTTTTTTGATTTTTGTCTAATTTTTTTTCACTCAGTAAATATATAATGTGTTTTGTTTGGGTAATTTATGATAATTAACATAATTAATGCTGTTTTGCGTCATTGTTTGTAACTGAGTGATTATAATTATTGATTGTTCAATATCTTTTATTTATCGAATTGCTTACACATGACACAGCGTTAGGCGCCACTTAAATAATTGGGTAAAAAGCCAAAAACAGAGTGACATTCTACATATTTTTTGTGTTGAAATTATTATGCAATGCACCATCAAGATATAAATGTTTTGTATTTTGTCTCAAATTTTGTAGGTCGAAATATTTACAAAAGATTTTGCGGTTTTAAATATTTAAACATTTTCAACTTTCTATGATGGCTTAAGAGAAGCTGGTAGAATTATCAGTTATCACATTATACAAATTTTAATTACTTTCTTTGATGATTTAATACCAATCGGAACAAATTAGTTACGCACCCTCCTAAGAACACAAATTCGGGGGAACCATCAGTTCCTCGCGCACCTATGATTTTATGGCAAGAATGCTTGCTAAATGCAAATATAAATAGAACTACGAGTTATCACTAATCCGTAACTCATGGAGCAATTAATATTTAAAAATATTATAATTATACAATTATTAAACTGTTTAGTGGTATTATAAAATTCCTAACAATGTGCTAAAGATATTAAAGCCATTATATAATAATATAATAAAAAAAAATATAATATAATCATACAGTTAGCCGTAGTTAAGAATTGGAAAAACAATATTAAATTCTTATCATTGTTTAACAATAGGAGCTATAGATTCACGAAAATAACATGTGACCACAACTTTTATTGATAATTTTTTTTCAGCTTCACGCTATACCCCGTATATGTACGATATACGCAAGTTGGGGAGAGGGAACATTCAAACCAATTACTTTCCACTGAATTCTGGAGACATTACTTGTTCAGTGATTGCCGAATTAAGCGCGGCGCTTTGCGGCGTTGTCCAAGCGAAAAAATGAAAATATAGGTAGCAAATAGTATAAGCACAACTCTTACACGCACGTATTATTATTCGAGATATAATAAGTACATTCTAATTTGTGGTATTTTGATCGATAACGATGCACTAAAACGTGATTTCGTTCAACTTTATCAAGCATATGTGTCAATGAATTTTTAAATCATAAAATATTTTTAAACAAAAACAGCAAAACAAATAAAACAATAACGATGCATATAAAATTATCAATTTATAAATTAAGTACCGGGATTAGTACCACTATATTCTAAGATGATAATACAATACGATTTACACGATTTTTACACATGATAGTAATTTACCGTTCGAAATATAGATAAAGCGCTTATTAAATGATGAATTGTGATACAATACATGTGGGATTATGCAGTAATCTATAGGATTTGATTAAACGATATATGTACATATATACTTATTTTAAATATGGCCAATAGTTATTGGTATTATTTGGTATTTTGTTATAATGTTTATATGTTAGAAATATTTAAAATTGTAATAAAAGTGAAATGACGGAGCTAAATAAATGGTTTTTTTTCAGCTACACCACCGTATTCGGTACATAGCAGGGTGGACAGAGGGAACTTAGTGTTAAGACGCTCCGCGCCGCATGTTCTACAGATTTTTTTCGATGCATTGCGTGTTGAGTTGTGAAACTTAATGCCGCCCTCTGCCTTGGTAACAAAATGAAAAATTTATAACTGTTTGTCATTTAATTAACAATATATTTCACCGGTACATTTCGATTTTTTCACCTTTAGTAATATAGTAGGTAAATGTTTCATAAATTTAAGCAATAGGTAAAGTGGTAGCGTCTAGCGAACGTGTCATTCCAGCACTAATGAATTCGCAACAAAAATTATGTAAATTTCATGTAATATACATCATTTAAATTTAATCTATCTACTAAGGCTTATGGACACAAGTTAATATAACTTCTATATGTGTGAGTTGCCATAGCATTATATTGATAATACGAGTATTAGGTATCTTATATTTGAAGCATAATTAAGATTTTAGACTTAAGCTTCATTACCTTAATTATATCTTTTTTTGGAACGCTATATAAAAAAAAACTAGAAAAGCGCGAGTCGAGCTCTCCCATCGAGGGTTCGGTACAGAAATTGGAGGTTTAAGCTTTTTCTCATTTTCAAGCTTAGCTTAGAAAGAGTCTTTTCATCTGATACCTCACTTGAACAAACAGCATTAATACCAAATTTAGTTTTTTAGGATTTAGCCACAAATATTTTTTTTCCTGAACTGAACTGAACCAGAAGTACCCTATCAATTTCGGTTCCCATTATAGTGTCGTAATACGTATGTTTGATATAAAAGGCCATGTCTTTTTTAAATAAATGTAGAAATATGATTTATTCAAGAAATCATGGGACCGTAGATTTGAGTACATGGTTTGAATTCCAACTCGATTTTTCTGTCCCTGAGATAAAGGGTCTTGACAGACAGACAGATAAACAGACGGACAACAACGTGATCTTATAAGGGTTCCTTTTTTCCTTAAAATGTACAGAATTCTAAATATAAAAAAGCGGATTATATATTTTTAATTCCAGTACTGGTACCACAAACAAAATAATTTAAACATTTTTTTTGTGCTAAGAAGCTCGTAGTCGTTTTCTATGCGTCAACTTTCGAGCCATTGTATGTTGAATGGCGGAACTCAACAATACACTTTATCTTCCAAAGTCGACAAAAAAGTAAAGAAAATATAATCACTCCCCGAGTGAGTATCGATCGCCAACATTATATCTATTAAAATAAAAGTAGTAAGGTTAGATATCAAGTCAACGCGCGCAATTCCTCCGGAATTCGGCGGAAAATGGGGAACGGAGTGTCTTAACACTAAGTTCCGTCTTCCTACTCTGCTATATGCGGGATACAGAGTGTAACTGAAAAAATAATAATTTCAATAATAATAAGTTACACCTCAACGTAGCGTGCGTCAGACACGTCTAATTGTGTGCGTTGCCATCACATGGCATTGTTAATACTATGTATCCATTTGACATATTAACGTGCGTCGTATTAAGCGTACATCATCAACTTATATGCTGACTATACAGCGTGTTCCGAAACATGAAAAATTATATTAAAAAAAAATAGTGTTATTTGAACAATTGTATAAGATACTACACTAAAGCTACACGCTGTATCCCGCATATAGCAGAGTAAGAAAATGGAACTTAGTGTTAAGACACTCTGTTCTCCACTTTTCCTGAATTTTACTGTCATTGAACGTTGAGTGGGGAAACTCAAATTATGCCTTGATACAAGCGTGAAGTATAGAAAATATTAATAAATAATAATTCATTTCCCTGAGTGGCAATCTAACCCACGACCGTCACACACTTCTGCCCCTGCGCCACGACGGCCTCATTGTATAAGATAAGATATACAATAGTAGCTTAAAACATAATATAATATATAATAAAAAGTATTAGAACATTTTGATATGTTATAAAGATATATCATTTATACTTATAGATAGGTATATTATCATTTTGATGATAATACCTAGACATATCAATTTTAACTTGTACATTTAATGATTTTAAATAACATTAACTAATGTATTTGTATTGATTTCCATTTAAAGCTGAAGAAGAAAAAGAATAAGGGTTCCATTTATTAGCACTTGACTATTTCAAAACCATTTTTTTCAGCTTCACACTGTCCCTCGCGTATAGCAGGGTAGACAGTAGATTTCTAATCTTAAGACACTCCGTTCTCTACTTTCCCACGAATTTCCGAAGCATTTCGTATTGAGTGGCGGTCGCTGGAACTTAACCCAAGCGCGACGTTAAGTTCCAGCGACCCCCACTCATTTTAGCGGCTGTGCTACCAGAGCGAAGAAATGAAAATATTAATAAATAATAATTATTAGAAGCAAATGGTGGTGCAGGAAAAACGCAACGTTGCGTTCCGCCACTCAAATCTCAAATGCCTTCAGAATACGACGGAAAACGAGGAACGGAGTGTCTTAGCACTTGCTTCCCCGTGCCTACCCCGCTGTGTGCGGGATACAGCGTGAAATATTTTATTACAATAGCACTTATATAGTTTTTGCATCATTCTGTATACATAATACGTTATAACAATAATTAAGCCGACAGTTCGCGGAGTGCGCGCTTTTAATTAGGCCTGTACGTTTGATTCGAACGGTATTGTTTTCTATCACGGCTTAGTGTCACGCGAAACTTTAATTGCCATTACTCGTTGGACGTACTATATACAATACTTCTACACTGTATTTTGTTACAAATACATAGAGGTCACAGGTTCATTGTCGGAGCAAGGCAAAAATTTATATACGATATAGTGGTAAGCTTTATTTTATGGCATTGAGGTCTAAGCTGAAAAGCAAAACAAACTGTTTACCTATGTCTAGATATAAGTATATTATAACGTATTGTTAAATATTTAAGTTTATTAATTGAGGTTATTTCTATTCTATTCTATTACGAAATAAGAACGAAAAATGTGAATTTAATGATGAAATGAAAAAAAAACAATATAAATGATACGTAAAATCACGTGACATTGACATAGACTTTTACAAACACTTTTGAGTCGTCTAGTGAACCTAGAGCTACCACCAGCTCGGAAGGTAGTTCTGATGAGGAGATCCGGTGCCAAGCTCAACAGTTGTTCTTTTCTTCTATAAAGGTTTCAGTTTCATTGTTTCACACAGTAATAAGACGCCGGCCACTCTGCATTAATACTGCTTAAATAGGTTTTATAATTGCTTTTCTTTCCATATTATATTAGCAAATATTTAAAATTACCTTAAAACTCTCTACTCCTCAACTCTGCAAAATTTTACTAAAAAGAGATAGATTCATTTAATTGAAATCTTCATAGAACATTTTTATAGCATTTTGTTTGTCGAAATTATTTAAAAATAAGCATTCTCCTAAGCACGAATCGAATCCACTACCACTGTCCACACTAAAATTGCCCAATACACCAAAGCTCCACCCCATCACTCATTGAGATGCCAGTCTCGTATAATTCCTATATATCCATACATAATGAGCACTAACAACACTATTAAACGCTAAGTTATTTTTTATGATCATTTTATTGCCCCTATAAGTGTCGGTCTCTAGGAACTTGGTGTGACTCGTACGTAACTAATACGTTATACGGCGGATATAGATGCATGTATGTATGTTTGTATATCATTGAAATATTGGGTTTGGACAGCTTTTTAATTTTATGTTAGTGTAAATTGAAAAGTAAACTATTATACTTATTTAGAAAACGTATAAAAAAATTAACGTAGCGGGACTTGAACCCGCGCCTCCTGGAAATCGACCAGGCCCAAGTGTGAAATAACGCTTCAAAAAAATTTAAAAGTAAACTATTTTTTGTTATATTATCTTAAACTAGAGGGCGCGCGCGGCTTGGCCCGCTTATTAGGAGTGAATTCTAAAAAAACCACGAAACACGTATTCAATAAAATATTTTTAACAGTCTGAATTAAAATTTTTATAAAAATCGGTGGCAATTTAAAGATTTTTCCATATAAACTTTCAACCCCTTATTTGAACCCTTAGGGAGTGAATTCTTAAAAACCATGAAACACGTGTTCAATGAAATATTTTTAAGAGTCTGAATTTCAAATTTTATAAAAATCGGTTCAGATAATATTTTTTTTCCATACAAACTTTCAACCCCTATTTCGTCCCTTTAGGGTTAAAATTTTTCAAATTCTCTTCTTAGTGAATGTCCAGAATATGAAAATAAACATCTGCCCAAATTTCACGTTTCTACCATCAGCGGTTACGGCTCTGCGTGCGTCTTACCTCAGTCAGTCAGCACAAGTCCTTTTATATATATATATATATATATATATATATATATATATATATATATATATATATATATATATATATATATATATACATAGATATACATAGATTAAACTGCATATTTATTTCAGCATTTTGAAACAAAAAAAGTGCCGTAAAAGTACGGCGTTGAGTTCTGCCAGAATTCAGAGGAAAATAGTGGCGGAATTGTCTTAATGGGAACGGAATGTCCGAGCAGTAGGTTCCCCCTGCCTATCCTGCTATGTGAAGAATAAGGAATGAAGTTAAAAACAGTATTTGGGATGCATAATGAAACGATAGGAAAAAAAATCACTTCACTTTATTACTTTTGTAAGGTTTTTTTATGAATCTTTACATTTTTTTATCTTAATATTCAATAAATATAATATAATCATTTCGGCAGAAGGTGGGGAACGGAGTGTCTTAACACTAGGTTCCCTCTGCCTACCCTGTTGTGTGCGGGATACAGCGTAAAGCTAAATATTCAATAAAATTTATATTCATTTAAGCCTAAGAGGTAAAGAAACAGACTAAGTCAATTTTAAGCTTTTTATATTAACAAATCGTCGCTCGCAACTTAGTCTGCATGAACGTTAACACGTAAAAATTACAATCCTGTATTTTCCCGCTCCAATATGAATTTCTGTGCAAGGAAAAAGAATTATCTTAATAATAGACTACCTCGTCTCCCAACATGAGAAAAAAAAACAGTTTTTTCCCTTAAAAAACTACTATATTTAATAGCTATTGAGAATCAGTCTATTATAGAAGTTCCACGTGTAGGAATGCGCGCCCACATCGAGCCTCGCATACTTCTAGTTATAAAACGTCCCAAAGTGATCTATAAGAGCTTCTTTTTAAACAATTAAGTCAGCAATTAAAAACTCCCGTCTCAATCGTTCAACACAAAAAATCACTTGAGGAATCCGTCCAATGTCTTCATCGGCTGTTTAGTTCTTTTTTTTCATAGTTTTTTTTTCGGTTTTCTGGTAGGTATAGGCCGAAAGCAGCCATTTAACTCCATTTTTTGCCAATTTAGTGGTTTATTATTAAATGCATCGTTTCTATTTTAACTAGAGACCGTTGTCGCCCAGTGGCACAGCGTCTGACTGTGAACGTGACGTTTGTGGGTTCGATTCTCTGTCGGGAGAATGAATTATTCTTGTTTTCCCGCTCTGGTAACTAGATACAACGTGACGCTGAGTGCCGCCACTCAACACATTTCGAAAATTGAGTGAAAAGTGGAAATTGTCTAAACACGAGGGTTCCTCTGCATACCCTGCTGTATGCGATATAGAGTTTA
Source organism: Heliconius himera (assembly GCA_021202915.1). Taxonomy (NCBI): domain Eukaryota; kingdom Metazoa; phylum Arthropoda; class Insecta; order Lepidoptera; family Nymphalidae; genus Heliconius; species Heliconius himera. Next base: position 622,051 of record JAJHJA010000795.1, on the reverse strand, counting down.
AAGTTAAAGAAACAAAATAGGTAATCAGGTCTGGGAAGTAGTACCTAATACTAAACTAAACAAAAAATAAAAGATTTCTAATAAGCACTTAATAAATTTATAAAATTTACAATTACCTTTACCAAGAAATATTCAATAAATATTTTTAAAAAAACTGATTCATTGAGACCTACATATCACTTTTTTTATTTAGTATTTAAATAGCTTCACGCTGTATCATAGCATATAGCAGAGTAGGCAGAAAAAACCTAGTATTAAAATACTCTCCACTTTATTATTATTTATGTTTTCTAATATATTTAAAGACATCACACACACAAAAAAAGCAATTCTATTACCCTTAATGAGATTTGAAGCCCCAATCACCGCTTAAACTATAATATTTCTAAAATTTATACTTAATTCTTCCACTCTCGAACTTAAAGAGCAGTGTCACAAAAAACATCCATCATTACCTTTAATTGGTAGTAAATCCTGCCGCTTATGAAGAATGCAGGTAGCGGCCTAGCCGGCTATAAAAATTTGTTTGAATCTCTTATATAGGGTTCCGTTTGACAACGAGAAAAGACCACTGATTGAGGCATTGAGGCAAGTTGCTTGGCACTCAACAGATCGTGGGTTCAATTCCCACACGGGGAAGTGATATGTTTTTTGTATTTTTACGTTTCCTCGCTCTGGTAGCGAGGCAAAGCGTTGAGTGTCGCCACTCAATACACTATGCCTCCAGAATTCGATGGGAAAATGGGAAACGGAAGTGTCTTAATGGGAACGGAGTGTAAAACTAGGTTCCCAGGTTGCCTATGCCTATTCTGCTTTGTATGGGAATCACAAGGAGTAACTAAACAAAACTCATTAATACTTATTTAGAAAACGTATAAAAAATTTGAACGTGGCTGGACTCGAACCCTTTTTTTGTAATTAAATATACATATTTTGCCAAAATCAATAATATTTAAATATATAAATGCGTTGCATTGTTTACTATAGTACAATGTTATTATCTTCTTATCACTTATAAAGATGTTATTCACATGATAATACTAAAGATTAGGTATAAATAAAATTAAAATCCCTATAAAAATTCGATATAATCCTCTATATATTTTATTATTTGTAGTTATAATTAACACACCCAGGTATCAGACAGATTGGATTAGACTAAATTTTAGAAAGTTTCATTACAGTAAATCTAATTTCCGCATATAGATGGAGAAACATATAATATTTTGAACTTAACAGGCTTGAACCCGCACCTCTCAGAAACCGCCGAAGCGCTCTAACCAAACGTTCCGTTCGTTCGTAATCCATAATAAATTTAAACTGATTATATTTTATGAATGATTAGAATCAATGGAAACCAAAATTGAAAATTGTGAAGCTAAATAGAAATTTATTTTCGCATAAAAAAATGCATATTCATAACAAAAAATCGAATCCACTACCTCAGCAAAATTTTCCACAGAACCCATTGATTTAAACTGTCAATATTTTTTTTCGTCAAAACCGCCCAACTTTATTAATGGAAATAAAAATCCTAAATTGTTAAGTGACTTAACTCACCGCGGCCGTAACGTCGTCGGCTGTTAGCGTTTATTATTGTTTTATTATTATACCCACAAACGCATTTATTTAGAGGCCGATTTATTATAGAAATAACAGTTATTTAAGATTATTGTTGAGGCCAGTCGTGGCGCAGGGGCACTAAGTGTGACTGTTAACGCGAATGGTTGTGGGTTCGATCCCCACTCGAGGAAATGAAATATTTAATATTTTCATTTCTTTGCTCTGGTTTCGGGGCGACGTGCAGAGTTGATTTCCGCTACTCAATACGCAATACCTCCAGAAATGAACGGAAAATGGACCGGAAGAACGGGATCGGAGCGTCTTGACACTAGGTTCCCTCTACCTACCATGGTGCATGAGTGCGGGTTAAATCGTGACACTAAAAATTCAAAATACATTCAAAGTGCCGTAAACGTCGAAACTGATAGTTATAGTCTACTCAATAAACGGACTATTCAGCACAAAAATATTTTATCAATTTAAAACAATAGTTCCTGAGATTAGCACGGTCAACCAAACAACATTTTCACGTTTATAGTTATTAGTACAGATTCCTATGATCCTTCATCCATTTTTGTGTTTTTGTGTCACCCATTTCATCTTGTGAGTTTCGCTTGCATTTAAGGTTGCAAACTTCGTTCTAGTCGTCTCTAATATTATTGGTTTTTTTTAGCTTTTTTTTTAAGTAAATATTTCATCTCCTCGAGTGGGGATCGAACCCACAACCAGTCGGTTTTTACAGTCACACCTCGTGCCACTGCGCCACGACTGGCCTCAATATTATAGTTATAAAGTATTTTTTTTAAGATATTGATAATTACGTTTAGAAATTTTGGAAGAATATTCGTTCTAGAAGCCGTCGTGGCGCAGCATCACAGCGTCTGATTCATTATAAAGGTTTGGGAATCAAACTTAAGGAACGGAACATTTTCATGAACTCGCGTTAACAAAATAAAATTCAGTATTGGCTTTCGATAGTTAAAAGTCAATGTCTCTGGGAACGGAGTGTCTTAACTCTAGTTTCTCTCAAGAAAGATAAATAAAAAAAATCATCTAAGCAATATCTTAAGACATGACAGTAAATAATCATTTAACAAACCAAAAACAAAAAAAAATATTCAATAATACACAATACAATACACGTGCTTGAAAAGATCATACATTACTCCGCCTTGCTCTACGATATATCAATCAAAATATTCAACGCACAAACAAAACTAAACTTTATTACAACGCAATAAAGATAACTTTCATTCGAATATCATAAATTCGTAGCATATCATATTTTTCCTATAGTTTTATAACCCGGTGGAATTGTATAGGTGTGCAATTGTAGATGCGCTTATAATGTTTGGTGACATCTGAACTCGGCCGCGTGCGCCGTCCAGGTGGGCCGCAATAAAAATAGACTCAAAATCAATACAATGCTTTGCGAGATAGCTTTAGTTGAGTTTATTTGAGTATCGATATTTTTAGGGAAAAGTGTAAAAATAACTATCGTTTATAGTTGAATCAATATAGACTTCTAATTAATTATTTTTTTTTGTTTATGTATTTTTTTTGAGGGTTTAAAGCGTGTAGAAGAGTAGGCAATGATGACCTAATGTTAAGGACACTTCCACCACCACGCATCAGCCTATTTTCCAGAAACTACGTGTTCAGTGGCGGTTCTCAACGCCACACTCTAAATATTAAGGTTAATGTTTCTTATTTTCACCCAATACCCACATTCCATTAACTTTTTTGTGCAAAACAGACTAGAATAAAGAACCCTTTCATAACTATTGACCTGATTTAATTGAAATCCACACCTATCACATTAAATATTGTTTTAGCTTTACTATTTATATATGCAGTGGCATATAGTGTTAAGACACTCTGTTTTCCCACACACAGCTCAATTATAGAAACCTCGCGCGTTGAGTAGTGAAATTTTGACGCTATGCTTTTTCTTCTCTCTCTCTCTCTCTCTCTCTCTCTCTCTCTCTCTCTCTCAATCATCCTCCCGATCGGGAAAGCTTCCTAGTTTATGATTCTCATTCCATTCTCCCAAGTCGAAATTGAATTCACAATTGTCGCGTTTACAGCCGTTTTGGCGCTATATCACGACAGCCTATAAACATTATAAAAAAATATATAAAAATTATAAAACTATCGATATCGAATATTAAAAATAGGCAAGCTCTACACCCGCGGGGCCACGGGGCTGTCGGCCGACTCTTAAGTAATCGCCCATTATATCAACTGGCTGTAATCCACAGCTCAATTGTTACATTTAATTGTTTATTATACATTGCTTCTTTGTTTTTGAATAAGAAAAATATATATTTTTGTAAACAGGTAACTTATAGTTTTATATTTTAATTAGCTTTTACGTGCGGCTGCATGGATTATGGATTATTATTTATTAATATTTTCATTTCTTCGCTCTGGTGACGAGGTAAAGCGCAGCGTTGGGTTACGCCACTTACCTTATAATTTTACATTTTAACTATTTTTTTCGTGCGGCTTCGCCCGTGTGTAATAATAGAAAATCACTAAGTACTCTATACTTATACTTTATGAACAGCACAGTAGTTTATGAAAAATAATATAACATCGAATAATCGATAGATATATTATATTCCTAGCTGTGTTATACCAAAACGCAAAGTGGTTATACAAAAACCATAATTTAAAAGAAAAATATATTATATCTCAGGAACTACTAAACACTTTGTATACTTAAAATAACATTTCCACACGCGGGAATAGAATGAACAACCGTCGCGTTTACAACCAAACAATTATTAAAATCATAAAAGCAAACCAAATAACATAAGCAATTGACGACACAAGTGCTTTACAATCTATTGACAAAACTCAAATAAACATTCGAACAAAATGACAGAAGCAATTAGACTTCCTAAATCATAAATCGACGAGAATAGATATACATACAAATAAGTAGCTTATTTAATCGTTATCTTTGTATTTCACCTCAAATTAACAAACGAGAATAACTCTTAAAATAGTAGAAATAGAGTATATATTTGTTTAATTTTCTAAGTTATATAGAGTACCACATTCCACCCCGCGCTTAGACAAAGAGAATAACAGGGGTTAAAAATACGCAACCCCAATTAATTAAAGACAATTAGCCGCCCTTCCGCAACAAAAGGTAAAAACTCTAACCATTAATTACGGTCGGTCCGCGAATTTCAACCCCTTTTTGTTTTTCGAGAGGAATCCGTTTGGAGAATGAGATATGCTAGACTATTGTAGGCATAGATGAGCTTGAGGTTAGACTGGTTTGATATAGTACTAGAGCGGCCCGTTCGCGGCTTCGTCCGCTTGACCTGCAAAGTTCTTGAGTTTCCTATCTATATTATTTTCGTAATCTAATAACATTATCATTTTAAAGACAATTTACATTGAGAACTAAGGTTTAAGTGAATTCAATAAAACAGCTATTTTGTATCAATTTGGTCGAACACAATACATTTTTTTTCAGCTTCACACTGTATCCCACACACAGCAGGGTAGACAGAGGGAACCTAGTGTTAAGACACTCCGTTCTCCACTACATTATATTTTGTATAAAGTTTTTCAGTTATGAACGGAATTAAATAAAACAAACAATAAATGTTAATAGCAGTCTATAATTATATATTTTTTTACATTATTCTTAAAAAGAAATTAAATACGAGCGTTTCTACTTACTACTCCCGCTAGGGAAAATAAAAAAAAAGTGAAAATCACTTTCGTCACTCACGCAATATCTCGAAATTTAGATGGAAAATCTTAACTAGGTCTAAGTTTGCTCTTCTTTTACCTGTTTGAAGGGAAAAGCTTAAATGATATTTCTCTATATCAATTACTGCAGCTGAGATAAACATGTTAAGCCAATATTTCTTGTTATGTCAATCATATTCTGCTAAAATTTAAAGCCTGCCGTGGCCTAAAGACACAAACGTGCGACTGTAAACGAGCAACTGTAAACACGTTGTGGGTTCAATTCCCAATCGAAGGAATAAAATATTTAATATTTTCTTCGCTTTGTGACAGGAAAAGCGCTGCGTTGAGTTTCATAACTCAACAAGCAATGCTTCCAGAATTTAGTGGAAAGTGGGGAACAGAGCGTGCGGGATACAGCGTGAAACTAATAAAAAATATTCATATTCTTAACTCAAATCGCTAACATTTCAATAATAAAACTTAAACTCAAACCACGACCGACCTCGCATTAACAAAACCTACTATCTATAATCTACAACACAATCCCGCGACACTATCACATCCATATACAGATAACGTCGCGTCCACAGTAAATATGTCCATATAAAAAGTACCCTCATTCCCTCAATAATGACGAAAGCTTCCAATAATCCTAGCATTACAACACTCCACAACTAATGATATAATCTCGGCCTGTCATTAACACCTTAAAAGCCTGAACCTAATATGATGAAACACCTAAGTTAGGATTCCTATAACATTTTCTAATATGCAAAAATCGCTCTTATAGCACTCTATCTGTAGGTACAAAATGGCTTCCTAAGTTATAGCATACAGGATATCTGTAAATGCATATCAGCATAGATTAGGGCTTGTCCATTAAATAACGCGATATCAATTACCGCTATCCCATCTAACATAATATAATATATTATTGATAATTTGGACAGTGTCAAGTAAACCGCCGAAATGTGCGCGTGCAAACTGAAAAAGTCATCGTTTTTCATAGATGATATATTAAGTGATAACAATAATAAGAGATTTGATAAGCCAAATGGACCTTTGGAGCGGGAATCTCAGTCCAGTATCGAGAATGTCACGGGTTCGAAACAAGAAGAGCTTAAAACAAAATTTGAAGTTATAACAGAAGTTGATAAAGAGCTGGAATTGGCTAAAATCAATGGAAGTCTCGACAGGAGGAATACCTATCCGTTATATCCTACGCCGGTTAAAGCCAATTTTCCATGGCCATACAGGGTTAAAGGATATCCGGTGGAAACGAGGAATCTCAGTTTCTATAGTGACCCCATGTTAAAATCTGATCATATATTAAGGAATCAACTTGCTGTAAACAGATTTGTGCCCACGCCGTACTTGCGACAGCCCTATGGGTTTGATAGAGGTAAAGCTTAAATTTTATTTAACATAAGTTTTATGTTACGTCTGACTGTTATGGTCATGGATTTGAGTCCCATTCGGGGGTAATGAATTCAACGGGCAGTAAAACTTATTAAAAATGACAAACTTAGGTTTGCGCGCATATGCTCTCACTTTGTGTGAAATAATCTACAAATATAAATTTGTAAGATTTTTCTATGATATACCTATAAATTTTCACTTTTCGGATTTTTTTCTTTATTTGTATTGTGAGTTCATATTTAGTGCCAAATTTCATAACTGTAGGTCCTATAGGTTTTGATTGATCTTGTATTTGATGTATAAAAGCTCCTATCATTTGAGTGCGTTGACATAAAAGTATGATTTTTTATGCTTCAAGGGACTTAAACAGTCTTGACTTTCCGTTTTTACCTTTTGCGGTATTCCGTTTTTACGGTACCCTAAAAACAAAAAAAAACTAAAAATCACTTTATCTATAATTTTTTTTATCTAACATTATCCTGTAAAAAAATAAGAATTCAGCCGAATCTACGCGCCCAAATTAATTTGGGCTTAACGATGTTTAAAGTAAATTAATCACCAGATAATCCCGATAAGTTCGAGCATTCAGCGTTATCGTTATCAGTGCAAATAAAAAAAAATAGCGTCTGTTTACGATCAAAACATGATAACAGACAAAAAACTAAATCAATTAATATTATTTATCACTTCCCGTACGACCAGATACATTAAATGGGTTTAATTATTACATTACATTATGGCTTATGAGAGGCCATTCGTGGCGCTGGGGCACAAAGTGTGGCTGTAAACGCGACTGGTTGTGGGTTCGACCCCCACCCGAGGAAATGAGATATTTATTCATATTAATATCTCAATTTTTTCGCTCTGGTGTCGAGGCAACACGCGGCGTTACCTTCCACCTCTTTATACGCATTGCCTCCAGAGTTCGACGGAAAGTGGGGAACGGAGTGTCTTAACACTAGGTTCCCTCTGCCCACCCTGCTGTGTGCGGGCTAACGTAAAGCTAATTTATTTAATTTTAATTGGACTGTTATGTAGCCCTATATGTAAACTGTGACTTCTGATCGCAATTGTGGGTTCTGATCGCAAAGAAGTAACGTAATGCAATATAGTCTTCCTCTATTAATAGCATTCAATTTTTCAGTTGGGATCAATAAAATCTTACATTAACCAAAGAAACATCACGCTGTATCCCGCTTATAGCATGGTAGTAGTGGAAACCTGGGAACGTAATGTTAAGACACTCTATTTCCATATTTCCGTTCTCCACTTTCCACCAAATTATTAATATATTGCTTATTAAATAGAGGAACTTATCGCCTCGCCTCTGTATCATAACGACCTCAAGACAAGACTAAGCTGGGTTGTGAGTTCCGCCACTCAAGACAAGTCTTGTTTCTCTTTGCCCTACTAGATGACGGAATAATAAAGCTTAAAGTTAAATAAAAAGTGCCAGTTCCATAGAAGAAGGAACCAATCACAATAATGTATAATATAAATAATATTTTATCTGTAAAAACTTATTAAAAGTGTATTAGATTATATATATACAAAAATAAAATCCTTTGAACTGATATTTGATAACAAGTTTCTGCCATTCATCGTGTCGACAATTACATCGTGTTCTAACAATAATAATCAGCTTCACGCTGTATCCCGCACACAGCAGGGTAGGCAGAGGGAACCTAGTGTTAAGAAACTCCGTTCCCCACTTTCTGTCGAATTCTGGATGCATTGCGTGTTGAGTGGCAGAACTCAACGCCGCGCTTTGCCTCGACACCAGAACGAAGAAATGGAAATATAAATTTAAGTAAATATTTCATCTCCTCGAGTGGGGATCGAACTCACAACCAGTCGGTTATACAGTGACACTTTGTGCCACTGCGCTACGACTGCCCTCGACAACAATAATTATGTACTTATAACTCGACAAGAAATTCAAATTAGCCGTAAAAAGTTATTAAAAAATAAAACTTAGATAAAATCAACAAATACACAAAATGTATTCAACGAATATATAATTATAAGAAATCTAACTTGATAAGTGATAAGAGATAAGATAACGGCAATATATTGAGTATTAAACGAGCACATCGTTGTTTTAAATCTGTAAGTGTAATGTAATTGATAGTACCTACCTATTGGCGCTTGAATAGTTTTTTCCTTGGGCCACTTTCCGCCAAATTCTGGAGGCATTGCACATTAAATGGTGGAACTCTTCACCGCTCTTTGCCTCATTACCAAAGCGAGAAATTAAAAATATTTAATATTTAATTTCTTCGAGTGGAAATCAAACCCACAACCTACCGAGTTTCCGCCACGATTGTCCGCTAATATACTTGAATGAATAGTTTATTTAGCATATTAGTTTATTTAGCATATATAAATTCTCATGGCAATTTTTTTGTTGGTAAAATTTTAAGGATAGGCACAAGACTATACTGGGGTGGGCACGGACCACCGACCGTGCCCACGCCCATGGTCAACTCTTCTCAGCAGAACTTCTTTCCGAACCGATGGTAGCTTTATCGACGTTCATTCAACAATTCAAAACGTGTGTGCAATACTCTGTGAATAGAAAACATTTTGAATTTATTTTTAAATACAGATTTTTTTATATACTATAAGTATTACTTTATTTGTACAAAGTAAATTCAGAAATCTTTCTGAATTTACTTTGTACAAAATTTAAAAATGTTATAAAATAAATTCTAAATAGAAAATATCTGCAATGATTGACAGAGAATTCAAAGCCCATTTGGGGTAAAGATGTTTTTTTTTTAACTATAAATTTTCCTAACTCTTTAAACTATTGGAAAGCAAAGGGTTATATTTTGTTTTTTTATTTATTGGAAATAAAAAACTTATTATAGTAGTGACGTAATTGCACTTAAAAAAAGTAAAGTTAAATATACTATTGTTTGCGGAAAGACTTTATTTTTTTTAGCTTCACACTGTATCACGCACACAGCAGGGTAGGCAAAGGGAACCTAGTGTTAAGACACTCCGTTCCCCATTTTCTGCCGGATTCTGGTGGCATTGCGTGTTAAGTGGCAAAACTCAACGGTTTGTTTTACACTGCTACTGCGCCTGACGCCTGACTAGAAGACTATTAATAAAATTTAAAAATGCAGATACGTCGTTGTATTACCGAAATTTTACGGCGAAAGGCATGCAGTATAGAGTTATAGGCGTGTTCTGAATAATTGTAACGAATATTTGACTGTACACTTCCCACTATAAACATATAATGTGACTTCAGTGATAGCAAAGTAGGCCTAAAGAGGACCGTCAAGGCCGTTGTGGTTTATATTTTCTATATATATATAGTAAAATACACACTTAACAAAAATATTTAAAAAAGACAGCTTCACGTTTTATCCTATCCTGCATAGCAGTCCTTACAATTGTCGAGTCATTGCGTGTACACCGCTTAGGTGTAAGTCAATCCCGCGCTTGGTCTTGCAACCAGCGCGAGGAAATAAAAATAATTTATTTCGCCGAGTGAGAATCGTGCTCACAACCGTCCCGTGAACAGCCAGACGTTGTGCTACTGCACCACGACGACCTCATAAAAATATTAAATAAATCAGCTTCACGCTGTATCCCGCACACAGCAGGGTATGCAGAAGGAACCTAGTGTTAAGACACTCCCGTTCCCCACTTTCTGCCGAATTCTGGAGGCATTGCGTGTTGAGTGGCAGAACTCAACGCCGCGCTTAACCTCGACACCAGAGCAAAGAAATGGGAATATAAATTTAAGTAAATATTTCATCTCCTCGAGTGGGGATCGAACCCACAACCAGTCGGTTTCACAGTCACACCTCGTGCCGCTGCGCCACGACCGGCCTCTAAAATACTAAAACTTATAAAAATATACTTATAAAAATATACTTATAAAAATATTAAAACTTATAAAATATTTACAGATAATAAAATAAATATAACCATTTAAAAATACTGCGATAAGAAATTTAGTCCATCGTATTTAACGGTAATCGCCGAAATCAGGTAGTTTTACACATTATTAGATAACTTCGCTGGGGCTTACGATAAATATACACTTGAAAGGATTTGGTAAAATAGCGCAAAACACAATTTGGGCAAACAAGAAAAAATTGATAGGCTGAATTTTTTTGGTTCACGCTGTATCCCACATATAGCAGGGAGGCATAGGGAACCTGGTGTCAAGACAATCCGTTGCCATTTAAACACTTCAGTTCTCAGTTTCCGCCGAATTTTGGAGATAGAATTACGCAGATAGGCTAGATAAATGGTAGAAAAACGAGAAATATTTTTTTTTTTTTTTAGCTTCACGCTGTATCCCGCACACAGCAGGGTAGGCAGAGGGAACCTAGTGTTAAGACACTCCGTTCCCCACTTTCTGCCGAATTCTGGAGGCATTGCGTGTTGAGTGGCAGAACTCAACGCCGCGCTTAACCTCGACACCAGAGCGAAGAAATGGGAATATAAATTTAAGTAAATATTTCATCTCCTCGAGTGGGGATCGAACCCACAACCAGTCGGTTTTGCAGTCACACCTCGTGCCGCTGCGCCACGACCGGCCTCAGAAGAGAGAAATAATTATTTTTTACAAATTTGAATTACAATAAATTACTTTAAACCATCGCGTCTGGGCGCAGCAGCTCAAAGACTGACTGTAATCGCGACAAGTGTGGATTCGTGTTCTTGTATAAATCATTTTTTGCGTCGAGCTATGTTAAATTCATGAAATTCACGCAATTTCATGAAAATAGGGCTCTGCGTGGGCAAACCATTGTTATAAGAGGTACCCGCCCTGCTATGCTCGAAATAAAGCAGGTTCTCTTTAAATTTTTATTTTTATGGAAAAAAGGCAAATGAGCGTATGGGGCACCTGATGGTACATGATCACTTCGTAATAATTTTTGGGTAAAGCTTAATTTGTAGAAATCTTACAAAGATGTTGACAATATAAATAAACTGTAAGCGATAGTATCCAAGATAGAAATTCTCGAAGAATTTCAACGTGTGTAGCTCGAGAAGAGAGAGAAAGAGAGCACTAGGAATGTTGATGCAATTATTATGTCTCGAAATTGAACAGAAAGTGGAGAATAGAGTATTCTCACTGTAGGAAATCTTGAAAAATAAAAAAAAACTATAGTAAATTTGAGATATACATACTTACTAATTAACAAATAAAAAATAAATCAGCTTCACGCTGTATCCCGCACACTGCAGGGTAGGCAGAGGGAACCTAGTGTTAACATTCCGTTCCCCACTTTCTGCCGAATTCTGGAGGCATTGCGTGTTGAGTGGCAGAACTCAACGCCGCGCTTCACCTCGAAACCAGAGCGAAGAAATGGAAATATAAATTAAAGTAAATATTTCATCTCCTCGAGTGGGGATCGAACCCACAACCAGTCGGTTTTACAGTTACACTTTGTGCCACTGCGCCACGACTGGCCTAACTAATATTAATATTATTTTATTTTATGTTTGTCGGATTTAATTGCAATTTTCACAATTGTATTTTTTTAGCAGGCTTCCCTTAATATTTAGCGTTTGTTTTATTTCAATCGGATTATAAATAAAAATATACTTATATCATTTTAAATGTTTAATAATATAGTTGGTGCAAAATTGCTGTAAGAAACTATTTTATTGAATTGGCAGAAACTTTACTTTTCAATATAGATGTAAATATTATTTTTAAAATGCTGCTATTATTAGAAAACGAAATTATTACACACACACACACACACACACACACACATATTACAGATTAGTAATCGTGTACTCCAAGCGGGCGAAGCCGCAAGCGGATCGCTAGTACCATAAAATGATAAACAATTATTATTTCTAATACTAATACAAAAAAAATATTTATAATAATAATGAAACTAAAGCTAGTTGATAATATTATAGCAATAAAACATAATATTCACGTATCTGTAGATTGTATCATCAATCGTACACAGATAGCTATCGTATTTTACAATTAGGACATTTTAATATGTATCATTATTGTTCTGATAATTTTTTTTTTGCGTCACGTTGTATTCCGCATTCAATATTTTCCGCCGAATTCAGGAGGCATTGCATGTTAAGTGGCGGAACTAAACACCGCGCTTTCCCTCGACACCAGAGTTAAAAAATGGAAATGCTAAATATTTCATTTCTGAGTGGGGATTGAACCTGCTACCATCAAAACGCCACCGTTTACAATCATACTTTGTGCCTCTGCACTATTCATTTAATTTTTAATTATCAATGCTTATTTCATGCTATTGAAAAATTTATTCGGGTGAACACGTTAATCTCAGGAACTACTGGTTTCGAATTATATCTTATTATATCGAAACAATTTAGATAGATAGATAGATAAAACTCTTTATTATTTATTATCCATTTACCCAGGATACAAGCTACATCACGTTAATGGTTCAGAAGTTGCCTACTTTTTTTTTTTTTTGCGGTCAGAGGAAGTTACTTAGTAAGATTCTGTATACTGTAGAAGAGATTCAACTCTTAGTTATTTCCATTGACTATGGATGAATGAAACTGCAGTTAAAAATAACTTAACGTTAATTTAAAAAAAAATACTTAAACCCATTTAAATATTGTATCGTAATTTTTGAATAAAATTTACCTCTCGTACTTCCCATGTAACGTTTTACAACATTACGAAACAAATATTTGTTTTGAATGTCCCCGTACGGTCAGGCTTCAATTAGGGTTTAACTAAGATTAAAATTTAATTATTCAATTCCTATTCAATGTCAATTAGAGTGTGGAACGGAAACGGAAAGCCCAAAATCTAAGAGATCATCTACTAACAATACTTATTTAGAATACGTATAAAAAATTTGAACCTGTGCTTCTTGGAAACCGTCTAACGCAGCCTTTGAAATATGTTACACGTAGATTTTCAGTTTTCACCGAATTCTCGGGGCATTGCGTGTTGCGTGGCGAAACTTAACGCCGCGTTTAGCCTTATTACTAGAACAAGGAAAAGAAAATATTAAATAATGAACTCTCAAGCGTGATTAAACACACAATCGTCGCGTTTAATCAGATGACTTTCCGCTGCGTCACGACGGCCTTTTTTGAAGGATTTGATTTTTTTAACCATTTGTTTCCTTCCAGCACCCTCATGCTGTAACCCCTGGTGGGGAGTGGGCGGTAGAAGGAAGGGAGGGCAAGTGAGGTTCAGCGCAGCACAGACTGGAGCACTAGAGCGCCGGTTCAGAGCCAGCAAGTACTTAAGTCCGGATGAGAGAAGAGTGTTGGCTGTATCGTTAAGATTAAGTGATAGACAGGTAAAATATTTAAAAAAAATACATATTTTTTTTAGCTTCGCGCTGTATCCAATGGATTATTATATTAATGGAAAAGGAATATCTTAACATTGGGTTCCTGGGTTCCTTATTCCCACCCTACTAAGTGCGGGATACAAGGTGAAGCTACTACAGAATAAAAAAGATCACGATCAAGAACAACATCATGAGTTACAGTCTAAACTATTAATAAAAATTGGGAACGGAAAATGTCCTACCAATTTAAGGCCACCTTACATAAAAAATATACTAAAAGTATAGTAGTTCAAATTATTTATTCCTTACAGGTAAAAACATGGTTCCAGAATCGTCGTGCCAAATGGAGAAGGACGACACCTGAATGCGCTGACGCAGGGAGTCCACCCACAGCTGAAGAATCTGATGAAGAAGTCCAAATTGCTGATGAAGACTGATGGTCTACTGGTCCATATCTACATGTCGTACTAACGACTGACCCAGAACAGGGAGACGTTAACATAACGGAGAAAAAATCTGTCCTTCATTCTTTAATATACGCCTGTTCAAGACGATGCGTGTTGGGTAAAAGATAAATGAAACAAATAAAGTATGTTTAATTGTTTTAATGTGTATTATTTATTTTTAATCATTACCATAGGAAGCAGATGATTATTTATTCACGGTTATCGGTCTAGGAAAGTGTGCTTTTATGCATTTATAAAAACTTGGATGTGCTTTTCTGAACTTTATTAGGCAGGTTATTCCAGATGAGAGCAACGCATACTAAAAGGGAAATTTTACAATCATCATCTGCATACAGATGGACAGGAGAATTATAGCAGCATATTATCCATAGCACTACGAATATCCTCAGACATTGCAGCGCGCCTACTGGTGGTGCTGGGAAGTTGTAGAATTGTTCGTGGACAAAATATTCTAGTACTTTAGATACGGTGTAGAGTATAGAAATAAGACGGTACTAACTGGGTGTGGTGGGATTCATAATCCCATCACACCCAAACCCTATAGGGCTTTAGGTATAGAGATGACAGAAGCTTTCCAGAACGACGTTAAAACATTGCAGCTTAGTTAAAAACAAAGATTTGAGTGTTCACAGGTGCAATGTTACCCAGCGAGGAAGATAATTTGTCACAATCGATTGAACTAAAAACTAAACTAAACTAACTTCACGCTTTATCCCTACCGGGGTAGTCAGAGAGAACGGAGCGCCAAACGCTACGGTCTCTACCTCTTTCGCCTCGTCCACTGTCATGAACCTCTTCATACATGCCCTTCGGGGGTCCTCATGCCTTTTACGTGACTTTCCTCCAGTTTCTTTGATACTGTGTTTTCGAAGGTCAACCGAGGAACCGCTCACTTTTCCATCATAAATCTTTTTTGCCATTCTTTCATCACTCATTCGTTCGACGTGCCCAAACCAGCTGAGCACGTTCTTCTTCATTCTCACTGTGACATCCTCGCTAGTACCTGCCATTCTGTGTACCTCTTCATTGCCGATTCGATCAGCTAAGCTGACTCCGCATATCCTACGAAGAGATCGCATCTCCACAGCATTCATCTTTCTTTCGTTCTTCTTCTGTAATACCCACGTTTCGCTGCCGTATAACAGAGTCGGTACCAAAACTGCATTGTGTACGGCCAAACGCGCAGCTGTGCTGACGTTTCGCCGTCTCATCAATGCAGCTAAGGCTCCGTTAACCTTGTTACCGGCAGCAATACGCCTTTCCACATCCATCTCGTATCTTCCATCTCTACTGAACATACTTCCCAAGTATACCACTTCATTCATTTGTTCTAATATCTTATATACACTGATCTTGCATTCCGTCCTTTCTTCATCTCTTTCAAAATTGCATTTATCGCTATAAGTGGACTAGTAGTAATAGATGTTTAAAGCACATGAGGATGTACTCTTAATCAATCAACATCAATCAATCAAAGGTCAATCGACATGTGACTACGGTGCCAACCCACCAACAATGACACACTGGCTCTCCGACCCAAACTCTCCGTCTCCGCCTGCTCGATTGACGATCTGACAACGACAACGTAAGATAACGGTTAATGTAGTCAGCGTAGCTTAACGTTGGCAACCTTCAATTTGAACAATCCAATCATATGACACGAAGGAGGTTTAAAGCGGGCGGCGCTCTCTAAGACAGCTAAGAGCATCGTCTCGGACCATCATGGTACAACAATGATATGGCAGAACCGACCAGCCCGCGCGGCGGCAGCAGTGATCAAACGCCAGCGTCCTATGGGTGGCTCCTTTTTCGAACATTCTGTTTCAACTCGAAATAAATCTTATAACCTTATAAAAACTTTCTTGTTACGACGGCAAAGTCAGCAGTTATAGCGGCGAGGGGTCAGGCCTAGGGGGCACCAGGGTTTCATTGCACACGGGCGCTACACGAGCTAGAGCCGGCCCTGTTTAAGGCATTCAGATCCAAGGACACTTGACTAGCATCCTTGGTTTTACCCACGCTTAGCGACTTTAGGAATCTCCACATTTCAGATTCACAGAGATCCTAAATTCTAGTGATATCAACACCATTATTTGTGAAAAGACGTCAATGTACAAATTATCATCAATTAATATAGATTTTAGGTGATAGTGACTATCGTTGTAATAGATATCATGTTTTGAGTTATATTAGTATATTTTAAAAGATAATTATTTAATTACTATATATTTAATTACTAAATGTGATAAGCAAATAGTTTCAGGTTCGATACTTTTATAAAGTAAATTTACCAACAAAATGTATGTAATAGTTTATGAAAGATTTAGTTTTGATATATTTATCTAGCTGCCCTTTTGTCTTTATTTTGTGATACATGTTTGTATTTTATAAAAATAGATATTATATAGAGGGAACCTAGTGGTAAGACACTCTATTCTCCATTTACCGTCGACTTCTGGAAGCATTGTGTGTTGAGAGACGGAACTCAGCGCCTCGCTGTCTCGACACCATACCGAAGAAAGGAAAATAAAATATTTACTCGAATGCGAATCGAACCGACAACCTGTCGCGTTTACAGTAATACACTTCTGCCCCTATAGCACGACTGGCCTCATCAGTACACAATATACTTATTAAGTATAGAATTCTGGCGGAAAATGAGGTGGCTTGACACTGAGCTCTGTCTATCTCACAGGGAGTAAACACAAGGTTTTACAATAATAAAATGTACCGAAGTACAATTTAAACCAAACCTTTCTTCTCTTCTTCTCTCTTCCAATAAACTTGTCTGCGTAATAAATGATAAAAAAAGAAATATTTAACTTCTAGTAATAACATATTTCCGACCTTCCTTATATTCTATGTAATATTTTTTTAATTTATAATTTCTTTTAATTTAAATTATAAGAGACTGACTGCAAATACGATGGTTGCAGGTTCAACTCCTGCTCAAAAGAATGGTTATATTAAAAATATTTTATTATTAATATACAATGGAATGAGCGCTTAACAAAAAACAGTGTTAGATTTTAAGCTTATTTCAAAAGATAAGTTCTCAATTTAGACATAGAAAAGGCTAATATATTCGATTCCTTTAAAAACCTCAATATTATTACATTTGTCAATTACGGAGATGCTGTGTAACAGTCTGCTAAGTAGCGGAACAGAACACCGCGCAATATTAAACGAAACCTGAGACACATTTATATTTTCAATGTACATACTTAAATATAAACATTATATAGACTGAGACTCGAACCCAGAACCATCCAAGTCATGTAGCGTAAATCTCAAATATGCAATAATGGCGACATTGAAAATGTATAAAATTAAAAAAATTAAATCAGTTTCACGCTGTATCCCGCACACAGCAGGGTAAGCAGAGGGAACCTACTGTTAAGACACTCCGTTCCCCACTTTCCGCCAAGTTCTGGAGGAATTGCATGTTGAGAGCAGAGCAAAGAAACAAAAATATAAATAAATATTTCACTCCTTCGAGTGGGGATCGAACCCACGATTTCGATTTTACAGTCACACTTTGTGCCCCTGCGCCACGACTGGCCTCATTTGAACAATCCAATCATATGAGGAAAGCCTCACATAGAAAAAAACTGAAATGTTGCTAAATTTTCTTTTAAATAAATTTGATTGACATATGATTGGATTGTTCAAATGAGGCCAGCTCATCAAGAAATCAATTTTTTTAATCAACCCCAATAAAAAAAATTTAACTTTTTAAGCATTAAATAAAAAGTTAAATTTAAAAATTTAACTTTTTAAGCATTAAATATAGATGAAAAAAAAAACACAAAAAGATTATGTAAAAAATAGTAACAAAATCTAAAAAAAACACTATTTTATTTACAATACATTCTTTTTTATAAATGTTTTTATAATAAATATTTGTAGTATCTATTGAATTTGTAACTTTATATATAGATTATATTTATATATTTTTGACAAAATATAACGATTTTCTTAGTAAATAACAAATAACGGTCACACATCGCATGTGTAGCTGAAATATAATAAAAAATATACATAAAATAACTTTATTATATAAAGACAGTGCAAAAAATAAAAATTAAAATAACATTGTATGAGTATTTTTTTTATAATTATATTTGGACAAGTATTTAATTATTAAATATTATAATTAAAAGAGTTTTTTATATAAATAGTATTATATTTATGTCAAAATAGCATTATTACCACACATTTTTTTTTTAAAATTCCATAAAACAATGCAGACAATTAAATGTTAGGTTCAAGCTTGGTTTATATTGATCTATATATATAAAAGGACTTGTGCTGACTGACTGAGGTAAGACGCACGCAGAGCCGTAACCGCTGATGGTAGAAACGTGAAATTTGGGCAGTTGTTTATTTTCATATTCAGGACATCCACTAAGGGAATTTGAAAAATTTTAACCCTAAAGGGATGAAATAGGGGTTGAAAGTTTGTATGGATTTTTTTTTTAATCGGCACCGATTTTTATAAAAATTGAAATTCAGACTCTTAAAAACATTTCATTGAACACGTGTTTCATGGCTTTTTAGAATTCACCCCCTAAAGGTGCAAATAAGGGGTTGAAAGTTAGTATGGAAAAATCTTTAAATCACCACCGATTTTTATAAAAAAATAATTCAGACTGTTAAAAATATTTTATTGAACACGTGTTTCGTGGTTTTTTAGAATTCACCCATTAGTGACCAAATAAGCGGGCGAAGCCGCGCGCGCCCACTAGTATTAAATAATTTTCTTAATTTCATATATTATGAAGGTTTTCTTAATTTCATATATTATGAAGGCATCTTTTATGAAGGTTACTATGGATAAAACAAAATAATTTTGTTCATACAAAAATTTTATAAATTAACTTTAAAGAATTATACCAAAAATATTTTGAGTATATCTTTGTATAAAAATATTTTTAAAATATAATTAAAGAACTTGCACTGTCTTCCTAAAATAAACAAAGTTTTGTTTTTTAATAAGATGAAATTTGAAAACCATTTAAATATCTTTACAAAAGAATATTATTCTTCATAAATAACTCATATTATATAATTCTATATTTTAATATACTTTTTGTAGTCCATTTTGGTCATTAGGCCGTTATTTTTCTTTTATAATTTACATTATATCCCATAAATGGCAAGATAGAGGAAAATTTATATTAAGACATACCATTCCCCAGGAGCTAATTTTTTTTGACTATTTTTTTTTCTTGTTACCAGAGTGAGTGAAAACAATTAATTTCTCCAAATGGGACTCAAACCCATAGCCATCATCTTTACAGTAACATGTGTTACACTGCACTATGAGAGTCTCAAAAATTATAAATATAAATTGTGGTTACAAGAAAACTTAAGGAATTGAACCCACATACTTTCAAAAACATCAATAAAAAAAATGTACAGAATTAGTTAGTGGTAGTGATAATTAGGAGTGGACGGAATTATATGTTAGTTTTATATAATAATTGATCAAATATACTACAAAAAAAAATTGTTTAATTTTAACATTAGGTTAATAATTATTCTTTCTTAGGTAGTTTATTATCACCAAGAAAACTACATTTAATATTAAAATAAGCAAATTTTGTAGGTCATTCTACAGAATAACTAATTAACAAACAAAATAAAGTATATATTTTGATCACCTAGTTTTTTTTTAATATTATTATTTTTATTTTTAAGAAATGCATTGTTTAATCAGACCAAAATGTACTACAAAAACAACTTCACCAATAAATTATATATAATAACAATTAACAAGTAAAAAAACCCACATAAATAGAAAAAGTTCCACACAAAAATAACACTTCCTTTTCTAAAATAATTAATATTATTCAGCTTTCCTATAACCACCTCGCGCCCTCCACGCCTTCAACAAATTGTATGAGAAGTACAGTTGAAAGAAATGCACTTGAGATGCAAGAAGTACAAATGCATACCATAAAAGTCCGTAAGGATAACCCTGGAATAAATTTAAAAAAATATATAAATATAATAAAACTAGGGATCCAAATGCGGCTTTGCCCGCTTCTGCTTATTGTTATATTATAAACAAACTATGCAAAATATTAACATAACATTCATCTTCACAAACTTACACATTTATAATGTTAGTAGAATAGTAAAAATATTTACAGTATTATTGATGAGTCATAGCTGCCCTGAAGTTATTTTTTGTGAGTTTTTGCGCTTTGTTCACTTAGAAAAAAATAATATAATATAATTCAAAAATGAAATCTGCACAGCCATCTGCAGCTGGCTTCAGAGCGGCCAAAACTCATCAATCATACTAATTAAGTAAGTTCGTTTTTTCTGCATATAACAAGGCGAAGAGAATGCAGTGTAAAGACACATTTTTTTAAGTTTAATTCTCTAGTTTCAATGCAAATGCAACTGTGTACATTTATAATTCACTTCACCGATGTCACAATTTTTTCTTGAGGCTTCATGCTTGTACCCGCATAGCAGGGTGTGTACCTTGAGGGAACCTAGAGTTAAGCTTAAAACACTAAGCCTTAAGACAATGTCACATTGTATGGAGAAAACATGAAGGAATAATGAGATTTAAGTTAAAGTCCCCTTATCAGTGCAAAACAATGTTTTTCTATAAAATTATAAGAGCAATGGTTGTCAATATCATTCCTACTGACAAAATTATTGTATTTAAATTGTTTTCAATTCTCTGCTCCGGTATTTGTACCCACAACCATCATATATTTACAGTTATACATTAATAGTGGTAATCCTAATAGAGACAAAGAGGAAAATAAAAAAAGATAATATTACATACCTGCCACAACTGAATATCCTCATAATCATCCTCATCCTCATCAAACGTCAGATACTGATACACATCTCCACAGTAATAAATAACACAGTATAACAATGGGCCCATGCCTAATGCGGTGATACCGTACATGTATTGGCGTAAGAACTTTATATTGTTACGTTTGATTGCTGATAAGCCAAGGAATGATAGCAGCAGGGATAAGCACCATATGTACTCCCACCATAGTGGCTAAAAATCAATAAATAATTGCTTAGTTATATTATATTTATTAATAATATATATACAAGCAACTCAAACACAGAAGTGCCAGCTTGAAATTATTGTTATAATACAGGCAAATTATAATATTCTGATGTATAAGATAAATAAATAAATAAATAAATCATCTTCACACTGTATCCCGCACACAGCAGGGTAGGCAGAGGGAACCTAGTGTTAAGACACTCCGTTCCCCACTTTCTGCCGAATTCTGGAGGCAATGCAATTTAAATATCTTGCTGTAGTCAACCATTCATTAATAATGAATGGCAACTCTGACAGAAGGTACAATATGTTATATTGAATAATAGAATAGTGCCTTTCTTAATCATGGACCATACAATACAATTATTTTTAATTGCACCAGTAATTCTTGAGTTTAAAGCTCAGAAAAGGGAAAAAAAATTCTAAATTAAATCAAATTATTCAAGTATTAAAATTTTAAACAATAATTATTTTTTATGATTAAATCATTAAATTACCTGTGGTATTTGCATCTCTTCTATTTCTAATATAAATAC